>VWZX01004666.1:598399-757173 GCA_013399015.1 Galbula dea
AAAAGGGGGGGGGGAAATCACCTAAGCTGGTCAGGTCCCATCTTGGAGGTTTAGGGGCTGTACCCGGGGTGCTGCTGCTGCCCGCGCCGACGCCATGAAGGCTCAGCCCGCGGCAGCCTCTGTCTTCTGCCTGTGCCTGGTGCTGGCGGCCTCCGCAGCCTCCGCCGCGGAAGGGCTCGGAAAGGGTCAGGCAAACGTTTTCTTTGGGCTTTCCTCTCAACTTTTGTCTTTGCTGTGAATGGACGCGCCAGGGCCGGGCCGGTTCCCGCAGAGGGGAGAGGGCTTTGAGGGAAGGGGGTGACCGGGCCGGCCTGGCACTGCCGCCGCGGGTTAGAGGGAGACCACTGCCGTTCGGCTTTAAGGATGAGGGGTTGTCTTTAAATAATCTTTGCCGTTGCGGTTCCGCTCTGGCTAAACCCCAAGGAGTTTCCTATTCGAGGAAGCCACGCTTATCCTTGGCTAAGGCCTATGGGGGCCACAGCCCCTCAGCGCCCCCCGACCCGCCTGATCCTGGGGTGCCCTGTCAGCCCTGACGACCCTGGGCGGGCTCCTGGCGGGTGGTGAATGGCTTTTCCCTCCCGCTCTCGGCTTCCTTTTCCTTCCTGACTGCTCCTCACCTCGCCTCTGACTCTTCGAGGCCTCCCTGTCTGATTGTCATGTCTAATAGGCTGTTTCAGTCTGGATGCGCCAGGGCCCCGAGCTACAGCCCAGGTGGTGGCTTTAGCCTGTCTGAGAGACAAGTGCGCTCTTCAGGGCTGTTAGTGAGACAGTTTGATCAATGACCGCAAAGCTTTGTGATATGGATCCCAGTCATACCCCTTTTGGTTTGCAGTTAATTTCTCAGATGACTTTAATTAAAAAGAAACACTCTGCAATGTGTTGTGTAATGCTTTTAAACACACGCTGAAGCTCACCACAAAGTGGGTTTAGTTTAAAAAAAGAAAATCTTTCAAAAAGTGCTTCCTAGCTACAACAGTGGAAGGTTTTCTGTTTTAACATGTTGGCTTTTGAATTAAATAGACGATGTGTCAATATTCAGAGAAAATGTGACTTCTGCTAATCCACGTGTGTTTTGCTCTGCTATGTTCAGCTGCTATGAAGTTAGCCGTGTGCTTGAAGCTGTCTTTGCAGCTGATAACGTGTGTGTGATTGGACATGGAGCAGACATTCACAGCTTAGCTGGTAGCACAAGTTAGTATTTGATGTGTTGCATCATATGTCTGCAGTTGTTCATACCAGAAAAAAAGAGAAGGAAATAGGAGATACTGTGCCAGCTGTTCAGGCCTCACAAATGCTGAACTACGGTGCCACAAGGTTTTCCTGACGCTGTTTTTGGCTTTCTGCAGCTACTTTGCCATAGTTGTCTACTGGAGACAATGTCCACTTTCTTGTGTGCCAGCACTGCGCAGTGTGTGGCTCCTGACCCTTTTGTAGCTCCCAAAATCTGCCACCTCTTAGCACTCTGGGCACTGCTGACTAATTCAAACCCTCAGCTGTAGGAAGGGGCAAGCTAAGGCTAATGTCTGGTCATAGAGCACAGGCCCACATTACTGGAGACATGAAACCTCTGAGGTCTTCCAGAGGAGTTCTGCCACAAACAGTTCCCAGATCTCCTTCTTCTCAGTTCTCTGTGTGGTTTTTGGCCATGTGCTGTGTTGGCTACAGGGTCAACAGAGCTGGCAATCCCTGCTTGGCCGTTCCTAAACATGTGCTTGCTCACTCTTAACTGATACAGCAAGATATCTGGATATAAATGTGTATATATATATATATATCTATCTCATACTGGATATGAGATGAAATAATTCCTATGTCGTTCAGTCACTGTAACATTCAGCTGTGTTTGGTTTTACCTTTGGTGATACTGTCATCAGCAGTAATACTTTGCATGACAGTTTTAGAGCAATTAATGATCATATGTTGGCCTAGGAATTTTTAAGATTCACTTTAGTTGAGAGTGTAATTTAGGAAGCCAAGTGCTGACATGTTTGATTTGTCACTAATGAGTTAGTGAACTTTCACAGATTAAAAAAGAATGAGGAATAATCAGAAGGCCCTTAAATTTTAATCTCTGTTTGGGGGATTTTGGTGTCATTTGCATATAAAGATAAGTATTCATGACTAGGGTATGTTTTTGTTAATTAATTTCAGTGGGATTCTTCATGTAGGTTGTCTTCACACAAGACATTCCAGGATTGGGATTATAGTTGGCTTTAAAAAAAGAACATAAAATGAGTTGAAAATGTTCTTAATGTTTGGACTGGTTTCCTCTGTTTGTTGATGTGCTAAATTATGCAGCATTTATAAACCCTTCTCTCTGGCAGGTTTTGGAGATCATATTCATTGGAGAACACTAGAAGATGGGAAGAAAGAGGCAGCAGCCAGGTATGTTAACTATATGTTTAGAGGGAAAAAAGTGTCTTTAAAAAGGGTTCTATATCAATCCTAAATTTAACCACAGAAAATACTAATTATTACCAAACATGAAGTGTTTTAGGAGACTGTTCAGATCCCTATAGCTTATTAGAGAAAAAATACAGAGTTTTGCTAACATTGCTGAGCCACCACCTATGTTTAATCACTGCAATCTCATTAAATCATTGCAGTCAGACCTTAAATGTCTTTAAAGAAAATAATTGAGTATTTATCAACATAACCCTCAAACATGCATTTAAGTAGTATTCTGTCCCTTTGAAAGGTTTCAATCTGTCGAGCTCTTGGGTTTAGGGCTGGTGAGCTCTCGAGTTTAGGGCTGCTAAGCTCTTGGGTTTAGGATGGCAGGCTCTCAGGTTTAAGCAGGTATGAGTGTTTCTGCTCAGAACCTCCCCACAGCAAGGGACAGGTGGACCGCATGCCCTCTTCTTTCTTTGCTGCAGACACAGACCTGCTCACTGATTTGAGCTCAGCAGCAATGAGCAACCAACAACAGCAAAGAAAAGATAAACCTAAAAAGCAGATTTTTGTTCTAAGTCTGACCTTAGGTCAGGATGTCAACAATTATACAAAATTATTTGTTATACATCATCTGAGATGCATCGGAGGCAGTGGTCTAGGAAGTTTCGAGACTTCCATTTCAATTCTGTAATTAGTACAGGCTGGATGCGTTAGAGACTTTTTGTTTTTAAGCTCCCTGTGGGCGAGAACGCCGGGCAGGACCATGTCCCTGTGCCGGACGTGTGCTATAGCGAGGCAATGCGCCTTGGGATACAGGCCCTTGGGACCGCCTGAGGCTCTCGCCGTCGGCGTGCTCGGGGCGGCGGTGCTGGATTCCCGCACTAGCCCGGGAAGGAGCGGAGGGTGCGGGACTGCGGGGCGCTCCGTAGAGACTGATGAGGCCACGGCGAGAAGTCAGGCGCAGGCCGCGGTTGCCCGGGCGACCGGGGGCGGGGCGCTGGTGGTCCGAGCGGAAGCAGTCGTATCGCCATCCGGGTCGGAATGGCGGCGGGCGTGGTTCGGCAGGAGGATGCCACTGGTGGTGCTGTGCGGGCGGTCGGGTAGTGGGAAGAGCCGGCGGGCCGCGGAGCTGCTGGCCGCTCTGAGCGGGCCGGAACGGCAGGCGCACGTCGTTACCGAGGCAGAAGGCGGCCGGGCGGCGCTGCGGGCCGAGGTAGAGCGGCTGCTGAGCCGGCGGGACGTGGTGATCGTGGACGCGGGCAACGAGCTGCGGAGCATCCGCTACGAGCTATACTGCGCGGCGCGGCAGGCGGGCACGGCGCGCTGCGTCTTGCTCTGCGCGGGCGGCGTGGGCCGCCCCGATGAGCCGCCTTTCGAGGCCCCCGACCCGGCTAACCGCTGGGACCGGCCGCTCTTCACGGTGCACGGGGAGGAGCCGCTGCCGCTGGCCGCTATCTGCGCCGCTCTGTTCGAAAGCGCCCCGCCGCCACCACACCGCGCCACCCGCGCCCAGCCCCTGCAGTCCAGCAGCTTCCTCCACCACCTCGACCGCGTCACCCAGGAGGTGCTGGCCGCCGTGATGGCCAGCCAGAGGAGCGGGGCGCAACCCGGGGAGGTGGTCCGCGTCCCCGGCGTCGCCGAAGGGCTGGTGCTGCACCGGCCCGTGAGCATGGCCGAGCTGAGCCGGCTGCGGAGGCAGTTTATCAGCTACACCAAGATGCAGCCCAGTGATGAAAACTTGCCCCAGTTAGCCAGCATGTTTTTGCAGTACCTGAGCCGCAGCATCCAGTAAACTCTATGTCACCTGTGCCGTGCACAGCAGCGGCCGTGGTCCGGCCCCTAAGTACCTGTGACAGTGAGAACATGCCTTCCAGCTGCAGACCGTGCAGAGCTTGGGACCCACCTAGAGAATGTGATGACAGCAGCTCTGGGAAGACATGGATGCTATGTCCCTGCAGCAGCTAAGCAAGCAGTATTGCGAAGAGGATCTATTGGGATGCTGTTCCCCACCCCTCCATTCTCCCAACTTGCATCTTTTGCAAGGAAGAGCTACTCTTGCATCCCCAAGCAAATAAAGTCTCCTATGGAGATGTAAACCCCAGTAATCAAATAGTGTCTGAAGCCAAAAGGTGATGATCATAGGGAACACTTTTCTGTTCCGCATTGGCATGTGTATGTCTTGAATAAAAAGATTGTTTTTCCAAGTCTGTATCCAGATAATGTCAAACTGCAGAAGAGACTTCGGGTCCAGGCCTGGAACAGGCTGTAGTTTTCGGATGTGACCATTTCAAAAAGTCCTACTCAAGAGATAAATTTGCAAACTGTGTGACAGGAGGGTGCTGGCTTAGCAAACTCAAATTTCTCTGTTTCAGGTTTAACCATAAAATGTGTGCCTTACAGTCTCAATTTACCTGCAGGACTATTTTCTTGAAATAACTTGCTATATCTTCTCTCTGTAGAGGTCATCATTAAATACCTTTAAAAAAAACCCACTGTTTAAGAATGAGTGCTCTCATAGGAATAATGAGCTAAAATGACAGTATGTGCTCTGGGTGAAACTCTCGCTTAAGTCTGTACCAGCTGTGATGGGCAACTTAGTTTTGTGCTTAGTCTCGAGTAATTTCAGTCTTTGCTATATGACATGCATAGCTGATATAAACTTTGTGGTGGATGCTTCAGCTCACAGTTTGGTAATTGTGGCTTTTGGTTTTAATCATACGTGTAGCTATGTGGGTAAAGTGGGGCAGGAAGAGTTACTTCAATTACAGTGGCTGTTTATCTGACATGCTGGCTGCTAGGTGGTCTTGTGCATTGCAGATCTGAGAAATGACTACAAAAAAGTTTTGATGTAGGTAAGGTTAATTTCCTTATCAAAGTGAAGAGAATAAAGCTAAGAAAATACATTCAGCATCTTTAAAACTTCAGTGAGTTCTCACTGACTGAGAATTGGTATTTCAAGACTGCCAGCACTTTTAAAATCTGCTTTGAAAATTTCTCTTAATTAAAAAAAAGTGTGTTTAGTACCAGTTACCAGATGATTGAACTCTTCTAACATGAAATGTTGATCTTTGATGGTAAGAACAATGTATATTTTCCAGGGTTAAATTCGCCTCTCAAGAAAGAAGCAAAATCACATTGGACCATAGGGAGACAGTGAAAAAAAAGTGTTTCTTCATTATCAGGGAGAGGACACTGATGCAGTACAGTCTTTACTAGGGAAATATGTACTGTTCCTTACTGCAAACATAGAGTCCTGTGTAAAAAAGATGATAACCTATAGGTTAGTTCTGAATGGAAGAGTTCTGTTTGAACACTAAATGTTAATGGCTTCCTCTCCACCCTTTCCTGGTTCTGAAGGCCATAACTGAATGCTGCAAAGTAGAAATTTCCTTTTGTATGTGTCTACAGCTAAAGATAAATTCACACATCAGTTCTGTTGGTAGGTAATTTAGTTGCTTTTATGTGCAAAGGTGTTTGTTTCTGTGTGTGAAAATTTTACCTCATTTTTAACTCCTAATACCCTAACAGAGTTAACAGTAGCAGAAAGCTTATGGTTTCCTGAAGGAAGTATGCCTATAGTATGTTCTCTCTAGTTTCCTTCCTTCACCTAGTTTTAGGCTGTTCTGGAAGCTCTATCATTATTACCGGCTTCCCTTGGATATTATACAATAACTTAAGGGGTTTGTTGGTAAAAGAAAAGAGATGAGATGTTCTTAGGCTTTATTAGTTTACTGCCCTAGTCAGCATTCACCAGTTCAACTGTTGGATGGTAGAAACAGTGAAAGTGTTAGGAAGGACTTCCTTATGCAGAAGGTGGGGAGGTAAGTGTTGTACTACCTGCTTGTGCTCAATAGCAACAAAACTCACCTGTAGTTGTATCACTTTTCTTGTTTGAAAGGTAAAATTTGATGCAAAATAGGAGCAGTGAAGTAGTGGATTAATTGGATCACCAGCACTAGCAACAGAAAATAAGTGACATTTGTAGTGTCTTTGAGGCTTCTGTCTAATCACACAATGCATCACAGAATCACAGAATATTAGTAGTTGGAAGGGACCTTGGAAGATCATCTAGTCCAACCCCCCTGCCGCAGCAGGATTCCCTAGACCAGGTCACACAGAAAATATATTATAAAGGAACTTAAAGAAGTTGCACTTGATAAGCTTGGCTTTGTCAGAAGGTGAAATGCTAAAGGGATTTTTGAAGAACAGGGTTAAATAAAACATACAGATAGTGAAGTCAATAAAATAGATGAAGTTTTCTCCAGCACAAGAGCAGGTATTGCCTGGCAGTTATAGTAAATTATTATTATACATGTTTTAAGATTGGGAAAACTTTCTGCAAGGCAACCTTAAAACACAGCAGAATCTCTTCACATCTCTCTTATTTTATGTTACATTTAGTCTTTGTAGAAGTCTTGGCTGTTAAACTGCACATGTAAAACAATGTTATGGTTTAGAGGCTCAACTGTAAGGTTTCTTTGACATTTTTCTTCCTATTTTTTTTTAGTGGCTTGCCTCTTATGGTTATCATCCACAAATCTTGGTGTGGAGCTTGCAAAGGTAACTAAATACTAGAGCTTGTTGAAAGTTCTGGTGAATTTTTATATGGAAATCATGTAACCATGAGAAACATGTACTTTGCATTCAAAATGTACCTAACAGTATTCATATTTCATTTAGAATGGTACAATATCACACCACTTTACCTTGTAGTACTGCCAAACCCAGCCATGTCTAAATGCCAGCAAAATAACAGCTGTATTACTGCACTTCTGTGGGGACTGCAATTTCTCCTGCACTTGTTTATAAGAAATGGAACTGAATGAATGACCTTCAACAATTAAGTGTAAATTGCCTTACTTTCAGCTGGTAGTTCTTCAGAAAGTGAGGCTTTGTCTCTTTCAGTATCACAGACAAGCTGGGGGTAATGGCTAAGGTGAAGGGATGAGCTAGTTGAGTGAGAATAGTGGTTTTACAGCAAGCTTTTTTTCTCTGTTCCGTGGGTTCAAATATGACCATGTGTGTCTGTTGGCCAGGCTTCATCTATGGCTTCCCAGCAAGGACTGCTTCAGTTACCTGCTGTTCTGAGCCTGGCTTGAGCAGCTTGATATATGTATTCAATTTACTCACTGCTTATTGAAAAGTACCAGTTCTCCAGGGGGAGGAATGAAGTTGAGATTTTGATGCTGACCTGAAAACCTGAAATCTCTTCCACTGTCATCACACACCTTTTTTCTTTTCCCCCCTCCCTTAATTAGCTTTAAAACCGAAGTTTGCTGAATCCAAGGAGATCTCTGAACTTGCCCATAATTTTGTTATGGTCAACCTTGAGGTAGGCCACCCTCTGATTTGTATTCATGTTACTGCCTAATATTGAGCCTTTGGAATCCTGCTTCCCTGGTTCCATCCTGATTTGTGTACATCCTTAATCTTGCACTCCTGAAAAGGTATTCAGGATGGATTGATATAGCTGATTGTTTTTAAATGATTTTTTTTTTTCAGTCTGGCTATTTTAATTGTGTTTATAAATATGGCTTTCTGCCATTGTCTTTTTAACAATTTGTACCTTGTGTCATTCTGTTGCTGCAATAAAGGAATTTTTATTAACTCTCCCATGACATATCAAACATTGCTACCCCAGAGTGAAGTGTTTTATGCAAATTGGCAGAACAGAAAAAAGTATTATTTTTAGAAGTGGTACTTGTTTAGGTAAAAATAACTTTCCTTTCAGCGTAGAAGATAATGCAGTTACCTAGTATCTGTTCAAGATGTAATTTGCTCATGGTAGATGGACTCTGAAAGCAATACCTTGTTTCTTTAATGAGTGCTGTGTTTTGTTAGATACCTTGCCAATATGTTTCCTTTCTCTTGCTTTGGTAGGATGATGAAGAGCCAAAGGATGAAGCCTTCAGTCCTGATGGAGGTTACATTCCCAGAATCCTTTTCATGGGTAGGGCATCTACAGCTGTTGTATCCAGTCACAGGACTGTTGCTGTCTTACTATTCCCCTAGATTTCCTATTTGATTTCTTTTTTCATAGATCCCAGTGGAAAAGTCCACCCAGAGATTATAAATGAAAAAGGAAACCCCAGCTACAAGTATTTCTATACCAATGCTGATCAAGGTATGTGCAGAAGTGTGTCCTGGGTGAAGGACACACCTTCACTGTCGAGTGGAGAAACATGATGATACTTTACAGCATAACTGGGAGCTGTTAGATACAGTGTCAGTGATTGATTTCTTACGCCTTGAGGAACCATATTCAGTATCACAATTTGCCTTAATACCTACTAGAATGTGTGTAGGACCTAAACTGTCTCTGTAGTTGTGGCATGGAAAGTCATGCAATGTGTATGATCCAGATACAAATAGTTGGGTAAAGCATGCTGGATTGGGTTTTTTACCACACATTAATTTGTGTGTTGGTTTAGAACATTTTCATTATGAGTCCACCTTGATGTTTTCATCTTGAGATGAACACTTGATATCTCTATCTCTTTCAGTTGTCCAAGGGATGAAGGAGGCACAGGAGAAGCTAACAGGTGATGCTTTCAAACAAAAACACCTGGGAGATGAACTATAATGAGTACACTAAACGAAGCTTTTCCATCACTTCAAAACTCTAAAATGAAATGATTAAACAGACCAGGAATGTAGATGTACTGGAGGGACATAATTCTGTCAACAACGTTAGGTTAAACCCTGTTTGGAGTTCACACACATGAATCAATTACAGTGTTATCTCCTCCTCTTTCTAGCAGTTTTGTACTGTGATGGTTATTTGACTAGATAGTGTGCAAACACATCACTTTTTTGAGCAACCACTAGTACTTGGTATCAAAAGGGAAATGTGGAGGGCAAAACATTCATCTGATGGCAGAGTGATTGGAATAACTACAAGTAGCAGACATTTTGACACTTAATCAGGGTTAGATCCCTCTCTTCTCACTGCTATTGTGTGATTCCATTGTTTTTACTAGGAATGGGGCATGTTCCTGGGCCAGGTGTTTTCTGGACATACCAAACCATGAATTTTACCACTAAGCCAAGTAGAATAAATTCCATGAATGTCCAAGTAGCATGTGAAATTATTAGCTCTGCAAACATCTTTGTGTGAAACTGTGTGATTCATCTTTATTTGCCTTTGGGCAGAAATGTAGCTTTTTTCCTTGAGCACTCACCTTCTGATTGTTGCATCAAATGAGGGTGGGTTATGTTGAAGCTTTATGGGGTGTCCCCTTTTATTCTTTGAATGTTTTTTGGCGAATGCCTTGCCATCACATTGTACTGTATTTTTGTACCAGGGTGAAAAATTAAACCTTTTTAAACATAAACATGTAGACAGTGTTTTGTGGTAAAGGGCATAGCTTTCTGCACTGGTTTGAGGACATGAAGGAATGGGGAAGTATATTTTTATGTTGCAGTGGTTATTAAGATTGAATGTCACAACTGAAGAAGGCTTCTCCTTTTTATAATTAAATGACAACAGTTGTATTTCCAGGTAATTACAGTTCAGCCATTCTTATACTGCCAATACTGTTGAGTGCAGGGTAATATTTAGTCTTTATCTGCTGGAACTGAAAAGAAAAATAGAGCGGGGAAAAAATCACGTTTCTTGACTTGCTGGTAACACTTCTTCTAATGCGGCCCAGGGTGCTGTTGGCCTTCTTTGCCACAAGAGTGCATTGCCGGCTCATAGTCAACTTGTTCTCCACCTGGACTCCCAGGTCCTCTGCAAAGGTGTCTTCCAGACTGTCAGCCCCTAGCGTGTACTGGTGCACAGGTTATTGCTCTCCAGGTGAAGGACTTTGCATTTCCCCTGTCTTGAACCTCCTGACAACCCTCTCTGCCCATTTCACCAGCATGTTTAAATTCTGAATGGTAGCAGAACCATCTGGTTATCAACTACTCTCTCTAGCTGTGTATCATCTGCCAGTTTGCTGGGAGTGGAGTCTGTCCATTCATCCACATTGTTAACGAAGGTCTGAAAGTATCATCCCCAGAGGTACTCCACTAGAAACAAGCCCCTTTCAGCACAGCAGTTCTGCCAGTTTTCCATCCACCTCACTGCTTGTTTACGTAGGTTGTACTTCATCAGTTTGTCTGTGAGGGTGCTATGGGGAGACAGTGCCAAAAGCCTTAGTAAAGCCAAAACAACACCTATACTCTCCCCTCATCCACCAAACTAGCCATCTAAAGGAAAAAGCCCTGTCCAAAAGGCACTTGCCATAATTTACAATAACAAACACAGAGAGAATTTTTTACAGGTAATTTTTGAAGAGCTGAGGACATTAGTTGGGGGAAATTGTTGTATACAGTAAACCCAATTTGTCTTCCAAGTCCATTTTTACTGTTCAGTAGTGTTACGAATTTTACTTTCTGGACCAGTCTGTCTTTAAGGGATTTTAGACATCAAAACTCAATTGGGCAATAGAAGACACAGACTTTAGTGGAAATAATGTGATTATTGAACATTACAATTATAGTGCTCAGCTACTAAAAGTTCCTCTACAGGTTTTATCGTCTGCTTCTCTTTCAATTTGTTTGAGAAATTAATGATGAAATTGAACTCAGGAACTATTCTCCAGCTGTGTCAGCCTTTTAAGTAAATAATTCAGTGTAAGTCCTGAAAGAGGATTTGTGTTTTGCAAAATTGTCTTTTTTTCCCAGCAGAATCAGTTGACCTAATAAAAAATAGGTCCTGTCTGATGCTCCTTATTTCTTTTGTAGCCTTAAATTGACATGACTGTAAAAAATCTTTGCTATGTCTTCTTTAATTGCCACCAGAGGGAGGGCTCTGCTTGTTCATCTGGGATATGGTGCAACAAATAGTAATTAACAAAACAATTTCTGATGCAAAATAGGAGGGTGCACCCTTTCCCACCCTCCCTTCTACTTGCTCTTTTCCAGATCATGCTTTTGTCTTTTGTGGCAAGACAGAGTTTGGCACTTGCTAGGCTGGCTTGGCATTTAGCTGGGGTTTCTGTAAAATATGGCATACGTGCTGCCGCAGCTTCATTGCTAGGGGCAGCTAGTTAACAAATTGTTTCCCATCTCTGGATTACAGGGTAAACTGATTTTTGGTCTGTTACTACTTTTCTCTTTCTACTTGATAGTTTTATACCTGGACATTTTAGTTGCTAACTCCTAATGCAGATTCTTTACACCCTTCTGCCTTTTGATCTAGATCAGGTGATCTTGCTGGTTGGCATTTTTTCTGTGCAGAGGGATACATCTTGAACTTTCCATCCAATAGTTGCTTTATGTGTATTGTCTTAACTCTTTGCACACATGCAACTCCACAGGGTTTAGAAGAGCTGCTTACAGGTCAGTGTTTGTTGTAATTGCATTTAAAGTTAACTATATGCTGCAGCAGCTCAACAGTGTGCAGTAACCATGGCCTCAGATTAGCTTGTCCCCGTCAGCTTTGTTTCCTGTGCTGCCCATCTGCATACAACTTGTAGTAAACCTACATGTTTCTATAACTTTTTCAGATGCATCCTAGAAATGCCCTTGGATTCTCAGCTTCTGCTCCTTTTACGGTGATAACAAAACCCAAAGACACTTCAGAATTGTTACTATAGACCCAGGGAAAGTGAGGCCAAATCAATCTCATGTAAACAAGCATGCTGTCAGCTCCCTTTCTCACAGAAAAAAACCTGCAGAGGAAAAAGCCCAAAGTTAATTAAAGAGTGACTGGATTGCAGCTAGCCATCTGGCTGCCTGGGAGCAGAGGTTGTTTTGTGCACCTGGGGCTAAACAGGCTTTAAGGAAGCATCAGCTAGAGCCTCGGGAAACCTTTCCTTTGCCATGCTTAGCAGCAGGGAACAAAAGCGCAATCACCAAGAACACCAGCACAGCCAGAGTGTCCTGCCCCTCATCCTTGCAGGCGCCGTTTGGGAGTCATCTACTTCAAGTACGCTTTTGTCCCATGGCTGTTTGTTTGCCATGGTATCTAGCCTGTACCAAACTGCTAATGAGCTTCATTCATTGTCCTCACTTACAGTTTGTGTAATGAATAGCTCTAAAGTGAGCTATTATTAAACCCCTAAGAGTGCAAGGTCATATGTCCTTGGAGATGATGAAACTTTTCTTAGCTTTCAGCAAGAGGAGAGACACTTGCATTTGCATTGTGCTGGGATATTTATTTGCAGATGCCCCAGTATTATGCCTGATTGGGTTTGCCCAACCAAGAGACCCACTCCAGGGCTATTCCTTAACTCTGGCTATAGGTGGATCAAAACATGAGACTTGAGAATGGAGATTCAGAAGGCAACAAAGGTGGAATTGCACTAAGCAGTATCCAGAGAGTAGGATAAAAAAAGGAGCTTCACTGCAAGTTCATGCTCATCTCAAAAGAAAGCAAAGCCAAATTATGAAATTTATCTAAAAGGCTGCACCCCATTTCCACACAGTTGTGTAAGTTGTCTTTGGGGCTAACTGGACAGGGGAGCTTGCTGCCTGGAAGGAACAAGGAAACAATCATGAAGTTCTTTCAAAATGGTAGAATTTACATTATCGCAAAACTGTTTGGCATATTAACTCATTCTCCCTTTCTTCTTCCAAGAAACAGGTGATTTGTTAAGCAGTTTAGGCAAATAAACTCAGTTTACTTTTCCTTTCAAAGTTTGTCTAGTGTAAGGAGTGGCTGCATACTGTTCCCAGGCCTGCCATTGTCCGGGAAGCACCACTCCTAGAGAGGGTGATTCACTGCCAGCCTAGTGCCACCACGTCAGCATTCCCTCTCCTGACAGCTAGCTCCTGTAGCCTGCCATAGGACCTGGGGACAGGGTCCAAGACTTGAGTGATCCTCTCCAGGCTGTGACAAATGGCAGTTTTGTAATAGCTAAATCTGCAGTAGATTCCTTCGATTAGGGACCAAATAAAAAAAAAAAAAAGAGACCCTAAATTTCTCTATTCATAACTACACTGGAAGCAAGGACTGGCTGACCTGTGCTTACAGCATTCCAAGGTCTGACTCAGAACACCAAGAGAGGCTGTTACACACCACTTTGTGCTGCACTCATCTCAGGACAGGGCAGAGCAGCCTATCAAGCAAGGTGCAGGGAGCAGGCAGGGTTATGTGCTAAGCACAGGATCACTGAGGGGGTGGGTGCTGTAAAAACAATTGAGTGTTTCTAAGCTGCTCCCATGTTATGCTTTCCTCCTCTATTTCCCACGTTCCTGCCATCATGTGGGGGATGAAGGGGAGACAGCTTCCTGGAGTTTCCCCCTTCTCAAAAGGGCATCATCCCATTGCTCCCCACTCCAAGCCAGGGCAAAGGAGTGAAGGCTCACAGGAGCTATATGAGGAAGCAGGGCAGGGCTGCAAGAGGCAGGACAGTCTGAGCTGAATCTGGTTGAGGCTGTGGATGACTGATAGCTGGTTAGAGATAATTTTTGGACCATTTCACACATGCACAGCATGGCACAGGTAGGCATGCTGCAATAAGGACTGCAGATGTTCTCACAGAATGTTAGGAGTTGGAAGGGACCTTGACAGATCATCCAGTCCAACCCCCCAACAGTTTCTAAAGTCCCATTTGATTGGATTTTGGTACATTAGCCCTGTTAAAGAGAATGAAATTCACACACATCTTGGGGACACTGCATGGGGTATAATATTGTTTATTCCACACTGAAATGAAGAAACTCCTGGCTGAGTGGTACCTATTCAAATAAGGAGGGTTTTGTTTTCTCTTGCAGTTAGTGTGTTTTCATCAAGCTGCCCTGGACAACAGCTGGTAATGAGCTGAAACTGCTGCTCTGTGTGCAAACTGTGCTTCTTTGGGACACAGTTTTGTGTTACGTGTGTCCCATGCTTATCATGAGCTTAGATGATGAGTCTTTCAGGCTCAGGGTCATTAGTATTATTGCTGCTTACAGGATCACACATAGCACACATCGCGGATTTAAGTGTTTTAGTGTTGTTCTTGCTTTAGTAATAGATAAATCAACACATAAAATACTGGTTTTAGCAAAGAAAGAACTTAACAACTTTCTTAAGAGTTGAAAAGATTAGAACTGGTTCCTTAGATCATTTGCACTGTTTGAGGATGAACTTGAATTAGAAACACTGAGAGAGTAGTAAAGGGTGCATGTTGTGCTCGATAAATGTGCTTGCATGACTGCTGTGAGAGAGTAAGATTGATCCACATGTCAGGAAACGAGATAAAGCACAACATCTGTTCTTCCCCTCCACCTCCGTGGGCTTGTAGGAGTTCTCTCCTGTTTCCTCATTTGCTCATCTATAAATCTAAAATAATACAGGCCTCCCTCACTGGGAGTTGTGTAAGCAACTCATGACCGTACAACGTTAAATCCTGAAAGGCAGAGCTGACACCACTCACTCCATAAATTATAGAAACATGGCTAAACAAAGTGATAGACAGAAAGAATTACTACAAATTCCCCTGTCTCCCAATTACCTGGCTGCAACCCTTCTTCTGTGGGTTAGCCCCGACTGAGAAAGGGCTTTTATATAAACACTGGCATCTCAAGGATGGTATGAAATGTGGAAAAGCCTTTGAAAATCAGCCTGAACAGTGGCTTTGTGCTTGTGGCTGCAATCATGTGATGTTAAATCAGGTGATCACTAAGCAGATGCCCAAGTGAGCATAAACTATAGCAAGCCTTTTGTAACAAAGGCGTAGGTATCTGCCCGTGTCTGCCCATGAGCACTTGCCTTCTGTGTTAGTACTTTATAGGGCTGTTGGCTTAACAATGTTTTTTCTGTATTGAGCATCAGTCAGCAGACAGAGGCAAAAACATTAACACCATCACCACAGACACTGTTGGGTAGAGTGGAAGTCAGGTTTTGGAAAAGATCACATTTCCCAGACCAATGAGAGGATTGCAAGGAGCTAAAAAGACTTTTGTAAGTGTGAAGCCTGTTAGGCTGCTTTTGAAATAACTATTGTAATGAGACTGGATTTTTTTTTTTTAATGCTATTGATTATTTCATGTTGCCTACACAAAGCTGATACTTCGCTTAAGGCTTAAATCAGAGCCTGGCTTATATAACAATAACTTTAGTTATTGGCAAAGAAACATGGTCATTCTAGACGAGAGCAGAAAAATCACTCCAGTACAGGGTAGAATTGACCACTGGGCCACCTGGCTGATGGTTCTGCTTGAATTAAATGGAGAGGGTGTATGATGTCTCTGATTTGTATTGAGGTGTTCCTCAAAGCTTCTCTGCATCTCTCCTGTTGTTGCTCCTAAAATGCTGACCGTGGCTATAGATTAGTTATGTAGCACTGCCACATTCTTTGGATTTCTACATTCTCTGTTAACTAGTCCTCAGCTACCATGGGGAAAATGTAGCAATAACAGCAATTTACAGACTCCTTTAAAGTGCCTGAACTGTTACAAAGCTGAAGCTTCTCCAAGGGCTGGTTGACCTAGGAGCGAGTCCAAAGATGATGAGCGAGGATCAATAGATGTACAAAAAGCTTTTACAAGTAGACAAAGTGATCTCTAGCCTACCTGGGCAGTGTCCAAGCTGAGCCAAAGTGCTCAACGTCAAGCACAACGATGCACCATGAGTCTACAGAGGAAGGGAATGGTGCTCCGAGGAATGTGGTGGTGATGCAGAGGCACCTGCACACCACAATTTTAGATCCTTGAGTTCAGAGGTGGTCCCTGGAGGCTTCTTAGCTGGTCAACAAGGGAAGATGGGAATCCTGCAACCACAGCATCTTTAGTTGACTCCTGCTTCAGCCTCGCCTCATAAGGAGCTGCTCTCTCCCAGGGCTGATTAAGAACCTTGTCTTAGGTCTAGGCACTTGCTTAAAGCTACGTAGTAAGAAAATGTACTGCCATCTTTGCTGGCTTTTTGGGAAGAGACACTTTTTACACAGCCATGCTTTTGTTCACTTCCTCTAGAGGATCATCTCTGTTTTGGTTTCCCAGCAAGAGACAGGCCACAAACAGGTCTCTGGTTTTGAACTTGAGGTCTCTTTGTAGAATTTTAAAGCCAAGAGTCTGCTGCAAGCCCTTTATCAGACCTCCTTCAGGCAAGCAACCTAGAGACATTACAGCCACCATCTCATTTTTTTTTGGACTTCTCACCAGTAGACATGTAGTTCCTGATGCCACATCCATCATTACTAGGCTTCTGAGTTAACAGTTCTACTGAAGTAAATTCCAGACCATGAAGAGAGTCTGACAAGAATGACAAGTTAGGGTCATACCTGGGCTGTCACTCCCTGCCACCGGGGTCCAGGGACGCCTGAGGTGATTCACATCCAGGGAATGAGCCAAGAATGGGGCCGAGGCCGAGCACCTGGCCCCAGAGGACTTCTGTCGCCGGCGGGGCGGTAGCGCGCACGGCCGAGACACCCCCTCATGCCCCCGCCAAGGCTCCCGCTCTCCAGCCCCACCACTCCCAACCGGGCACCGCTTCCCGTGCCCTGCCGCGGCTCCGCCCCCAGGACTGCCACAGGTGCCGGCGGGGGGGCGGCTCTCGCCACGCGAGCAGCGGCCGCGGGACCCGCACAGCTCGGCTCGGCGCTGCCGCTCCCGCTTTCGCTCCACCGCCTCAGGTAAGAGTCGCGGCCCCGCGGAACTGTTGGGCTCGTCCGTGCCGTCGGGGCGCAGCCTTCCCCGCGGAAAGTAACGGTTAGGGGGAACGGGAGGCGGGAAGTCGCCTCCCTCAGGCACCCGCTGCAAGGCGGGAACCGCGCCGTGCCTCGTCTCACCGGCCCCCCCGGGGCCCACAAAACTCTTTCAGTCTTTCTCGGTCCCGAACGTCGGGGGTGTCCCCGGGCTCCGCGGGACGGCGGCGGCCAGGGCAGGTGTCAAGAGGTGCCCAGGGCAGGCCCCGAGGGATCCCCGCGGGGCGGGCATCGGCCACGGTGCCGACGACGGGATGGGTGCTTTGTTCCCCTGAGGTGAGGTGGGAAAGGCAGCCTCAGGAGCGGCGGGGAACGGAGCGGGAGGGAGCAGCAGTGACACCTCTGAAATAAGTATCTCTCAGTAGTGAGGGGTGATATAACATAGCTTTACCTTCAAAATACCCTTAGCGGAGTGGAGGTGGAGAGGCTGGACAGCGGAGCCTTCACGGCTGTGTTCCAGCTGGTGTGTAACCTTCGCCAGTTCCCGTCACCCTGGGCCGGTGTTTTGTGCTCGGGGAGTTGCAGCAATTACAAACACAAACTGTACAGCAATGAAACACGCCGCTGGGAAAGGTGGGATTTCGGGTGTGTCGTTGCTGGCCTTTGAAGGGAGCAGAGGGACCTGGTGCCGGACTGTGGCAGCAGAACACCCACCGCGTGTCTGCTGCTGCTTTGCTGTACGGGGGGAGAACAGGCTTACAGATTGTGTCGGCATCTCTTTATGCTGCCCTGTAGCAGCAGGCAGTGAGCTCACTGCACAGAGCCAGGCAGATCGATCGTTCTAATTTAATTCATAAAAAGTATAAACTCTTCTATTTCTCCAGTTTGTGTTACACAAAACGTGGACTTTTTGCCGAATGTTCCGAGGCTATGCGTTGTTGATTTTTTTTTTCCCCTGGTGTTTTCTCTGTGCTTGCAAGCAGCAAGACAGTGCCATCTGATGAACGGGGTGACATCGTGCTGTGGGATAGCAGGGCAATGTCACCAACGCCGGCACAAGTGTGTCCACCTTTTTGCCTCCCAGAGCTCTGCCTCCACACTGTCCTTTCTTTCTTACGGCAAAGGCCATGGTTTGTTTGTGCAGTGCATCAGGTTGATCTGACCTAAATTAAGACTAACCTGACCAAAAAAAAAAGGGATGTATGTTAATTTTAACCTGAATTTTTCCTTGCTTGAGGCAATATAAAACAGGGCCTCAGAAGCTTAAGTCATGTTTGTGTGCACTTCCTTGGTGGCAAATCTCCTTTTAGCCTCTTCTGCTTTGTTCCTGATCGCTCACTCCCTCCCCAGTGCTGTGGTCTTAGTTGAGCTAAAAACAGTTTGTAGCACTTCATAGTAGCCTGAGTTAGCACTAGGTTCAAGTAAACCTCCTTGTTTAAGTGGGGTTTTTTCCTCCCTTTCCCTCCCAAAGTAAAAATGTCAGTGCAACTATAGTCATGATCTTTGTATTTGAATCTTTACCTAGATCGTGGGAGTGCTGGTATTGGTTTATAGTGCATACAAGATCAAATCCATATGCTGATGTATGTAAGTGTATAACTAAAAAGATTTCATTTCCTGTTGTTTGTGCTTGCTTTCCTAGAAGTTTGCATTTAATGAGACCTTGATGTGATCACTGCCTTCAAGACTGTTCTACCAGAACTATTTTAGCATAAGTCAGAAGAGAGGCAAATAAACCAGTCCTTAAATGAAGCTTACTTTGCAATTTTGACAGAACTGTTTCACCCTCTTTGCAGATTTGATACATTTTTGGTTAACAAGTTAAGAAGACTTAGTAGCTTTAGGTTTTAATAGCAGTGGTTCTTGCTATGTCTAGGTGTAACAAAACAATGCTTGTAGTGTACGTGCCAGTTGTAATTGGCATGTGATAGTCATGTTAGTTGACTTGTGGGTGTTTCAATTAGTTTTTCCTATTTTCATTTTCATGTGTTCTGGTGCAGCCCTAGATCAAAATGGGTAGGTCACAGCATCGTTTGAAGGGCACTCATGTACACTTAACCCTCCCCAGCAAGTCTGTGTCCTCTGTTACTACCTTGGCCTGAGGAAGTATTTTTTTCAAAGGTGATTCTCAATGGCTAACTTTGAGAAACGCCTTGAACTTGGTTATTTTGGGTGTGTTTCTTGCTGTGAAAATGCATCTTGTGCTTAAAGTTCTGCAGCATTTAGTGAGCTCATGTAAATGTGTGCTTAGCTTACTGCAGTGCAGTAGTATTTGATCTTTGACATAAGCAGTAAGACTTGTGTTTGGAAGTATTAGCTAATTAAAACATGGGAATTGTGAGGGCACTTGTTCTAATCCCCCTTAACAGGTGACTTACTTTGCAGTGAGAACATCATGGCACAGAGAAACAAATAACTTGTTCATCACAGCTTGGAGGAGGAGGACAAAGTGCAGCAAATTGAACTTCTGTGCTGCAGAGCCATCCTTAGCTGGCCTTGTCTCTGTGTGGTTCTGGTGGTTACGACAAGACAATACTAATCTCCAGTCACCTGATTTGGTCAGGACAGCAGGTTGCTTTTACCTATAAATGAAAGGTTCTGGTGATGCAGAACTTTGTGTGCTGGCGGAGGGATGGCTGTGTGAATCTGCACATGGACTGACTCTAGCTCCAGGTAGCAAGAGTTCCATCACAAGCACCTGAACTTGTCTTCCCTCCCGCCATCGTGGGAGGCTTATGGCTTTCTTCATGGAGGGCTATATCCCAACACAGAATGCACCTATGCCCTGCCTTCCAGCTGGGGAAGGAATAGCAGGGAGTTGCACATGTCTGGTAGCAGAGTTGATTCAGATTTATCTTGTGTGTTTCTCTAAGTGCTTTTATGTTCTGTTACTTCAGTATTTTCAGCAATAAGATACTCAGGAATGCTTCAGTACTGCCAGTTTTTGGAGGACTAGAGGCAGAACTGCAAAGCCGGAGAGCTAATGAGAAGGGCACTGAAGTTTGTTATCTTGGCCATGGCTGCAATGTTTGTAACAGGAAGCAAGAGCTTTAATGACTATGATTTTTTTAATAGTGATCAACCTCTGCAGCATGCACTGTTTTTGGAGACAGGGCTGGATTCAGGGTCAACCTCAGCTAGCAGTGATGTAAAAATTGGTTCTCTTTTGGTGTTCCCAAACTCAATGGAATATTCAGGGATTTGTGGAAATCTCCTCTGCATCTGCATCCTTTGGGAGAGAGCAGAGTTGGGCTTGGTTAGTGGCTCCCCTTCTAAAGGGGAGATCTTTGTACTGGTAAATATTGCTTCCCTGTATCTTCAGGAGTAGCAAATGCCAACAGTCATGGAACTGTTATACAATGGATAAAAAAGCCACAATGAGAACACTCAGAGAAGAGAATAAAAAAATGTGGGGACTACAATTTATTTATATTTTTGCCATTGTAGAATTAGAGTGACTAATTCCTCTTTCCTGAGAGTTTTTTTGTGGCTCTAACGTGGACTTCAAGGATGTTGAACATTATGCAGGAAATGGGAGAGGCCTGGCTCGAGACACAGAGATGTTTGGCTTGAGGAAATCTTTTTAACAGTCCCAGCCTAAAGGGTGATATCCACAGTTTCTTGACTTCTGTCCCACAATCAACAAATTATTAGAAAACTTTTTAAAGTCTGTGTTCCCAAAACTGACTGGGTAGTAATACTAACATATAACCACCTACATTGTTTAGAGGTTTTTATCCTTCAGCTGTCATCCATATATTGAACTAATTTGTAGCCTATGAATTCCAGACCAAATGCACTATGAGCAGCATCTTGTGAAGGTTTCTGGACTCACTAATAAATCAACGTTATTTTTTTCTGTCAAGATGAGGGTCTTACATATTTAAAGTGAAAAACTTGGACTTAATTTTCTTTCTGTTTACACTATTGAATTCATTTTGGTTTGGATCTATTGATTATTTGAATGACACCTTAAAATCAAGTTCTGGACAGTACTGAAGTGTGAGCCAGATGCTGTCACAGGGATCAACTGTTGTAGGGAGCAGGGGTGTGAGAACAGGAGGAAATGTAACTGGTACCAAAAAATGTGCAGTACTTTGGGAAAGAGCAAGGTGCTGTCTTGCTGCCAAGTGAGGTGATTTGTCAGTTGTGTGAATTGTGAGAAAGGATTTGTCTTTGTTTGATACAAATTCTGACCTGTAATAGGTGAGCTCTTTATTTACATAAGGTCTGAATTTGTCCACAGTGTTTTGGCAGTCTCCACAAGGCAAGATAGTGTAAGTCAAGGTGGCAGTGGTTTACCCTTGTTTACTGGAGAGGAAATGCCCTAGAGACATAATTGGCCTTTAGATTATATTGGCCATGAAAAAGAGGACCAAATTCTGTTACGATTTGCTGATCTAAATCTGGAAGAACTATTACTTTAAAGCATTTATTTTTGTATAGATGTGCTGTAAATTGCAGACATTTCCATGTCCTATTGCAGTTTGCCTTTGCTGCACAACAGACTTTGACCCAGGCTTTGCAAAACGCCAATATATACAGATGTACTTCAGCTGCTCCTTGGTTCTGTTTACTTTGCTGCCTTTCTGCGTGGAAGGTGTAATTATTCCTATCTGAGGTTTTTCATTCACTTGTAGGATTTATCTGGAACTTTTGTCTTAGATTAATCTAGATAATCTATCTTTAATAAATTTTAAACTGATGGCTCCAATTATCTGCTGTTACCTTAATATCTGTCACTAACTCAAGCACTGTTTCTGTTCTTTTTGTAAGCTACAGGGCTTTGCCCTTTACCTTCAGTGAAGGAAGCTCAGACCTTTACACAGCAGTGTGTTCACAGTCTTACCTGACTTCTCATTAGTCTCTTACAGAATATTCTCACTATTCATCTTTATCATAAACATTGTAATCCTTTTGCTTCTACATCACAGGTTCAACAGTGTGACCACTCTCTTGATTCATATACTCACAGAAAAGCCTCCATCTGTCTCATGGATTATAGATCTAAATTGGTAACTATCACTTGCTTGCAATATTTATTAGCAGTTATGTTAATTGCTCATACTATGTTTTCTGATAAATCTTTCCTGTAGTACTAGCATTCATATAAGCCTCCTTAAGGTCATGGCCTTACTTCCTTTATGGGCTTTATTCTTAGGACAGTGTACATTGGCTGTAAAAAAAAAATAAAAAATTGCATTATTTGATAGAAACCTGATTTGGTATTTATTTTAATTCCTGAAAGAGAGAAACAGAAAAATATTTTTTTTTAGATGACAGAGCACATAAAGGAGTGAATTTTTATAAGAGAAAATTGGCAAAGATCTGTAAATTGTGAACTAGAATATTTTTAATGTAGATGTACTTTCTAAGGCTTTCGGGGGGGGCGGAGAAGTTATGCTGCATGTCAGTAATGTCTCTGGATTATTGCTAAGCTGCAAATATTACAGGTGAAGAAATCTTTTGGTTTGGCTACTTTGTTTTTTCCCTACCACATAACCTACTGTAGAGTTTCCAGTCTTTTAGCATCTTCATCATCTACAATGCCCCTGTCTTGGGTATCTCTGAGAGCCCTGGCACATGTGTGATCTATTTGACTTTGGCACTATGTATGTGTGTTTGTTTTTTAAACTTCTGCCTTTGTTTAGCATCATTACTAGATACACTCATTTGGTAAAAGCAGAAATAATCTCTTCCTTCCACACTCCTCAGTGCCTGTAGGTAGCCAGGAGTCTGACAGGTACAGCTGTGTTTGTGACTGTGCCCCTTCTCTTGTTGCCTTCTGTTACCACGTATTCCTTCTAGACTGACAGTTGTTAACTTCTTTCTCTTTTCTCTATTGGATGATTTTGACCACTGGAACTTGAGAACAGTAAAATGGAAGTAAAAAAAAAAAAAAGAAATTTGGGCTCTGAAATAAATGGTTTAACACTGAGAGCTCTGTAAGGCAGTAAAACAATGTGGCAGGAGAAACAGCACACACAGAATGAGGCTGGACCAAGCCTGGAGCAGCATGCTGTCAAAAGATCTTTGACTCCTGGAAAGGTACAAGGGTGGTTTCACCCCCATCTTCTCATCTGCTTGATAAAAGAAATGTGTATGTTAGTGGATGATGATGAAACAGTTAAACAGTCACATTTAAATTGCAACTGGTCTTATACAATACAAAATGTGTAGTAAGTTTCTTTTTTTTTGCTTTAAAAATAACGCAGTGACAAATATTACTGTTAGAAAGGCACAGAACTTGTAATATACAGAATACACATGCTCATAATAAGTTGAAGTTGCAGATGTGTTTTAGTGTGTAGTTTGAAGTATAAATTCAGTGTGACCATGTTTCATGGTTAACTGAGACGACCGACAGCAGACAAGGAGACTTTTCCAAAGGTGGAAATGGCCATATCTGTGAACAGACCTGTGTGGTTGCTGATACAGAGATACCTAAACTTCCACTGTAATGATCAGATTTCTTTTTTCTTGTATGTGAGAGGATGGAGGAGAACAGCCATATGTTAGTTTGTAGCCAAACCCTTAAGTGCTGGCAACCCGAAAAGTCAACCTTACTATTCTTCTGGAAATAAACGGATGGCGAGATGTACCAGTTGACTTTTAGCCAACATCATCTGCTTTAGACAGTTCATGTACTGCTTTTCACTGAAGTTGGCTGTAGGCAGTAAGTACTGCAGAACTGGGGCAGAAGTGACCACTTTTAGTGATTTGTAAGGGCAGAAACACTTTGACGCTTTGTGTTGCACTACAAAACAGTTTGATTCTTCACTATGATGTTGGTCGCAAATTGAAGAAGGCAGCTGTGTGGAGCCATCTACATCACATAGTAGTGAAAGCAGCAAAGGCTGGATTCCCATGAGGCCATCTTATGGTGATAAGCTTTTTTTTTTTTTTAAGCTTCATTAGACCAAAATAGAAAATAAAGACAGGAGACACACCTTGATTGAGGAATATAGTCTTTGGTGGCTAATAAGGTCTGATTAAGATTTTATTGCTTTAGAGCATTTGTAGCATCCTCCTCCCATGTGGTTTCTCTGTCTAATAAAGGATGAGCTCACACTGCAGGCTTTTTCCTCAACAGGGAAATAATAAGGTATCTCATAGCTACTTTACTGCCTGTTCTCTCAAAACTAGTTGTAAGTGGATGTGTTTTGAGACCTTGTTCCCATTGCTAAAGCATATGGAGAAAATAAGTTGTCAGTAGGAGTATGCTCTAAGATACAAAGTAGGATACCCAAGTAAAGAACTTAAAGATGGAAGGTTTCAAAGGCAATCTGATTGTGATTGAAATGATTAGGGGACTAGAACATCTCTCTTACAAGGGAAGGCTGAGAGAGCTGGGCTGTTTAGGCTAGAGAAGAGAACACTGAGGGGGGATCTTATCAATGATTATAAATACCTAATGCGTGGGTGTCAGAAGGATGGGGCCAGTCTTTTCTCAGTGGTGCCCAGTGATAGGGCAAGAGGTAACTGGCACAAACTGGAATACAGGAAGTTCCATCTAAATGTAAGGAGGAACTTGATTACTTTGAGAGTGGTGGAGCACTGGAACAGGCTGCCTAGGGAGGTGGTGGAGTCTCCATCTCTGAAGACATTCGAAACCCACCTGGATGCCATCCTGTGTAACCTGCTCTAGGCAAACCTGGTCTGACAGGGGGGTTGGACTAGATGATCTCCAGAGGTCCCTTCCAAACCCTAACATTCTGTGATTGGCATCTTTTTCTCCTCCTGTGTAATGGTTTTTCTGTAATGTAGCTAAATCTTTCCTGTGTAGATATTTTCTGAGGATTATTCCATGGCAGCCAAACTGGAAACAGTCATGAGCCTCTGTTTTGCACTTTGCATGCCAGTTGTATTTGACTTGGTCATCTGTAACAAAACCCTAGTTAGTCTACATGTGCTTATAAGACAGCAGAGATGTTGCTGTATTTGGAGTCACTCTAAGCAAAGAGCATATGTAGCTGTATACTATTGGAGCACAGGGGTTGCACTGTCACCTCAACATCCTCACACCAAGGAGGGAATAAAATCCTCTGAGAGTGATGGCTGTGTGAGCTGTTCTGCCAAGTTGGATGGGAGCAGGAGAGGAGCTGGCTGATATCGGTGGATCACCACCTTTTCCTTCCGCTGCTGATGCTGAACCTCAGCCAGGTGCAGAGGGCCTGCAGGAGGTGTGATTTCAAGGACCTTTCTCTCAGTAACATAGCAACTGCTATTACTTCCTACTGCTTGGTCCTCTCTGCTTGGCTCACTCAGCTGTGTTGGATCAGGAGCTGAACCAACTTTAAAAACAGCCTGCAAAACAGGAGAAGTTGTAGGAGGATTTATTTTTGACTGTGATCTCTCTGTTCTCTGAACCAGCTCTCTGCTCCGTCCCTGGGACTGGTGTAACTAGGGAGCACTTGGAACAGGAGTGGGACAAGAAGTGGGGAAGAGGAAGGAAGGGGGAGGAGACTTGGGAGAAAGGTCTGCTGGTTCCTGGCTTCAGGATCCAAGCACAAATTCAGGGGCAGCCCTGTGAATGCTTTCAGCCTAAATGCTGGTGGAGTACAGCTTCAGTAATGATCTGCAGTTAGGGGTAATCAGTAATTGGTATTAAGGTCCTTCAAGTGTCATTCTATTGACCAGAGAAGGGGAAACGAAAAAGTCAAATTTAAGCAAGGGGATGGAATTTTCTTTGAAATGTTTGTGCTCCTATGCTGCCTCTAATGATTCAAGGAGCTCACCTGCAGCATCTTCAGCATAGCACAGTGGCAGGCACAGGCCAGTGAGTGCTGTGCTTCTATGACAACAGCCTTGCGTTCTGTGCAAGTATCATTTGATCTTGTTTTCTGCATTGTGCTTCTAACAAAGCTGCTCTAGCTGGCCGCATTCTGTAATTGCTTTTTTAACTGAGATCTGAAAGTTGCATTTGTGGCCAGGTGCACTTCTGATTATAGCAGTCTAGGGGGGTTAATAGAAGCAGCAGTGTTTCATTTAAAAGATGAGCTTGGTGTGTGTGGACAGATTCTGCAAAGGCAGGGGTAGAAAGAAGATATTGATTCCTGTATGATTAGTGGAATACTTTGTGCACAAAGGTCTGCCTCTGAATCTTTAAATGACCAGGCTTCAAGTGATGAAGGCATCTCACTTTTTTCAAGCCTCTGTTGAGTGGAATAGAGAAGTAGCAATTTTTTTTTCTTCATTAGTAAGTGCACATGTGTTCCTAGGGGCATGTGTGGAAGTTATGTATGTGTATGAGGAAGATAAGTGACTTGAATAGAGAACTTCTTACTGTCTTCCAGCTTGATGATGGTACCAATCAACTAATCAGCTGGAGTCATAATTTTTGCAGCTGAGATTTCTAACATTTGAACTGAGACTGTGAGTGCATTTGCCTGAGAGTGTGGAAGTCAGTTAGATGTTGATTCTTCATTTTAGAAATTCCTATTAAGAAGCATAAGCCATGAGTAGAAGAGCTCTTTTCTGATACACTGGTGAGAAGAAAATTTGTACTTGGGTTTTCTGGAGTACCTGCAAAGGACTGTAGTCTTACTGAATAGCAGCCGAAGTTCAGGAGAGTGTGTATCAGGATTGTGTTGTATCCTGCAGAGAAATCACTTGTGTGAAGATTTTACTGCATTCAGTGCAGCTGTTGACTGCTGAGCTATGGGTAAAGTTCTTCAGAAATGGTCCTTGTTAATGCAGCCTGTGAACAAAATGTCTGCTGCACCAGCCTTGCTCTGTGTGAGAAAGTTGCATATACTTAGTTGGAGATAAACCATCATGCACATTTTACCGACCTTTAAACTGGGTTGGTTTTGGTTTGTTTCTCTTCTGTTGAGACTTTAATTTAAATTGGCATCCCAACTTAAATTGCCTTTGGACAGGATTTTGGTTTATAGCTGTTTACCTATAAGTTTTGAACTATTTTTGTTTGGTCACTTTTGGTGGTGGTTCCCCCTTGCCGCCAGTGACTGAGTGAAACTCTGTGTATGGGTGAGGCTTGCCAAGATGGAAAGTATTTGGGCACATGGTGAGAGAAGACATTGGTGGGAGTTTTGTTCCCAGAGATGCCCACAATCAGAATTGAGGGGAAAATTAACATTTCTTTGGATTCCAGGGGAAGAAGAGACTTTGGTCTCCACTCAATGCTTTCTGACACTGCACACAAGTAGCAGCTGTCCTAGTTTGGTGGATGAGTAGCTGCTAATTAGACCTGCACTGTCATTGCCCCAGTTTGCACAACCCCCTGGCTGCTTATATGGAGCTGAGACCTTTGCTTGTTTGACATGGAGTAGATATTGAAACAGCATTACAGATAAAAAGTGTGGTATACCTGTTAGAGGTTTCCTTTTTCTCCTTTCTGCAGTAATTTGGTCTGTCTTTTGCTCTGTATAAACAGAGAGGAAAAGGCAGGGGCTTGCCTTCTCCCATGGAGTGTCTGTGCTGTATGCATTAAAGCAGCCAGGGCTGCTCAGTGAGTTCCACTCTTGATGTTTCAGATTCCGCTGTTGTTTTTCAGTTTCTGAATCCAGTTCAGAGTCACAAGAAAAGGTGGGGTTGCTAAGACTGCGTTTTGCCCCTCCCTACACTATGAACATCCCCGGGGAACTCTCGCCTCTCCCATAATCAAAAGGGATAATTTATCTGTTCCAAATGCTGCCTGCAACTTCATTGAGCCCTCATGTATACAGGTGCTGTTTATTTTAATTGAAGTATTGAGAATAGATAGGTGTTGGATGGATTCAGAGTTTTCAGTCAAAATTCCTGATGTTTCGTCATCTTCTATTGTTTGGTTGTTTTTTTTGTCCCCCCCAATAAATGTTGAGGTCAGAACTTTTCTAAGGATAAAATGATTGTACTACTTGTGCTATAAATGCAAATTTTCCCTTGTAGTCACAAAATGAATTATTTAGGCTTAGCTGACTTGGAGGCTGCTTAGTGAATGGCATAGATGGAGGCACTGTCAAGGATTTTAGCTCTTGGTTGTAGTACTCCAGTTTATTGGAGCAGTGGCACCTTGCCATAGGAGTAATGAATGCCATTTCCTCACCAGTATTTGAACAATCTGCAATAACCATCTGTTATTCTTTTAAACACAAAGCAGTGCAACAGGTCTATTTCTTGGGTTTGGAAATCTTAACAGTACAAACAGATAATAGAAATTTAAAGCCAGGATTTAGAAGATTTCAAGGCGTATTCCTCTTTATTCAGCAGATATAGTGGTTATGATATTAGAAAGAAGAGAAAGAAGCTAAACATATGGTACACAGTTAAGGAAAACAAATGCTGAACTGCTCTTAAATCTGTTATTTTTCAATGTTTGTCATTTTCCTAGATGGCTTCAGTAACAGATGCCAGATACAGGCAGAAAGATACTTCAGATCAAAATTTTGATTACATGTTCAAACTCCTGATCATTGGCAACAGCAGCGTGGGCAAAACATCCTTCCTCTTCAGATACGCTGATGACACTTTCACACCAGCCTTCGTTAGCACAGTAGGAATTGACTTCAAAGTGAAAACAGTTTACAGGAATGACAAGAGGGTGAAACTGCAGATTTGGGTAAGTGCCAGCACATTCAAAAGTGCTTTACATTCATCCCAGCAAAGACAAAATGGTAAAAACCAGTTTGTTTCGAAGTAGATTTTTTGATTAATAGATATTGATTGTTCATAAGTTGTTGGGGTTTTTGTGTGTGGCTGTTCCACGTGTATCCCTGCAGTATATCAGAGTTGAGTTCTCTTTGTATTGCTGTCTTGCTCAGCTGGTGGGACTCCTGATATGGCCTAAAGCAGCTGCTTTACATTCTCAGGAGTCAGTGTTCTACTAAACTGCAACAAACCCAAAGCAGGTCTGGAGCCGTTTAGTAGCATTTTCTGAGTGAACATTAGTAGATGAAGAATTGCAGTGAGCACTCAATGAGTGAACTCTACACGTAGCTTCTACTAACCGCTTGTGTCCTACAAGGAAGATGCTTGTATCTTCCTGCAACTCATGTACCTGCTCAGCAGCATCAAGCCAGCTCACTTCATCTATCCAGGAGTTCTTGGAGGAAGACAGAGGTATGCTTCAACCCATCTCTCCTGCTAGGGCTTCTTGGTAAATCAAATGGGAAGAGAAATTGTCCAGGTAACCTGGAGGGTCCCTTTGCTCAAGCACCCAGTGAAAATGAAACATTTTCAGCCTTTTTGAATTACATTGTCCTAATTGGGGAAAAAAAAGGTTCCTGAGTTGCAGAATGGCAGACCAAGACCAAGCAATTGTCAGTAGCTCATGATGTTCCTTTTTATGGAAAACAAGTGTTTTATTTTTTTCTACTTGCTGGAAATGACTTAAACCCTACAGTGCCAATACAGTTTATCCTCTTGTTGCTTAAACCACCCGTGCCCCAGTGAATTACTCAGCTTGTTTAAAAAACCTAGGCTTGGATTGCTGTGTTTTAAAGTACCACACAGCTCCAACTGGAATCCTGGTTTGCAAGATTCTTCTCTTCTGCTTTGCATAAAAAGATAAGATCTCAAATAGAAGCTGTAAGACTAATATTGTCATCAACAATTTCAAAGGACTTAGTGAACTAAGTCAAAGTAGCTGTGTACTTAGAGGTTTCTCCCACAAGTTAAGTTAAGGTACAGGCTTGAAGATGGGTTGCAACTTACAGCATTTCTACCCAAACTCTGTCCCAACTATGAGCATAGTCTTCTAAATGATCTTTAATTATTGCATTTAAATGTAACATTATAGTAATCACTTAAAAAAAAATTAATGTGTTGATCTTGAATATTCACAATGAAATAGAACCTATTGGGGAAAAGGCTCTAATAACCTTAAACTTAGGAAAGATGATGTCAGGTGGACTCCTCAGAGGGTGCTATCTATAGGACCTGTAATATTGGAGTTACCAACAACACTGCTGATTTAAAATTTATTTTCAATAAAAGGTTCATGTAAGTGTTTGACATTTTCCAGAGTGACTCTTGCTCTTTTCTTCTCTCTTTCTGTGCTTCTTGCCAGGACCCCTGATGTGAGTCATGGTTTAAGGACCTTGACAAAAACATTAAGTGCATACACCTATAAAGCCTCCAGTATTTGAACTTGTTTACCTCCTGCCTTTCCTGAGACTAAACTTGTAATTTCAATGTATTCTTCAAGGTACATGTAGTTGTAATGGGAGCCATTAGCATACTAAAACTTTACATTGCTTTCTGTAGGAAAGAAGAGTTTTCTTACCACCCTGTCTTCCAATTACTCGTTAAAATCATATGATTCTATGAAAATGATTTATAGCTGCTACTGAGTTTCTGTGAGTGTGGGACCCTGTGGCTCCATTGACCATTTTGCTTTTGCTCACAATCTTCCTGTTAATGTGACTTTTTTAAAAATTATGCTCCCCCTAAGCTTGCTATTAAGTCTTACTTAGCAGAGAACAAGTGAAGAAAGAGAAGGTACGAGTGTTTAAATTAACTACTTCAAATATCTTTATAAAATCCAGAGAGAAGCACTTGTAGGAACCTCTAATAATCTCTGCTCAGCTGAGCCAGGTCTCTTTCAGTTCCTGGGTGCTTGTGCAGCTCTTAAGTGTATGCAGCTGTGGCAGACTAGAGATGCTCAAAGGCTGTGTACAAATAGACTTGTTTCCTGTCCTGCAAATCTCAAGGTCAGGGGAAGTTACTACTACTGTGATCCAGAGAGCTCAATGATTAGTGGGATTTTCTACATAGAATTTGCCTTTACTGAACAGAAAATCAGAATATTTGGGTGTAGGACCTGATGTGCAAAGAGGTCCCTGGGTTTTCTTAAAGCTAAGACAAATTCACACCACTTCAAGTGCCAAGCAGCTGCACATAAAGACTAACAGCATGTCACTATGTCAGTAAATGTCTTTCTGGCCTGTCTCACAGTTAATATCTCCAGTAGAAACTGATGGTCATTTTTAAGCTGGAGCTCTAGCTTTTGTGTTTGTGCCGAGTTTGAGGAAGTCTGTATTTTGTGAATCAGGATTTGACAAGCTGTCATATGTAAAGATCCAAAAAGGGTGCTGCTCTGTTTAATTTTGATGTCATTAGTGGGCCTTTTGTTTTGTTGACATTAACACCTCAATTGCCCAAACTGATATTTTAATGAGTCCTATGAGTTGTGCTTGTGACTTAGCAATCTGGGAAATGATCTGCTTTGAAAAGACTTCAAAGGAGTATCTCTTGAGGAATGGGACATAGCGAAGTTATTCATGGGGGTTTAAGATAGCTCTGCTGCTAGAGAACAAAACAATGAAGTGATCCAGTAAGGGGTTTTGTTTTTCTTGTGTGTTGGGATTTCTTTTTTTTCTTTAAAGAACTCTGAGATCAGTTGACTTTAATTTCAAGTCTCTTCTGCCTTGTTTAGGAATGATGGCTTTATGTAAATAAAATGAATGACCTTTACTAAGAAAGTTAATTTTATAGTTGGATGAGGTTTGATAATTTAAGCATTTCTAATTTAAAACATTACCTACATAAGCATATTCATATATTATGTAGATACTATAGTACCTACATAACCATAATTCATGGATTAGAATTTTTTAATGCCACTGCCATCTGTAATAATACTTTCATATAAAACATCTCCCTTATGATATATTTGTAAGGAGCAAATTTATAATATCTCTGTGTTTGAGATGTACATCTGGACTATTTCTTTCTTGACCAGCAGTTTTGTATTCCCATAGTTGCTAATTACTGATTACTGAAGGAAAACTATTATAGTTTCAGCTAGGTATGCTTTTTGTTATAAATAAATCTCAAAGGTAACATTGTTATATTCTTAGCAAATGCATGCAGTTAATACTCGATGCAGTGCTTAGGTTGCCTAGCAGCTAGAGAAGGCCACTTTGTCCAGATCCAGATGGAAGCAGAATGAATGAATAAAAGTGATTTTGTGTTTTAAGCAAGAGTTATGTGAAATGTCTGGGTTTTTTTCCCTCCTCCTGTGCATTTGTGTGTCTATTGGCAGTAAATAATAATGGTGGTAAGTACTAGTAACAGCAGAATTCTTGAGCAATGTAGCATAGAGGTTAATGGCTGAGGGGCAAACTTGGGTCCTTCTTTCTAGCCTCAGTCTAGGTTAATTCCATGAGCTCTTTGGATAGTAACACAAATTTAATGTTGGAAAACATTGGCAGTGTTTAACCCAAAACACCCCGCACATCACAACGCTTTGCACACAACACAGTAGTTGCCTTTGGTGAGGAATTTCATTACGCTTCCATTATACTTTTGTACAACACCCTACACAATGGAGTCAATTTTGTTGCACGTACTACACATAACACAAACATAAACATGATTATTAGTAACCATAACTAAATACAAGGTTTGGCAGCTGATGTTTCAGTTGGAACTACTTTCAACCCCTATTTTAAAGGCAAATAGAGGTTAAATTTAACTTCAGGTTAAAAGGCAAAAAGGATGTGATGTTCAGATGGAGACAATGTATTTAGACTGCAGTATGGTTTTTTTCTTTTAAGGGGCTGCTTATCAGATTTAAACTGCTAGGATAAGTACAGGGTTTTCTTTCCCATTAATAAAAATGTTTCCATGGCTTAACTGCTGAAACCTGTAGGGTTCTGAGATTAGCTGTAGTGGATGTCTGAAACATGTCACAGCTTTCAGGCACAGCTGGGAAGAGGGTAAAAAGCAACATCACTCTGTTTTTGTGGGAGGAACTTTACAAACAGAAATATGACAACTGCTAATTATACCGAGTGGCAGTTACCATTACAAAACAAAAAAGCCTGTAAACCAAAATAAACCCCAAGCTGTGTAGCTGTCCAGAAGGCAAATATACAGTGTTTTAAAAAGCTTTATGTGTCATTCGTTGCCTGGATGACAGGATGTTACTGTGCAGCTTGCCTCGTGCGGAGGGGATTCAAAGAAGTAACAGTGGTAACGAAGTTCATTATTTTTCATTTAAGGAGGTAAAATTAGAACACCATCATACTTGATTGTAAATTTTAATGTTAATTGCACACTTAACCAAAAGCTAATTATGAATTTCAAATGAGAGAATCATCTATTCCCCTGGCATCCCATTCCCATCATATTTTTAAGTTCCTTATAAACACTGACTTTAAACTTGAATGCTTTCACAAAACTTTCTTCTAAAAAAAAAAAAAAGTAATGAGTTCTGTATTTTAATATATAGATGCAATAATGATGGGTATTTCTAAAGCTCTAATGGCTCTGCTTCTGCTCAGTAGGTTTATAGCTTGAAATGGAAATTATAGAGATTGAAATCCTCTGATTTGATGGTTAGACAAAAGTAAAATGGACAAAGTCGTGACAGTGAAAAGAGCAAAACTATCGGTTGGACTAGATGATCTTGAGGGTCCTTTCCAACCGTAATGATTCTGTGATTACATCTTAGTTGCAGCATTGGTGACTTACTGAGTCCTAGGAATGAAAATCATCGGGGATGAGCGGATGTAAGGTACTACTTCTGATGCTAAAACACAATGCAGAATATTTGACCACAGAAGAGATAAAATAAATGTCCATAATTCAATTCCAAGGTCTTGATTATATCTCAAGTAATAATACTCCTGCTTTGGAAAGAACGTGTTGTTTGCACCACTCTGAATGGTCTTTAAGGTTAGAGTTGCAACAGTGGTACAAAGGAGAGAAATAAATACAAACATGGGTGGTTATTTATCCCACTCACTATTGAATTTATTTAACAGCCTAAGCTTGCCAAGCAGGCCATTCTTGTGTTTGCAGTTAAACAGTTGACGTGGCAGGTTTATTTTTGCTGATAGTTAATCACCTCAATCCCATTGTTATCTCATTATAACTACATTACAGTGAAGGTCAAATTCAACTTCAGTCTAAGCTTAGTTACTGCTGCAGTATTCCTGCTTACACTGTTGGGTTGCCTCTCACTGCAAGGTGTAGCATCTCTTTCTGTGCTACATCTTTGCAGAGTTACTAGGTATATGGAGTGGTTGGCCTTGTTTTGTGCATTTCAGGAAAATGACAGAAGTTCTAATATTTCATTCAGAGGTACCAGGCTGTATCCAGAAACAGTGCTGAGTATATTTGTATTAATTGATTAAGAGCTGCTGATAGTTCAAAGGTTTGGACCTTTTCTAGAGAAAACAAGCCAATGTTTACTGGTTGTCCGGTGGAGGAAACACTGTACATGGGAAATTTCAAGGAAATTCTTCAGTTGAAGTAGTGAGGTTGTTAAGCTTTGAAAGGGCAAATAGCCTTGCTGGCCTCCTGACATTTTGGATTTCATGGGTTTTTTTATAGCAGAAATTCAGAACAGAGATTTCGTAATCATTGTACGTAAGATTTTAGACTCATGTGCTTCTAAAATGTTTTCCTGTTTTCATTCTCTTACCAGAATCACCCTTATTTTATATTGAGTGTTATCTTCTGCATAATGACTAGTTATAATCTATATTTAAATACACTTTTTACACTGTGATTAGTTACAAGATAATACAGTGGGTGAAATTTATGAGTTCTCGCAGTATTTGTCTGAAGCAAGCACATACTTACACCGTGTCTTAAGTTTTTGGTCAAATGAGAAGAAATAACTCTTTGTTCAGCTTATTCACATTTATAGCTTTCATGCATTGTGCTGCCTGCTGCAATGTCATGTTTATGTGACACTTACGAGTAGGCTGAATGGCTAATTTTAGAGATAAATCCAGGAACCTATGGCCACAAAACCTGGTTTTCAGATGTGAGAAATTGTACCCTGTAGCACAACTGGAGTACCTGGGAGTTTAGCAGCAGGTACTTTGTAATTTATTTTCTGTTGTTTAGCTCTTTAACATCATCCTGATTCACTAAACAGTATGAACTAAGCTCTGAGATGTTAAGCACTCATTTCTGTATTGCTATTGGCAAGGCTATTTTTGGTCATGTGGAGGGAAGTTCTAGGAGTATCCCTGAAGCACCTTTTGGTTTGTTAGAAAGGCAAATGAGTGCTGATCCTCCCAGCACAGGGGAAATGGTGATGTTATTCTCTATCTGCAACATAAAATAATCTGTTGGGTTGTTTGTCTGTTTGTTTTCTTTTAATAACTAGGTCCCCAAAATGACCTCTTACCTGGTTATTGTAGTTAAATTGTGCTGAAGCTGCAGTGTATCCACATTGTGCTCAGAGATCTTCCTGATTGCTCTGTGTAGTTATGTTGGATGGCAGCAGTGCTGGACTCCATGGACAGTTATGGTGCTGACAGAAGGAAACACTAGCGGGAAGCACCCAGAAAGTGGACAAGAATGCAGCATGCTTCTGCAGAGTGGACAACTGGGAGGCTTATGGCTTTGCTGGTTAGGTCTTCCCATCTGCAAAACAACATAACTTTTAACAGGAGACACTGATCTAAACCTGGATTTCTGGTGAGCTGTTCTGACTGCCCAGCAAATATTAATGGGAGTGGCAAAGTGGGAAACATACAAATCCTGTTTGGTGATAGGTACATTTTTCAATAGCAGCTTAGTACCTTGCATAGTCAGTGGCCACTGCAGCCTGAAGGTGTATCCTAGGCACCCTAGTGTATCCTCCTCTGCCTCTGTCGCAGTCCAAGCTTTGTTGTGTTGCTAAGATGTTCCTCCTTTCAAGTGGAGATGTCAATCCCAAGTGTTTTACCTAGCTCACACATGGCATCTGCTGTTTCTGAGGTGCACTTTCATCTTGTTTGAGAAGTCCTCTAGTTTTGCTGTTTCTGCTTCACATCCATTTCTTTGCTGATCATATATCAAATACTCACTGCTTTCCTACTAATTTCTGTTGGAAACTGAAACAGGAGGCAGCAGGAGTGTTTGAAACTTGGGGGGAGCAGGTGTAAGTGGAGTGGATAAATGCACTATATTGTGAGTAACTGTGCTTTGTTAACTGAAATAACTTCATGTGGTGTAAGACTCAAGGGATCAAATTACTTAAAGTAGACACGATGGTATTTTCTCAGCCAGATTCTGGCTGGCTAGTCACTCTGACAAACTGATAGAGACATCTGTACCAGTGCTAGAGGGTGAAGTCATGGAGAGAGAGCAGTGTGTGTAGATACATCTGTGCACGTATGCTACTGATGTCTATCAGGTGCTACTGTCTCTCTGCTTTTCTTCTAGCCAGAACAATAAAATAGAACATACAAGGGATCTGTGCATAGGATGCTTACTAGGGAGGATTCACTCTAATGCTCTTTTTGCTTTTGCATCTGCTTATTCAAAGATCCACCTGCTGCTTCATCTCCTTTGGTCCCTACACCGGTGATAATCCTGTGGCAGCTCTGAAGTTACTGAGTGTTCGAGTGCCATGGTAACTGCATCCTGCTCAGCTGACTGCCAGCAGGCACTGAGCCCTTCCCACTTCTAAAAGGAAGCAAGTGCTCCAGGTGCCAAACTGTGGTAGACTGGCATGAGTCAGCTTTGATAAGTCCATGGAAAATCCTTTACCAAGGACTGCAGGTCTCATTTATTTATTTATTTGTTTATACTTTTAAGGGAAGAAAGAGAAATGATTCCCATCAAATGTGTTTTGGATTTTTTTTAAACTCTAAAGCTGTCCTGCATTATTGAAATGCTAAAACATATATTCCCATTGAAATTACCACCAAATGCTAAATTGCTTCCCTGCTGTACATTTTGGCCTCATGCTAATTTTTTCCTGTAGTTTTCTGTTGGCTCTTGTGTTTTGTGCCCTGGCTTGCTCTTGGTGAAACCAGCTAGCACCTTCCTAAACACTTTTGCAGTAACTGTAAGGATAGTACCCACAGAGTACTGTTGTAACAGAGTTTGAAATAATGGAGTTGCACTTAAGAATGAACAAGAGAGCTGAGGAGAAGAGAAGTAGTCAATTTACTTTTTTTCCTTTTGGAGAAGAAATGTTCTGACTATAATATAGCACTCTGGGGCATCAACTGATTGCACAGAGTAACAGTACTGGAGATTTACAGCCAAGCAGGGCTTGTTAAGGAGTGCATTTTTTGAAGTCTCTTGCATAACAGTGGAATGATGGACCTTAACCTTTATGCTTCTCCTACCCTCTCTCAGCCCTTGCTTAGTGGTAGGACTGTGAAAACTGAATAAACATGGACCTCACTGTCTTCACGTGCATGCGTGTACAGTTCATAGAGATACTCTCTAACTTATTTCTGTTATCAACTTCAGCTAAGATAATGGTTACAGAGTTTAACTGCAGACTTTTAAGTGAGGCCAAGTGTGATTTGGAGTGTGTAGCGATGTGATGTCTTAACAACTTGGTGGAGAGTATATGTAGACAGAATCGACCCTCTCTGGAGTTTAGTTTTTTAGGTGTTTGAAATTATTTCAGAATTCCTTCTAAAATTCTGATGTAAATATGCATAGGAGCTACTTACTCTATCACAAGACTGCAAGAATCTGAAGGGAACAAATTCAGCAAAAATCATCCACGCCATTGTCATGGCAAAACTGTGATTTGAATAATCTTTCACCTAAATCTGGTAATGACCTCAGTCTTCCAGATATTTACTGTTTTAATGGGAAATTTCACCCAAATCAGTGGCACTTACAGCATCTAGCTATAACTCAGACAAAACAGCATCTTTGCATCACTACCTCATTGGCTCAAAGTCATGTGGCAGGTCTCCTATCTGCAGCACAGGCTGTGGCAATCCTCTCAACATGGCTGGGAGACCAGGAAGCACAGTAGCTCCAGCTTCGTGTCAAAACCTGATGTTGCTATGTGGTGGCAAGGTAGTCACCTGCCATACCATTTACAAAATCCAGGTGCTTAAGCAGAAGGAAACAAATTAGCTTTATTTTCCACTGACTGCATACAAGATGTTTCTTTACTCTGGTACTGAAAATATCAAATCTGTGAATCCCTTTGATTCCAGAGTTTTGAAGTTCCTGCAATGACAGCTGTTTATCCTGTCTGAGAATGTGCCTTCCAAATCTGTAATATTATGTTACCCTACAACTGCCAGAGAGTCAGTGCAGTCAGTTTCAAAAAACCAAACCAACCAACCAACCAAAACCAACAACAACAAACAACCACAAAAAAACCAACCAAAACAATACAGACTCTTTTTAATCCACTTTTTATGACCTAAGGCAGGCAGAGGAGAGGTGGTATTTGTTTTGTGGTTATAGTATCAGAATCTGTGCAATGTGGCCCTCTTATTTTTGTCTCTTTTTATTTTTTTTAACCTCTAGTCTACATGTCCAAGCATCATTGCACTATTTTTTTAAAATGTATTTTTTGTGAAGGAAGGTAAGAATAAATTCAGGCTATCATATTTGCTAACTGCTTTGGGACTTACAGGAAATGAGAGAAGCAGGAGATTTTTCACTTCTAATTTGTCTACTTACTTTATGGATATTAAAAAAAAAAAACTGATGAAGATTTAATAGCCCTCATGCCACAGGTGAGTCATGCATGTTCTGCTAAAAATTCATCTGCTTGATAAAGTATTTGTTCAAAATAGCCTCTCAAAGGGAGATGCTGAGTGACTTTTTCAGTATTGGCTCATTGAATCTCCATTTTTTAAATGAAAAGATTCCCAATGCATGTTAATTTTAAGATCTCATCCATTAAATTCTCGATTAATAGCAAAAAGAGTGTTAACTTGACGGTGTGACAAGGCTGCTTCAGAGATTCCTATAACTGGTATTCTCTTTACAGACAAGGACGGGTAGTTTGTTTTTTACCAGAGGTGGACTTGCACAGACCCAGGTTTGGATCTAGAGACCACCAGTTGAGAGTGGGGAAGCATTGTGGTAGATTGTCTCCCTGTGAGGTGCAATTAGGAATGATCTCCCCATCTGCATGGTCTTGGTCTTCCATTCACCCAGAGGACGTAGGGCGCCTGTGCAAAGGAAGGGACAGCGGTTTGCAGAAGTGAAATCTGTATTAACATTAGTGATTGCATCCTACTTCCTACTCCTCAGAAACGAGCTTTTCTCAAGTTCTGCACAGCATAGATTACACTTTGAATTCAGACTTGCAGTTTGGAGCTGTTTCCAGCAGGGAATTTTGACTCTAGAGGAGCTTTCTCCCACAGTCAGATATGTTTCATGTGCAGAGGTAGTGCTCTCTGTTGGAAGGCTTGAGGGGTTGGTTCTTTGCTTTGGTAGTCCCGAAGTATCACTGAACTCTTACAGGTTGCTGCAAACCCCTATACCTTTAACATCACTTTTATGACTGACTTCCTCATTCACTGTGAGTAATGAATGGACAGAAAATTGTGATTCTTTGGTTTATTGAGTAATAAAACAGAAAATTGTGTTTCTCTTACCACACAATCCTTGCCAAAAATAGCACCTGACTATATTTTCTCTGGCTCTTTTTATTTTACTATATTAAACGCAGTCTTTTTTTCCCTTTGGATTTCTTTCTGTCTTTGTTCCCTGAAGCTTCGAACACCAAATTTTATGAGTCATATAAATGTTCTGAGACCTCAAATTAAGTAGAAACTGGAGAATGAGTTCTCCAAAGGTTGTGAATGCTGCTGACGTCAATCTCAGATTGAAATAAGAGAGAAGATACAGCTGGCAGATCCTGTGAGCAAGACTGTAAGGGCACTTATGCTAATTCTGTTGTTGGAGCAGAAACTGTGTCTTTATAAATGAAGGGAATAGTCCCAACTGACGATTTAACAGGCATTCATCTTGGTAACTAGATGATCTTGAGCTTTCATACTTTGCACAAAAATTTGCCTTCAGCACATTAAAACAAAATTGCTTGGAAGAGACTAAAATGAATGGCAGCGTGCTTGCTGCTTTTTCAACTTGTAATATAATACAGTTTTCCAGCTCTACTTTTGCAGAGTTTGTCCTCCAAAGTAGCATTGCAAAGTAGGTGGGGTTTTTACTGAATAGAAGACTATGAGCCTATTTAGAGATTCCTCTTGATTGTCTATGGGAGAGAATTGAATTTTTTAAGTAGCAAGGATTCATGAAAGTCAATATGTCTAAAGGATTATTTTGAAAACACAAAACCTTTGCCTTTTTTAGAAAGCAGTTAGTAATTCTCGTTTCAAAGTTGAATGTATGCAGATTATGTATCCATACTGATTTGATGGTACTATTGAAGCTTCCTATAGGTGCAGTGAGAAGAGTGCAAAAAGGACTAAAGGGGAAAGATGTTTTCCTTGTGGAAACCGCAGATCACTTTTATGTGTATGCATGTTTTGGCTTTAATAAATATTGCAGTTCAGGCTGACAGAGAACTGATACACTAGTTGACTACTTTATCCTATGTTCATTTAGACATTCAGTGGAAGCCTGCATCTAATTGTTAATTAGTTGCTCTGCAGTATTTTGATCGGTTGTGTGTTTTCACTGGTGAAATAGGACTTGAAGATATTCAGCCCTTTGTAAAATCAAACTTTATTTTTGGAGAGCATCTTACAGCAACAGATAAAATAGTGTCAAGTTCAGAGAGACCAAAGTGATTTGAAGTGAGCCCAGAGGTATTGAAGGAGCAAGGTAATATGATTGCTGCTTAACTAGATCAGGACAGCAAAGTGAATGTCTCCATGAGGTTATTTGTATTGCTGTGCTCAGGTGCCTTTCTGATGCTGTGAAGACTTTTTGACAGATTTCTCGGGGAAATTTGTTTACAAATTGGTGGCATAGCTTGTACTGGTGCATGAAATATTGCAGTCAAGGCCAGTATGAAAATAAACAAGAAATGTTTCTTCAAATTTAGAGAGAAAAAACAGGCTGGATTTACCTGCAGGTAGCCAGTAGGAGCTCTATAAGAAAGTAATGAAGAGGGGCTGTCTAGCTGGCTGCTCACTGCAAAATACGCTTTTGCTTTGAAGTTGAGAAGAGTGCAAGGGAAGAAGTTCTGGCACTTGAAACCTATGCAGAGTGTTGTACTCATAGAAATGCTGAAGAAGAGCAGCCCCAGAAGCTGGTTCTGCTGCCAGCTTCAAGGGATGCCCATTAGGCAAGGGATGGGTGAGGGTGAGGCTGCTTCTGGGAGGGGCACCAAACCCCATCAATTTACGGTCCTCCTCCTGCCATAACTCCCTGGTTACCATTAAAATGGAGAGACAAGCAGTGGTAATAGATAGTTTGACTGCAAACTATCAGCCAATGGCATATGAGAGAATTTCCCTGATGTATGTGATGAGAGTGGCTTTCTAAAGCTTCCAAATGATTGGAGAGCATCTTGTAGTCACATATGCAGTTTTACCAATGAGGGATGGACCTGTGAGGGGCGAGGTCCTTTAAATTGCACATATAGGGCTAAGAAAAAATGTTGGGAGTGTCATGTCATAAAAAGAGTCTATGAAATTTGTGTGAGGAAGATGTTTGCCCTGTTGGTAAAGATTTACGTAGTCGTACTTCCCTGCAATTTTGTCTCGATTCTGGAAACATCTCTTTCTGATAGCTGTTTGGATCAGAAGCTTGTACTGTTCAGGACCAGATGCTGAAACACTTCAACTGCTGATCCGAGATGGCATGGTGATTTCTCTACCCCATAGAGAATAAGTGCAGAGGCAGAGAAGCATTTCTGTTTCCTGAAGCTGTCTGTTTCTGGTTAATGAGCATAAAAATGAGTATCTTCAGAATTGGTGCTTATCAGAATTCCTAAAGAACTCTTCTGCCTCTGGCAGTGACACTCGATTATATTTTTCATTCCTAAGCCTCTTAGAGGTTTAGCATTTGTGAATCTCTTATAATGCTGTTTGCCTGACACATTTAGTCAGGCATATGACAGTGATCAGTTGGGAGAAAAACACGTCATCTTATTGAGTACAAATTTGGGCTTCTAGTAAGAGGAGAGGAGAGGCAAAGAAAGGTCTCCTGCTGTTTTAAATCAAGTTGGAACAGGACTGTTAAAATAACTGGAATTATTTAATATAAAAACAGGCTACATGTCCACTTCCCAGCCAGCTTCAGACAGTCCACTACAGCTAGTTTTGTTAACAATTGCAGCAGAGAGGCTGAGGACTGAGTGGACTGTAGGGCAGCTTGGCTCTCGCCTGGTCCTTCAGGATGCACAAGCACACTGGTAGTGTGTCATCTTACCCTTCAGAGTGATATTGCAGCTACACTGTGGGATACAAAAAAATTGCAGATCTGCAAAGAGCTGTCTGCCCAATGTCTTACATAAATGCAAGGCAGACAATCTAGTATGGAGGAGGCAAGGGTAGTGCTGATTTGGGTGGCAGTTCCTGCAACACCGTGGCTGATCCTTCTGGCCAGATGTGCCTCCAGCAGTGACTGGAGGAGGTGCTGCTCAGCCAGTCTGAGCTACCTTTTTGCTGTGGCTTCACAGTGAAGGGTCCTAAGCATTCTTGTAATACAAATGACGTTATGAAGTAGTTGGTATTGTAAGCAGGTGCATTCCAGCTTGGCATACCTTGAAAATTTGACAGCAGCCAGATGTTTAACTAGGTAGAGTAAGTGATGACTCTAAATGCCATCATATAAATCCTGCAAATGATGCTGAAGCTGAGATTCCAGGTACACCTTGTGAATTGTGATTTCTCAGAGGTCCTGTTTGATCAGAGAATAAACCCTTGTCTTTAATCCTTGATTGGGCCCAATGGAGACAGCATGTATTGGGATGGGTCAGTAATGACCAATTTCAGAAAGTCAGTTAATTGACCTTTTGAAGTTACACAAGACTGGCCAGAAATGGTTGTACAAAGATTTTGTCAGTGTTTTAATGGACATTGACGCAATGTTGCTGTTAGGTGTAGCTGCAGAAAGAAGCTTTGGGCAGAGGCACAGTCTTGCTTTGGTATACACTTCAGACAGCACATGGTATACATTTTAACTGAACTGAATTAATTTGATTCAAGTTGATTGATTTTGGTTACTGACATGAGGATATGCTAATGAGAAACAATCCATCATGTCTAAAAGACTGCTTCAATTTCTAGCACAGCTGATACATAATGTTTGCGTGACATGCATGAAAAGTACAGGAAAAAATGTGTTGGACTATTTTCATAGTTTTCTCAGTGGTTATTATTTCATGAACAGGAGGAGACACATTATTCTGATTGCAACTGAACAACACATTCTTCTGTCAGTACAAATTGAATATATTATTGAAGATATCTAGGTAGGATAGATATATTTCTTTGCCTCAGGAAACTGATAATACTAGTAGTTGTAGAAAATAAAACAAAGCAGCTCTGCTAACCTGGCAGTAGTATGGAGTGTGGGAGCTCACAGCTTTGCACCCCTGTGCTGATGTGTGTGAAAACCACCTGTTGGACAGCAGCAGCCTTCAGCTGCCACACTTTGTGGTAGAAGAGAGTAACCCAGTGCCATTCTTCAGCAAAGCATCTGCTTGCAGGTCAGAAGGTATCATTTATTGCAAGGGCAAAGTGCCAAAATAACCTGTTATACCTAAAAAGAGTCAGAAGGAGGTTGTTCAAATGCAATACTGAATTCCCACCAATGTTGTATGAGGTCTAGGCACCTAGCTCAGACCAATGCCTTTGAAATTGGTACTTTAGTTTTTAATTTACTGGATCCTGTTCACTTTAGATGTTTATATACATGTTGCTTAGGGAGAAAAAGCATAATATCATGGTGGAGAGTTTTAAGAGAAAACATTGTTGGATGCAACATTTCAAACCTGGGGCTAAAATTTTTTCTTGTGAGCATTCAATTATAGGTGGGAAGCCTTCCTTTTGTGTTGTGTTGGGTATAAAGCAGCTAAGGTATGAAGTGCTGTTCTTTGTAAAGTAACTAAAAGCAGTAACTCCTTTCTCGATGTAGCTATTCCTCTTGTGCTCCTGAAAAACCACATCAACTTTCCTATGTTGTGTTCCTGCAAATGCTTAATAAACAGGCTCCACTCTAAATATACAAGTTAAAACAACCAGCCTCACTGTTCTTACCCATATGAATGTGATATTGAAATAAAAATATTTCTGAGTGCCTAGTAAATGAAGTTGTGTCATAGCAGGTCAGTTGCTGTCCTTATGGGAGACTTGGCTGTTGTCTAGACCCTAAAGTGTTTTCCACCTAGCTGAAAATACTGACTTAGTCAAGGAGGTAAAAACCTTATTTATATAGGAAGATTAAGTGATAATCCACCATTATAGTCATTAATAGCAATTGATCTGAGTCACTTATGCAAATAATCACTATAGACACAGCTGCTGCAGGAGGACAAGAGTGGGATGTTTTACAGCTATGTCTGCACAATGTTTTTGATACAGCACTTGAGTAATCACACTGCCTGTGCTACCAAGGTGAGCCATAAAAAACATTTATTTAAGTAGACAAGAGCCTCCTGTGTTGAGCCTGAGCAGGAGGAGGGAAGCTCTGCTTCATTTTTCCCCCAGAGTCCCTTGGTGGGGTCAAGTTTTGTGTTAGGATAGGAAACTATCCCTGTTCGAGAAGAAACCTGCAGGTAAAGAAAGCTGGCAAGTGCCCACAGATGGCAGAGCTGCAGTCAGTTTCTCCCAGGGCAGTGCTTAAGGCAAGTGCAGTGCTTGTTGTAGCGTTAGTGACACACCAGGGAGGTTGCTTTGGGGACTCTGGAGTTGAAAAAACCTCTGGAGTTCTGTTGCCTTTAAGCAATGTGATATATCAAGGGGAGGAGGTGGCACTCCTGTGAAAGTCCCACTGATGTATGAACAGTTGCTCTGTAGCCAAGTGTGGTGTGCTCCTTGGGCACAGAACGACACAACCTGACTTTTTTGCTTTTACTGTATGCTTTTCAGGAGCTATTCATGTGACATGAGCATGATTGCTAGATCAGGAAGAAGTTTGCTGATATTTACAGAATCACAGAATCATTACGGTTGGAAAGGACCCTCAAGATCATCTAGTCCAAACAATAGCCCTACACTGCTCTTACCCCTAAATCATCCCCTGAAGAAACACATCTATGCTCTTCTTAATCTGTTCTTGTCAAGTAGCAAGGTGGCATCTCCTTCTGGATGTAGCAGATGTCAGCCTTGATATGGTCATGAGGCAATTTGTTTATGATATTTGGGAAGTATAGTTTATCACTTAACACCCACTATTCACTTAAGTGAATAAGCAGACAGGTAGAAATGGCAAATGAAGTATACACTTAATATGAACCTATAAAAACTAATGCTTCTCCGTGGCCAAAACAATCTGTATTTTTATATAAATGAATAGCTACCTCCAGGCTGGTGTTTCTTAAAGGTGATTGTATAGTTGGGAGGAAAACACTTGCAACTGAAAGGTCAATGAAGGAAGAAGGGTCCTCACAAAGACTCAGAAGGAATCATAGAAAGTCTTGGCACTGTGCCCTGGTCTCTCTTGCTTTAATACTGTATGACATGCTTTCTCTTCTTTTCTGCCTCTCTAGTGCTGTCTATCTGGAGTGACAGGAGCATGTTTTGTAATTGGCAGGTTTTTGTCACTGTTGAGCAAGTGAGTAAAAGGTAGATCAACTGCTAATCTCAGTTAGGATCAGACAAACCCATAAAACTCCAGCTTCTACAGTAGCATACCCAAGAGCAAAATCTGGTGCAGATGCTTTGTCTGAAGTTCCTTTCAAATTATGGAAGCTATAATGAATTGTGAATAACAAGCTGGTGACTCCTGTGAACAAAGAAATGTTGAAGAAGTCCTGTGCTGGTTATTGCAGCTTCCCACAGAAGAGGATGAATGAAATTACAGCGGAGAAAGTTCAGCTCTGTGTTGCCTTTAAAGTATACGATTTTGTGTTGAAAACATGAAGCTGGAAGGAACAATGCTGCCATGGTAACTCATGCTCTTTTTAATCTTTCTCACAAGATTGTAAAACTGTTTACCATGGCAATATCAAGTTAATATACAACATTATTTCAGAGTTTCTTGTTTTCCCCTTTATTATAATGGTGTTTGAAAACTCTCTGATGTACTCTATGTATTGCTATTGAAGCTTTATGATACCTGCAGTAAAGCGAAGATGCTAATTATGAGCATTTTTATTACTGTGCCTAGTTGATTTTTCCCTGCACTACTTCATTTTCTTTGTTTTAACAATCCTATTAACACCTGAGAATTCTGACCTAGGCACAGTCTAATGTGAAGCCTGTAAATGAGTTTGTTTTCATCAGATAATTTCATTAATTATATTTCCATCATGTGGTCCTCAAATCTGAGAATCACGTCTGAGAAATAGATTTTCAGTATCAGCATGGATGTAGAGGTGGTGACAACTTTTCCTTCTCCAGAATGTGGTTAATAATTCTCAGTGCAGGCTATGCACTAATCTGTTACCTTGCTATGAAATTGTTCAATGTTCAGACTGTCACAAGCTGACAAAATGGAAAGCTCCAAGAGGATGCTGCTGCATGCTAAAAGCATGTCACAAGGGATCAAATCCTGACCTGAGTCTTTGGACACAAACAGAGCATGAACAAAATGCATCTTTGAGTTTGAATGCCTTAAGCTTTAGCAGATTTCTTCACAACTCTGTGGAATACTGAGTTTGGCCAAACCCCTGAAAGCGACAGAAGAAACTCTACACAAAGATTTAAAACAAATGGAAAACTCAACAACAACAAAAAAACCTACAACCACCAGCAGCAGAAGCTGAGGTCTGTGGTTACCAAATAACTGATTGATTAATTTTCTTCCTCCATTTACAATTTAAATAATGAAATAGGCACAAGTCCTAGACCCAGTGAGATCAACAGCAGATCCTCTTTGTCTTATTGACTGTGACAAGGGTAATATCACTTTATCATCCTTAGTTTCTAATATTCTGGGGGAGTTGCAGAAGCAGAGAGTCATTCAAGCTTGAAGGAGAGACTGCCTGAAGACCTGGGTCCGCCGACCTCTGGCACAGCTGAAGAAGCATGTCCCCTGCCCTACTACTTTTGCCTTTGCTGAAACAAGCATTGTAGCATCCTGGGATGATCATTGTTACTTGGCTCATCCCAACACATATCCCCTTTCCAATGTTTATCACTAAGCCAGCTGTCCCATCATCTTTTCTGCTGTTCTTTTGGCTTATTTCAGTTTGTCCCTTTTTTCTCCACCATGATGTGTCATGAGGTGTCTCTTTCCCACTAGAGCAGTCTCTGCAGCAGATCCCATTCCCTCTGGAGAAGTCCTAGTCTATTTCTAGTATTATCCCTCCCATTTTCTTTCATGAGCACAGAGATGAACCTGTGTGTTTGTCAGATGCACCTTTCATACTTGCTGGTTTTCTTTCTGCACAAAAACGTGGCCTCTTCCATTTTGGAAGTGGCAAAGCAATGGATGTAGCACTAAAGCCAGTGTGGATGACAGGTTGTTCCTGCAGCTCTCATCAATAAGCTGCTTTGAAAGATGGAGCATATGTAGAGTTCATTTATGCTTATATATCATTTCACAAGATAGATTGCAACTTGTCTGTTCATTAATTAAAAAGAAGTAAACATGTACCAGAATGTTGCCTTTTCTTATCTAAGAGATTTTATATAACATTTACTGTCCATTGATGTAACTGCCCTAATGAATTCAGGGCTGCTTTTATATGATATCATTGGTGATATGGAAGGACACTTTGAGATTAGAACAGAGTGTATTTGCTTTATCATCTTATTGTTTGAATGTTTGACTTCAGGAAAAGTACATATTGTGGATGAAACTTTGCAGCATATTTACTTATGTCCTGCTTGATGAGGATAACTAGAATCCAGGAAATTTTTAGTCACTAAGCATCAGGAAGGCTGGCACAAAGCACTGCTCAGTTGTGGCAAGACTCTTGTTGAGAATTAGATCTTGGGGTTCCCATTCCTTGGAAGTGTTGAAAGCCAGGTGGACAGGGCTTTGGGCAGCCTGGGCTAGTGGAAGATATTCCTGCCCACAGCAGGGTGTTTGGAACTATATGGTATGGAACTGTAAGGTCCTTTCTGACCCAAACCATTCTATGATTCTCCCAGCTGCAGGTGTTGGCAGGAGATGAACTCTGATGCTACCACATAGTCTGCCAAAAAGGCCTGGCTAATAGTGTCATAGATTTATGGGATCTCTCAGTTTGTAAGACAGGATGCACTTGTCCTTACATACCTGCTTTGTCATTATGCAGTGAGTGCTGTAGGACAGGGATGAAGTCTTCTGCTTTCCCTTTGAGCTTCTTATAAAAAAGTAGCAAAAGGAGACATCTAAGCCAAAAGATAGGGATATTATTGTGGCTTTCATAATTTTTCAGCTGACTCAGAATATGAAAAGAAAACCTTTGGTCAAGGGAAATTACTTTCCCTTTGGTACGCTGGATGGAGAAAGGAGACCTGCATGCCATGTGAGCAGAGAAGGTGTTTTTTTTCCTTCGCTTCTTAGTATTAATTTTCTTAATGCTTTAAGTGGGGATACATTTTGTTTTCTGGACTCTTGATATTCTGAGAATGGTGGTAGTGGTGTGAGTATACCAGTGAAACAGAAACTGTTTCTTGGGCCACAAATTGTTCTGTTCTCTAGAAAGGCCAGATGCAGTCGCTGCCTGACATTACAAAGTATTAGGGTAAGGTTCACACAGCCAATACCAAAATTGGGTCGAGTTCTCTGATGTCAGAGTGAGGCAAAATAGTGCAGGGCAGAAAGTGCACTTCATTTAAGTGTAGTTTTATTTGTTTTGAAGCAGTTGTGCTGCTGCTGAAATCAAGTCCCCTTAGTGTTAAAATGTTATAGCTCATTGGCAGAACTAACTATGATTACTGAAAGCTTACACTTTGCTCAAAAGTTTGCTTTTGCACCCTTTCAGTCAAGGGGAGTGATTTGGATAGAAGTGGGACTAAGAACAAGTCCTAAGAGCCTTCTTTTTATCTCTGTCATAGTAAATATCTCCTATTCCTCAAAACGTCAACTTGTTGCACCTTCTTCAGACAAATCACGCAGCTACACAAGAAAGCAATGGAGCTCAGTCTGGCCAGAGGTTAGTTCTTGCTAAGGAAGCTGGTTTCATTTGATAAATATTTCAGTGTGTGTTTTCCCCAATGTAACAGCACAAATTTATTCCTAAGCTGGGAAGCGTTTTTAAAAGTGCAATAGTAATGGAGTGTAGAATTGCCCTTTGCTGAACTGAGCCACTGGTCCAGAGAGTCTGTTGTCAATTTTCTGCTGGCAGACAGTCTGGGTGATTTAGGAAGCAGTATAATGCTTATGCATGAACTTGTGCTTTTATTGTGCCTGATACTCTGATTGCTTCAATTACAGATTTGTTGATAGACCTTTTCTTGCTTGGGGTGATGTTGTGCAGTTTCCCTATTTTATGAAGCTATATCAATGTAAAATTGCTAGCACATAATGAAGAATGATGCCCCCATATTTCTGTTGATCTGTAAAGAGTCACATGCGTTTAGCGTTCTGTAAAAATATGCTCCCATGCTGTCCTTGTTGCTAGAGGGTTTTCATTGGCTTTAAATAGTTCATTCTGGAGTTGTCCTTAACAACTCTTTTTTACAGCCTTCTTTCCTTGGGCTGAGGTCTGTGTTTTGAGAAACAGATCACATAGAATTGTAACATCATTATGGTTGGAAAAGACCTCTGAGATCGAGTCCAACTGTTAACCTAACGCTACCATGATTACCACTAAACCATGTCCCCAAGTACCACATCTACATGTTTCTTGAATGCTTCCAGGGATAGTGATTCCACCACTTCTCTAGGAAGCCTGTTCCAATGTTTGATAACCCTATTGGTGAAGAAATTCTTCCTAATATCTAACCTGAACCTCCCCTGCTGTAACTTGAAGCCGGTTTCCTCTTGTCCTATCAGTTGTTACTTGGGAGAAGAGACTGAGCCGCACCTCACTCCAACCTCCTTTCAGGCAGTTACAGAGTGAGAAGGTCCCTCCAGGAGCCTTCTTTTCTCCAGACTAAACCACCTCAGTTCCCTCAGCTGCTTCTCATACCACTTGTGCTCTACATGGAAAATGCTCTATCTTCTTTTCCTCTTATCTAGAAGCTTAAGTCTTATGGGAGAGAAGTGGTAACCCCTACGTATGCAGGATTCTTCACTGAGGTCACTGATGCAGACAGGACCTTTTTTTTTTATTTTATTGAAGTTCAATTGCCAAATGGCATCTCCCCAAATCAGGGCTGAATTGAGCAGTCCTGCAAAGTACAGGCAGTAGGCTGTGCTTGAGAGTCTTGCTGAGGCCTCACTGGTGTGAATGGTTGGGGACAGACGAAGCTGGAGGCATCCAGCAACATAGCTACTCTTCATCAGAAAAGTAGGGAAATGCAGCATGTGGGACACTGGCAGACCTGCAGCACAGTCTTCTCTGCCCCATGGATCTGCCCCTGATAAAAGTAATTCTGTTGCCCCAGCAGAAGCTCACTCAAATCCGGTAAAAAGTGTAAACAATGCCATATTAGCCTTCTCTAGCTAGCTTTTCTCCTGCTAGGATGACAATTCTTTGACCTTTACCACTTGTGTACAAGTGCACATAGTAGCCTAGCAGCAAGTTGGTTTTGAAATTTGTTGTTCTTATGCCTCATATGGCTTGATAAATCATTATAAATATGATTGAGTTCTCCACCAATATTTTTCTTGTCAATCTGTGTTCTTTATATTGGTTGACTTCAGCTGTATGAGATACATGCTGGTACAAACATCCATTAATGCTCATTTTCCAGTTGATTATACTCAAAGGCAATATAAGGTGGACACAGCAGCATTTGGCCAACCTCAATTTGGGCCAGAATGTGTCTCTGAAATCCTGATCATCTGAAGTGCTGACATGAAGTTATCATTAGTATAAAAATAGTGAATCTGCTGCAGAACATGCTGTGGCTGACCCACCTGTAGTCTGTTTGCTAAACCTATTTGAAATGCATTTTGGCTTCTTGGGGTCTTTTTCAATGAGCCATGTCTTCAAAGGCTTTTTTATTACTACTATTTTTAATCCTCCCCTGCCCCCCCACCTTTAGATAGGGCTGCTTTTCCTCTGTTTGCTAGATTCCTTGGCAGAAAGATTTGGCCTTGACAAAAAGGACTGAAGGTAAGGATTTTGCCTTGGTTTACTCCTCATATGAGCTTAGGTGCAGTGTCTTTAATTTAGAAGAAATGCAATGTGATTCTTGCCAAGAAATGTTGTAAAAAGTCAGTTTTCCAAACAGCTGATGAAGAAAGTAATCGGAACATCTCAAATAGGTAGTGATGGTAGGAAAAATCTGATTGTATCCCCATTTGACCTTAGAGCAGGGAGAAGCAGTTCTTGATAGGCAGGGACTGGCTGGGCAAGGATTGGAACTGATTTAGAAGTTTGTTTGAGCACCAGATAAATTAGTCATATGTCCTTCTGTTTTTATGACGCCAACAACACGTTTTCTTCAGCTGAGAAATCTGCTGTGTTTTTGTCCTCTATGTTTTTAAAAAGGTAAATATGAAGATGTGCTTTTCACCAGTAAGATTTCAGCCATTCAGGCACTTAGTGTGTCCTCTGGCCAAAGGCTAGGAAACAGAAGGTGGCTTAAACACAGCAGGGGGATGTCGTGGTGCTGAAGTGATTACTACACAGTAAAAATACCAAACAGCGAAAGATCTCCCATGTATGTCAAAAAGTATTAGCTCCTGGTCCTCTTTCCAAATGGAAAGATGGAGATTGCATCACAACAAAGGTGGATGAATTTAAAATAGCTTGCCAGAGCACCCTGTAAGCACATGACAGCCCCAAAGGGACCTCACAGCTGCTTAGTGAACCGCCTCAGGAGTGCAGTAGAGCCATCAGCAGCAGTTACACAATGAAATTTCTAGTTTAATATATAGACTGTGTGGTTATAATAGCAAATATTACAGTAAATGGTAGCAGACTATTTTCTTTGTCTTGGGTTATTACTGAGCATTATGATGCATGTTTTGTTGTGGTTGACAATGAACTTCAATCCTAAGCCTCTATATTAAGATGCTTATGACTACTCCAAAATAGCTGTCCTTTAGCTGACAGTCTTCTTTTCTATTCTGAGCAGAGATGTGGGTTTAGTTGAAATGTTTCAAATTCCATTTGAGTGGGTTTTTTTACATTTTTGTGAATTTAAACACAAGCTTTTTCATGTAACTGATGAAGAGCTGTATCAGATTGTATCAGATTGACTTGTTACATTGCTTTTCAAAATATGTGCACGTTTCTATCAAATATAACCTTATGAGACAGAGGAATCTGTTACTGCTAATTCTGGCATTTGGAAAATGTATTTCAAACTCTGAAGTGAGATACATATCTTTTTAGTTTCCTCTTTATTTTATCTTCTGATTTATGAACTTCAGATTCTTCTTGGGTTTTGTTGTCCTCAAGTTTTTATTCTACCGTCTTGAGTGCTAGAACCTTAAATGCTTTTATATTTTTTTTATGCTTACCTGAGTTCACCAGTGGGGCTTTTTTTTCTAATGTATGAGATAATAAATTGGAAACTGCCAGATCAACTTTTAATTTCTGCCAGATACTGAAAAACTATACATTACTGTTTTCAAGACCTGAAGGAAGTTTGCGGGGTTTTTTTGGTGTATGGTTTTTCATATAAATTATGTTTCGTTATTTTCTTTTTGTTTTGCTGCTGGCTTTCAATTTAAAGCACATGTTCTTGCCCCGTGGTTGTAATTTGATTTGGTATTTAATCTTAGAGATATTGTAAACATCTTCTCAGAACTTCTGAGTAATTCGTCTTAGAATTGACCCCTTTGACATAACATCTCTAGAGGCTCTGCGTGAGGCTCTGCGTGAAGTAGGAGGCTCAAATTTACCCCCAATCTGCAACTAAATAAATTCAAATTCTCCCTCGGTAAGAACAGGTCCTAAGAGTGATGCTCGTGGCAGAGTACTACATTTTCTTACAATTCGGGGTACTAACAAGTCCTCGAGGCACAAAGTGACTGAGCTTTACAAGCACCTTCGGAGTGCATCGCAGTCCTTCCCCCGAAGCGTGCGGCCGCGGTCAGGGCCGAGGCCGGTCGGGGTGCAGAGCAGGGAGAAGGGCCGGGGGACTGGGCCCTGAGCCGAGCAGCCCCTCTTGCTGCCTGGCTCTCTTGCTGGTTACCATGACATTTGATCACCTAGAAATAGGCTCCAGGAAGTCTGGGTCTTGTTCTGCTGCTCTCGGGGCTGAGCTTTGCTCAGCGTTTGAGGGGGAGGGGATCGGTAGCGCTCTAATTCTAATTCCCTCTACCCATCCTTGTTGCATTTCCACATCAGAGGACCAGGCTACTGAATCTGGACAGGTTTGTGCCACAGATCATTTAGCTTCCTCCTCAAAGATTTTGCATTTGTTCTTTTGGCAGCTGATTCATTGTGTACTGAGGTTTTCCCTTTCTGCTGTACATCTCCATAGGTTCGCAGGCACTGGGATGACCCAGGCGGCAGCAGGCGTGTAGCACATCTGTCCACTGGGCATTTAGGATGTCCATGCTTGCTTGTAGTGCTGCCCCTGAAGTTCTCTGGCTGTGATAATTTGGCTGCTTCTCAGCAACCCTAGCTAATTAATATTGCTTATGTAGTCCCAGTAAAAGAGTCCTCTACGTGATGTGCAAAGCTAGTTGAGACACAGTTGAGATACTTGCTTTATTTCGTTTCTGCATAAGAGGTAATCAATCACAAACCCAGCATACTTAGCTCAAACGGCGGCAGTTTTATGAAAGTAAAAGTAACAAAAGAAATTATATCTGGTTGCTTACGTGATTTTGCATCACATAAATCTTTGTATACATGCTCTGTCAGTTACCTAATTAATTGTACTAAGGTGGTCCTACAGTTGCATTTAAACTCTTCTCCTAGAGGTGTTTTTTAGTATTAAAACCTCCACAGGGCTATGTAAGGGACACCTTAATGTTCTGATCTTTGTCCAAATCTGTCTCTGGTTTATGTAAAGAAGCCATAATTGGGCATTATCTGCAAGGTTGACAGAATTTTACTGTCTTTAGATACTTTTCTTAACTACTGTGTCTTGTTCCTGATTATTTTAACCTTGGAGGTCATTCAGTCCTTCCAATCTTAAGGACCTTCTATTCCATTCTTGTTATCCTGGTTTCAGACTAGTTCATTACATGCTTATTCAACCTAAAAGTTTTTTTAACTCTATCCTTCCAACATCACTTATAATGACTAATGTTGCTTAGACAACTGTGCATTGTACAGCTGTTCTTACAGTGGCTGACTAATAGTATTAAAACATATATGTGGGACAACCAAAAAGATCTAGCAAACCTGGCAAAATATTCTTACATTCAGTGCATGCAATGACTAAAATGCTTCTTATTCTAGAATCTTAGCCTCTTAAAATTTTCTTAAATATTTTTTTATCATAGTGGTGACAGTTTTATCACTTGCCCTGAGTGGGTAGGCTTTCAAATGCATTATACCTCTTGAACTTGGTTTGCTGTTTATTTGCAGCTAGACAAGTGAAAATTGGAAGCAGGCACGTGATGTGGATGCTGCATATTTTTATTACTGACATTTCTTTATTTTCCTAGCAAGGTAAATCGATCAGGAAGACTCAAAAAATATAAAACTGATGTTCATATTAATTCTAAGTCATGAAAAACAAGACTTCTCAATTCTGTAAGGTTTTAGAAATGTGCACAGTGAACTTAATCTTTTTCTGTACCTCTTCATGGGATTTCTCTTTTGTAGCCAGTCTTTTAAATACTCTAACAGAGAAACTCAACCTACAAAAAGATGAGAAGAGCAGATAAAGTTCATAAGCAAGCAGCCCTATTTCAGTCCTCCCTAGCATTTGACAGATCGGGAAGGGCAGCTGTTGCTAATCTACACTACAATCTCAAAGCACCTGGGAAAGTGGAAATATTTTTTTTAACCTCTTAGTAGGTCATGAGCAGGAGTACCTTGGCCTGATTACTGTTTGGAAATTATGTTCTGCTGAACAAATGCACCCTGTTGTATTTTCTGTGATTCTGAGGCTTTCCAACTGCCAGAAATGTTTTAATGGTGGATGAGGTCAACCTACACTAACTTTTCTTCCTTATCCAACAGCTGACTTTACAAAAGGACTTTAAAAAGAAAACTAAGTGCCATGCCTCTCCTGAAGGTGTAATCAGCCACTGAGTTATAGGCTACAACTTTTAAGACTCTGTGTATCAGGGAAGACTGAGGTCTCTGATGACTGATCTGATACTGGTGAGCTCTTATAGGCTGTGCATGTATTAAAAGTCTCTTTTCATAAAGGGCCCATTTCCCTGGTGGGAGCAGTTAGTGTGGGAATGTTGGAGAAAACAAGGTGGTAGAAGCTTCTGTACAGGATAAGCAAAATAAGGTGGGAAAGGTGATGCCTCTGCAGCTGGTGGTACTGAAATTATCCAAGGTTTCTGGTTTCACTACCTCAGAGTTAAAGTGAAGAAAGCCACAGTGGGGAAATGTTTAAAAACCACTTTGCAAGGACAGAGCCTTTTATCAGAAAAGACAGATGATTTGTGTTTATTGTTTGTTTTTTTATACCACAGAAGTGTTTTGCAGCATATTGCTAGTATTGCTCAAATGAAACTGCCTCTCAAGGTATCTAAATTTGTCTGATTACATTCCAGTGACTTTTGGGGAATGGGAGCACTCAATAACAAGAGAAGAAAAAAACCATGCTTAATATGATCTGTTGAGCTGGAGCATTTTAATCAGAGCTGAGCTCTGAAGGAACCAGGTGTTATTTTGCTCCTGGCAGCAATTGAAACTTCACAGCTTTTCATGACATCATGTCTCTTCCATGTCTTAACCAGTGACTCATCTTGCTTGCCTGTTTGTTCCTATTTCTAGCTGCCAGAACGAACAGTAAGCTCAATGGTAGTATTCTGTTATTAATGACACATACTAGTTTGCCCAAGGTCATTCTCTTCACTCACTGTTGTGCTTCTTGGTGGGTTGGGTTTTTTCCCTTTCTTTTTTCTCAAGGTGACTTTTGATCCTTGGTGGCTTCCATTCAGAAGCCTACTTTTGCAAAGGAAATATGGATGTGTGTTAATGTCACATCCAGGAGTGCTGATCATAGAGCATGGCTAAGGAAGTCTCAGCACTAAAGAGCCTGAAATGCACATGCTGACATGAGGGTAGTGGGATGGAAACATAGCAGCCACTTTACATGCAGCACATATCAATAACATTAATCAAAATGACTTGAATTGCTGGAAGGAATGAGAAATTTAACACTTCATGTTGCAACAGTCCAGAAGGGTAAGGAAATGCTGCTTGGAGCAGCTAGTTAGGTCCAGTGAGGAAAGCAGAACAGGGCAGCAGCAGAAAAGCCTGCATGAAGGGTTTGAGAGATCTGCTGGGATGTGGGAAAAGTGTGGGGTGGGACAGAGGTTATGGATGACAGAAAAGCACTGTGTCTGTTCACAACAAATACATCAGCATACCTCCGTGTGATGCGAGTGCAAATATTTCCTCATCCATGAAGAAGGGAAAGTAAACAGGTCTTGGATATAAAGAGATGGAGCATTACTGAGCCCCAGATTGGCCTATAGCAGGACAAACAGCACTCTACCTTCAGGATGCGCATTTATTTCTTGCTTGTTCAGGTTATCTGTCATACAGAGAGCAGGAGCTGAAATGACCAGTCTGAGAACTGAGCTGTGTTTACACAGTCACATGTTTCCTGATGCTTTAATGTTTAACAACTTGCTGCCCCTATAACCACGGAGCTGTGAAGTCGATTGTCCTGTCTCCAAGGCTCACCAAACTCTGAACGAGGTATGGAAACCTATACTGTAGGTGTCACAGTGTGTCACTGAAAAGCAGGACAGAAAAGGTCTCTCCTTCACCACAGCTGATGAAGCCCCAAAACTGTGGTTGGTGCTGGTTTCTTTGGCTTGACTCTAAGCAGCCTAAGCAAGAGATGATGCTAGATACATGCGACCTGTAATTGTTGCCAACTAGCTGTGCAACAGGTGTCTCTTAATCTTGTATATTAGTCTTCTTAAAACAAACCAAAACAAACCCCAAACCATAATCCTTTAAAAAAATTGAAAGGTTTATTTCTTTAGAGACTGTTTGTCACATACACTACAAGAACAGTCATGGTGCTGAGGGGATTAAATCTGATACAGATGAGAAGTTTCTGTGACATTTAGAACAAAGAATTTGTGGCCGGAAATCTTCACTAGAAGAATGACAGTTCAGAAACAGAGATTCTGATTTTTCAGACCTGCAGCATTGAGCATCTGTTGTGATTTAAAACCTCAATATGTTTCCTGTATAAATACCTTGCTGTTTCTGCTGAGACAGCCAAGTAAATTTAAGAAAAGCTAGTTATGCACCTGTTGTGAATGTTTAGGTGATGGCTCTTGTGAGTAGAGGGCATCTGCTCATAATGCAAATGCATTCATTTTTTTTTTTCCACTGAATTTTGATTGCTTATTAATGCAGAAGCTTCAAGTTTTTGTTTCAAGCTACCAACCAGTGGTCTTGTGGGGGCTTTTAATTGTTTGTATCAAGGAGAGGCACATGTGTAAGCTACAAAAGACAAGAGTTGTTAGCACATTAGTATAAATATACCTCAAAGCAACCCTTATAACCAAGTTTTCTGATTCCTCATCAGAGACAGCCAAGCAGGCTTCTGGATGCTGAAGGCTCAGGCTGTTCTTCCTAGGCATTTGGCTAGACTGTTAATTAGAGCTACACTGGGTTTCTGCTGATCCCTGGCTGTGCCTCATCCACTTGTCTTCTAATGAGTGTATGGTCTACCTGGAAATCTTGCAAACACCTTAGGGGTGCAGGGAGGAAGCAATCTGCGTCAGTTTTCTTCTTCATTAGATAAATGTCTTGCACATAAAAATCCAAAATGACTAATCACCTAAGGATTGTGGTGTTTTAAATTAAGGACAACTACTGTAAATGCTGAAGAAACTGAGTTCAGATTTTGCAGTTTGATTTATTTTATTTATGTTGAAGTATCTGGGGGGGAGGGGTGTTCACTGAAGCTGGCATAAAACATGGTGTAAGTCTGGAAATTTAAGCCAGTTTATGATTGGCTAAGAAGCTAACATAACCTAAGGAAAAAATATCACTTCAGGGTGATATGACAAAAATTCAAATGGATTTGAAGAAAAGCAACTAATAAAGAGAGGTGACATACTCTGTACCTGTACAGTAAAACAGAGGCAGGAATCCATCAGTAACTCACAGAAATGAATCGCATCTCTGTGTTGTACCACATGGCTACCAGGGCAAGGTTATGGATAAACTTTACATACTATGAAATATAGGATGTCTCTTTCCACCACACACACACTCCCTTTGATAACCTGAGAAGGATTATATAATAATGAATATGCAAATTGCCTTCCTAATGAGGTAAGTGCACAGTCCACTGGAGAACAGCCCTTTGAGGTTCTGTACCTCCTGCAGCCACATCCCTGTCTCTTGCAAAGGTATAATTTGGGGCCCATCCCCTCACCCCCTTGGGGTTTGCAGGCAGAATACTGAAATCAACACACTGGAATTACTAAATTTCAGAGCTTTCAGGCAACAGCACAGTTTGCTGACTCTGGGCTGAGTCTAGTTCCTCACTGAGCTGAAACTCTAAGTTGCTACCAGGACAGGTTTTGGAAGTCACCCTGAGACTCCCTTGAGGCTGCTTCCCAGGACGGTATTGATACGCATCCTCAAAGCTAACTCCTTGCCTCCGGACATTGTAGAATTTAATTTCTTTCCAAATTATTCTGTGTGTAGCTAGACAGACAATGTGTCTTGCTTACTGCCTGGTCACAGCCTCATGCACTAAGCCAAAACGAGTGCTAGTTAAACACAGAGCAGAAAATGGAAGATGTGATTGGAGAGATAGAAGAACCTGGGAGTGCAGGTATAAAACAATAACACTGTAAGCAAGAGAATTGAAGAAGCATGAATTTCTATGGATTTTCTGCTTTTTGTTTGTTGAGGGATCTGAGAAGTTACTAATACTGATTTAGGTCTTTCTCCTAATGAGTTATGAAGTAAACCTCTCTCCTGTGGATCATTTGGTGTTGGAAAAAGATAAGCATTGCACTTAAGTTTTTTTCCCCTGCTAAGGTATGCTTAAGGTCTCTCCACATTACCAACTATTTTCATGACATTTTTAAGAATGTACCTTTGAGAACGTTTCCTCTCAGACAAATTTGATCAAAAGTCAGTAGTTATAATGAGCATATACACATAGATGTGGGGAGACTGATGGCTTAATAAGCCTCATGTCCTTAGGAAATCAGGCTAAAACAGAGCAAACATCATGTCTCTGAACAAACAGAACAATGCTATTGCTGCTGAGACTTTTCTCACTTGAAGTGTAGGCATGGCTGGTTTAGCTGTTCAGCAGCTACGCGAGGATGTGTTGTCAGTGCATACACAGTGATCTGTGATGGATTTATCCACGACAGGAGAAGAAATGGTCACACAGGCTGCATGATGTAGTCCACCTCATTCTGGTACTTGTTGTCAGGAGGGAACAAGAGGACTGTTTCTCAGCCAGTGTGCAATGCCTCACCATGATCAGCCAATGGACTACCCTGACTTTAAATAAGTGCACAAGTTTCAGAGAAAAACCACTTTTTTTTCCAGAGGATTGGTGGAGAAGCAGCAAGATTCTTGCTGTACAATCTCTCCACTGGGAAGTTCACAGTGTGTTGCAGCTATGGATAATCTCATGGTACTGTAATAAGCAGAGCTTTTTAAGCAAGCTGCAGGGAGCTTATTTACAAGCACTTTCCTCCTACAGAGAGCCTCTGTGATATTCTGGTGCAGAACATCAGGCGGTCATTGATGTTGTCCCCTTCCATAGACTGGCTAGCATGTGTTCTGGAAGGGCCAACACTGTCTCTTGCATGCAGCAAAAACAAAACTGCATGTATGGCGTTGATGGACAGGAGGATTTTAAAGCTGAGTGGGTTCCCACCTACTGCACCTTCTGTTTTCTAGGGCTGTGGTGATGTGCTGTGCATAATCAGAAAGTGGCTTTGTACTCCTACAAGAGCGCTCTACTTGGATGTGTTTTACTCTTCCAACTAGCTATATGATTGATAAGTCCTTTAAGGTCTTTTTCTCTGGAGAACAGAAACTTCAATCACATTTTAAACCAGTGGCAGTAAATGCTTTTTTAAGAGTTGGTTTTGGAGGACTAAATGATTGTTAATTTAAGAACTGCTAACCCATCACAGTAACTAGCAGTCAACAACTTATGCAGTACATGTTGGTTCAAAAAGCAGTTCCAGAGGGAATGAATTGGCTGAAGGACTGCTGCTCTGATGTAGAAATATTCCTCAGTTTAAGAGAAGGCACCCAAAATGTGAGGAGTGAATGTTGTTGGCATCCAACAGATGGTAGTTAACATGTGTTTCAGCTGTCACAAGTCTTTCAAAATTCTTCTCTTGTATATGCCATAGTTTCACCTTTGTGCTGCTAGGCTGAACACAGAAATGACAGCTGCAGGTTAGAGGTATCCTGCAGCACTACGTAAGTAAAGAGAATTAAGCAGAACCAACAGAAGATGATTAGTGAATCTCAAATTAGTGTGTGCACCTCTGACATCACAATGGGGATATTCCACATTAAATTGACCTTGTAGAATAATTTTCATTGCATCAAATCTTTAATTATTGTCTCCAACCTTAGGTAAGAAACGAGACACCTGCAGCATGAAGCTCAAGGACATTTTCTTGACTGTGATATTAAACAGCAACACGTAAATGTCGTTTGCCTGGTAGTCTTGGACTGTTTTCTATTGCCTCTGCTTTGAAGTGTCAGCTTTCAGTGAACTCTGCTAACATTTTATTATTGCATTGGGGCTGAGGCAAAGAAGAGCAATTAAAGGGTTGACATCTTTGCTATTTTTTTAGTAGTACATGTGTCAAAATTCATTTAACAAGTCATAGTTGATTCAAAAGCCCAATTAATGCTAAAATCTAAGTAGAGTTCATTTCAGTTGGGAGCAAATGAGAATTTTTAAATGTTGTAATAATAATAAAAATAATAACGAAAAGTGATTGACTTATTTTAAATGTAGGACCTAACTACAATTCATGTTTCAGAGAAGTGAAGTCTTAAAGCCTAAATGTTCCTTTCTTTTCCAGGATACAGCTGGACAGGAAAGATACAGGACCATCACTACAGCCTACTACCGAGGAGCTATGGGCTTTGTCCTCATGTATGACATCACCAGTGAAGACTCCTTCAATGCAGTGCAGGACTGGTATGAAATACTGTTACTGTTGGATTTGTTTATTTCTTTGACCATTTCTCTTCTCACAATTGTTTGTTGAGAACCTAGACATCCCTCCCTCCACTGTGCTTTGCATCACCGTGTGCTTTCTTTCTTCATCTAAACATTGGGATAAGTAGTTTGGTTTTGAAACTCCCCTTAGAAAAAGCTCTGCAGCTTCACTTTAATGAAAAAGGTTTTATTCAAGTATACTAGGCGTATTACAGCAGTTGTTGCTTTGAAAATTTCTGATTTATTTTAAAGATAGGACTGCTGCAGTGAGGTAGTGGCTGCAGACACAGCTCAGGTAAGCAGAAGGTTGGACCCTGTTGATAGACCTCGTGTTCTGACAAGGCATCCTCTCAAAGGGGTGCCAGACTTTGTGCAGGAGTTCCAGGGCGTGGGGAGCAAAGGAAAAGGCTGTGTTTATCTGCAGAAGTAGTAGCAGTGTGCCTACCCTCAAATGTCTTGCAGTCGTTTCTGTTTCTTACTCTGTTGCTGTGTACTGCAGACAGTTATGGTCAGTGTGCAAAGAAAGGGGATGCAATGGTTAATGTAATCTCCCAAATTTGACAGACTGATTTGCAGTGATCTCAGTGACCTCCTGGGAGCATGTGACACATGTCAGCCATGGCGCTGGTTCTTAGCATATAGCTCAGTCTGAACACCTAGTCTATATCCCCTAATCTGGGTTGTAACCCAAAAGCCACAACAACATGGATTGTTGTTTTAAATAATTTGGCCTTTTTCCAAGGCTGCCTGTTATTTGTTCTCTCTGTCCACTTAAGCAGTTTGTCATGATCATTACATCTAAAGATGTATTCTCCACTTTCTCACTCCATCCAGTGTCATGATACTGTGCTGCAGAAGGTGAACTGCAACACTTCCCCTGAGATGTCCTTCATTGTTTTTCCTTGCTAGAAACACAGACCCATAGGCTTTGCCAAAACCAAGTTCCTCCGTGTGGCATATCCTTCACAAAGCTCAGATGAAGCTATTTCTACAAATGTTTGAGCAGGGATTTTTCCATAGGAGTGCAGGCATATGAGCTAGGGCAATACCTTTCACTAAACTTAAAGTATTTTCAGCTTGGTTCCCTGATGAAACAAGGACTATTACCAGTTTTTCTGTCTGTTGATTCCCCTCTAATAAATTTTACTTACGAGTCTTAACTTAGCCAAAAAATACCAAATCTCAATCTATGAGCTACAGTTTTAAAGCTTTGTATTGGAGATCTTCTAACATTGCCTTTGTATCAAAGAGTAAGAATTAGGAAAGGTTGGCTTTGTGTATTTGTGGGGGTTGGACTGGATGACCTTTAAAGGTCCTTCCAACCCAAAACATTCTATGATTCTGTGACTTTGTATTTTTCTGTGCCACAGGAGCCTCCTGAATATCTCTGCTAAAAGCAGCTTGTCAGCCAAAGGACAGAGGTGAACCATCACTGTTGGTTTTTACTCTGTACATCAGGAATCTTTCCACCTATCAGTTTTAAGATTGTGAGTCCAACTGATGTAGTATGGCAGATAAGTTGGCCCGTGGTAGACCATTTCCTTCCTTTCTGAAGCTTGTTCGCAGGAGAGGAGATAGGACTGTAGGAAAACCAGCATCGCTGTACCAGCAGAGGCCTCTAGTGGCAATGCAGCTAGGAGGTGTTTTTTTTCCCCCAGTCTGCAAAATTGCTTTCTAAACTTTCAGACAAACAAGAAGTGGAAACAAAAGCTTGTCTGGTGCTGCTCCTATCAACTTCTGCCATTTGCTAGCGTAGCAAGGAGGTAAGATTCTTTGGGGTTTTTTTGCCATGCCGAGTAATAGACTTCAAAAAACCATTACCCTGGTTCCTCTGTCAGGAACTGTAATATCCATGGAAAATTAAGGTGCCTGCTACTTGAGCTACTTTAGCTCAGAGTCTTTATCTCCATGAGCCTAGTCCCTTCTTCAGGCGAAGTATGAGAGCAGCAACGTGCCTAATGATGAAAACAGAGCCCTAGCAGTCCTGCAGTGCTTCAGGTCGGTGCTAGTGAAAGGACAAAGTGACAGCAATTGAGAAGCTGCATAGTTTGCTAAGTCAGTAGCATGCCTCTGCTGCTCAGACCTGCCTTATCCATCACATGTGCACAGGACAGCCTTCCTACTCTACCTGCTGTGCCCAAGAGGGAGAACCTCCATAAGAGTGAGAGGGCTGGAGTCAGAAGGTTTGGGTTGTGAGACAGTCTGATGGGAAGACAAGTGCCTGAACCACCCCTTCTCCACTAATGAAGCTGTTACCCTCAGTAGTGTTATTCCTACATTCACAGGAAAAGGCAAAGTTGCAAACTACTTTTTATCTTGCAAAGGCGTGGGGCCCAATACATGAGTTGCCTCTCTGCTTGCAGAGGTTTAGGTGAGGCTACAACAAACCATGTTTGTTCTAAGAAGATACTTCAACCCTCACTGAAATTATATGTGGCATCCACTTAGAATATATGCAAAAGCTAACAGTAAATCTCATCCCTGGTTGTCTTACATCCTGCAAGTTTCCAGAAATTACAACATGTAGTCCTACACATCCTTTCTCTCTTTTAAATGTCCTGATATCCTAGCTGAGAATATATCAGAAATACTCAGTTAATGTGAATTAAATCCAGTAAGGAACCTGTAAACCTTCCCAGTTATTGCTAAAATAGCATGTGTGGATGGAATTTAAGTCTTCCTTTGCCACAAAAAGATGAGTAAAGCCACCTGCCATGTGATCATGGGACTGGGTTTGTAAAACAAATATAGTCAAGATTTATATCTCAAGGATACCTCAAGAACATCCTCAGCAAATAAAATATGAAGTGATGCCCTTCTACTAACTACTGGCTGCTTTACATCCCAGTCCATTCTTATTGACTGGTAAGAATTTCCTACCTGAACATAACTCTTGGATCCTGAAATTATACCCCTTCACAAAAGCCTGGAATGAGTCAAGTAGTGTGCAGTAGTTATCTATGTGTTTTACAGTAGGACATTCTCCAGTCTAAATCTTGTTCCTTCTTGTTGGTGCCCAGCTTATACCTTTTTAGTGATTCAGGTTTTTTAAGATGCTGTGTAAGCAGGCCATCAACATGAATCTCAGCCCATCTCACTGCTTTCTCTTGTACCATCTCTTCCTGCAGAGTTCCCTACAGAAAAGCCAAAAGCATGAACAAACAACTGAACCAGAGACCTAGCACTCCAAGTAAGCTCTCGCCCATGACAAACGCTTACCTTCTGTTGAGCTCATAGGGGTGTGCATAGATCTCAACATTCATCTTTGTAATTACACTGAAATTATGGGAAGGTATCCTTGTGCAAAATCAGCTTTCCATCAGAGTGATTTCTTTTTCCTTCTAGGCCTCTCAAGCATCTTAGAGCCATAAGAAGCTCTCTTCTAGGTGGGAAATTGCCATAGCAGGTTGTGTTCAGTAGCCTTATTGCCCTCCAAGCCCTTTCATGAAGCTCCAACATCCCCTCTAAAACTCCCTTGCATGTATGTATGGTGCACTTCACCTCTCATCTCTGGCTCATTGACATGTGACTGTTTTAACAGCCTCCTAACTGGCCTCTTCTGGGCCACAAGGGAAATGAGAATATCACTTCCAGTCAGCCAGTATGATTTCTTTCTTAGGTGATCTTTCTGCCACACCCTTCATCTGGGTAGATGTCCTAAAGACGATTCTTATTTTTGTCACTCCAGAAATACTTCTCCTAAACCATAAAGTCCCTCTTTCTCCTTCAGTGAGGAGGATCATGGCTGTATCTTGGGTCTTTAGACAAGCTCTCAAGGTAGTATATGAATATGGGGTATAGTCTTTCCCTCGTTCATGCAGATCACCATAATTAATGACAATGATCTTAAAACAGCTGAGAAAGATTAGATACACAATTTAAATGCATTTGGGAATATCTAAGATACGACCTGTTCTGTCATTCCTTCACTGGGAAAGATAGAATAGATTGTATGAGCAGCCTTTTAGAAGATTAAGCCTGAGTGATTTTCCTTACTGCATTGTAGCAGGAGTACAGTCAGGTTATTTTAGAAGAAAAAGCATAAATGGGCAAAAGCAAAGATGGATTTTATCTGATATTTTAAAATAACTGATTGTTTTGTTTCAGTAATAAGATGTCTTTCTTGTAGGGTGAGTGAAAGGGTTAAATGAGCTTTCATGGCTTTCAGCTCAGTTCCTAGATTTTTTTTTTAGCAGGCTTCTTTGACAGCTATTATTTGACATTGGCTCTGTAGTTTTGTGTGTAGATAAATCAGTGGTTTATACCTCATTTGAAACTATACTGAAACTAGAACATACTCAGCATTTGATACTGTTAAGTAAATAGAAAATATCATCAAAATTCTGCTTTGGTCAATCTAGATAATTTCACAGAAGGGAAGAAAAAACTGTTTCAGTTTAACTTCAATCTAAGTGACAGCTGGGTTCACAAATCATCAGCTTTATTTATCTTTAAGACTGATCTCCAAATTAGGCTGTTGTTTATCCATGTAACTGTGACCCTGAGACTGTTTTTCTTCTAAGCATGAAGCATAAAACCCTTGCTTTATTGTTAATTTGGGGAATTCAGCACAAGTAAAGCACAGCATTGTTATTGTGTCACAGAAATGCTTTTCCCAGTGTGTATAGTGTTCTGCCCTGATAGTGGCTGAAACATCTCAATTGCACAAGCCTTTTTTTATTTTATTTGTTTATTTTCCTTTCCAAAAGCTTCTGGAAATTTGCTGCCTTTTTTTATTGTATGGGGTCAGGGTTTCTTTTAGGTGTTCTTCATAACTTTTGTTTGTTTGGCTTTTATTCCTAATATGTCTAAATGTCAGTCTTCTGCCAGAGAGAGGGTTTTCACTATCTTGTACAAAAAAAAGGAGAAGGATGAGCTTCTGCAGGAGATCCTTCATGCTTTTTTCTTCTTCATTTTCCAAGTAGTTCTGTTTAAACAGCTAGGATTCTTCAGCAGTGTGTGTCCCTGCTAAGAGCCTCCCCTAGGGGCTGAAATAAATCCAGGAAGAGGCCTGGGAGTCAGAAGAGAAGCCTGGTTATAAGTCTTTAAAATTGAACCTGGAAATACTTTCTCTATATTGCTTATGGAAGGAGACTGGGGAGATTTCACCTTCCTGGGCTTTGGCTGGTTTCTGGGGTCATCCTTTACTGTGATGAGCCTTGAGAAACCTCAGAGGACCACATACATTCATCATAGACTCATATTGGCTCTCACAGGGCTTGTCTACAGGGAGGCACTCAGAAGGGTCAAAGTGGAGGAGCCAAAATTGGCATTGGAGGGAGTGCCTTTCCAGGAGGACACTAAGAAGAGTAAGAAGTTTAACTGCACAAAGTCCTTGATTATTTTTGCATGTTGCAGTATGGGTCTGGGCTTGTGCAGTATTTTTTCCAGTGCAATCCAAACGAGCTGCTGCTGAAGGGCAAGTGGCATAGTGGAATGACTCCCCTTTTAATAGGTATCTGTGGAGAAACATGGCTAGCTGCTTTCCATGAAACAGGCAAGTAAGCAACTCAAACTAATTAAAATTATTGTTGGTAGATCAGAACTAGTGACTGCTGCTAATTCAAAAGAGAAGGAATCAGGTGCTTTATTTTTAAGGGAGTTCAAGCAAACTAAACAGAAGTGAAAATCTGAGGGGAATCCTACCTTTCCTGGAAAATAGCAGGTTTGTTGGAAAATGCAGTGTCCTGTGTGAGTAGCAGCAAGTAGGGGCAAAGGTGGGAAGGCAAGTTGGGGACTGGGGAGGGGTGAAGGAGGGAGGGAGTGCATCGATTCTGGCAGAGCAGCCTAATTACCTTTGGGAAGGAGGGAGTCTTAAAAGACAGAGCTAGCTTGGTGAGGATAAAATAGATTGGGCGAGACAGAAAAAAAATGGATGAAAATTGATGCTTCCAAGTAATACTGTTCTGCTGCTGGCACTGTGACACCTCACTGAGGATGGTGGGAAAGAACTGGCCCCTCAGAAAAAATAGGAAAAGGAATGTCTTCTGTTTTGTCAAAGAAAAAGTATAAAAAGGCCCAATCAGGCTCCAGGGATCCACAGCTACCTCTACTCCAGCTTCAGCACTTGAGCTACAAAGACCTTTAGAGGCTTTAAGGTCATCCCAGTGCACCTGCTTAAGCTCTCATGCACTTGATCCCTCTTGTCATTGAAGTGAGCATTTGTCTGAAACTTGCCGTCTGTCATTGCATCTACTGTTTCCTGCTTTAGGTATCACTTAATCCTGACAGGTTCAAATACTAGCTCACAGAGCCTTATCTTGATCTCATACCTTCCCAATCTATCATAGAATCATAAATTTCTGTTTCTCTTTAGCAATTGTTTCCACATTTCTATGCAATTTTCAGTCTCAATGAAGCAGTTTTCCTGTTCAAGGACAGAAGACTTGGTGCTTCCATTTGTTTGACTCTCAAAACACAATTGCTTTTTGTGTTACTGAAACTACAGCAAATGAGCATGTTTTTTGTCTGCACTGAATTATTGTTATATGTTTTACAAGAAGTTGTAAATCTAGCTTGAAGTGTGTGTCAGTTGTATGGCTTTCTCTATAGGGACAGTATCCTGAGGAAGTGTAATTGATTGTTATTCCTCTAACTTATTAAAGCTGAAAGAGAACAAGCTTTAGAAAAATGCTTTTTGTCACTAAGACTTCAAAAATTACTCAATTCACCTTTTTGTCTGGATCTCAAGGTCTTTGACAGACTTGCAGTCTTAACAAGAAACTTTGTTGTCAACAAAGTTATAAAGTAGTAAAATAGAACTGTGTTATAAATTACATAGTCTGCATTCTTGCTTTATATATCTTTTAACCAACATACAGCCTTGAGATGTTGATGTTGTTATTAATGGTGCTTATTTTCATATTTAATATACAATTGTATTTTGTTGTGGCTGATGGAATGCAATAATCTTTTCTGACCTGCTGTAGGGCCACACAAATCAAGACTTACTCCTGGGACAATGCACAAGTGATCCTGGTTGGAAACAAATGTGACATGGAGGATGAAAGAATTGTTCCTGTGGAGAAGGGAAAACATCTAGCAGATCAGCTAGGTACACGTTAAAGCATTTCTTTCCACTATTTTTCCTCTGCTCCTTTATACTGTGTTCCTTTTAATTTGTACAATAAAAAGTCCTTCCAGCAGTAATACTTTAATAATGGTATCACTGCTGAGAAGTGTAATCTATTTTAAGTCCATAGTTTACTTGCTTAGGGCTGAGTACTCCTACTGCTCTTTGGATGTCATATTTTTTTTCTTCCCCAAAAATCATCTGTTTAAATACAAACTTGAAATCTAAAATCTGAATCCTTTAAGTATGGGACACTTCAAAACACACATACATGCAGAGTTACCACAGCAACTGACTCCATCAGTAGGAAACTGTTCTACCCTATGCCTGTCTTCGCACTTTTCCAACTCAACCTCGGAGAACTATCCCAAAGCACAGCAAAATAAAAGCTAACCCTGTCTTTTTAAAATGCTGTCCAAGTCTTCTGTAGCTTCCCAAAATACTAAGTGTTCTTTTTAAAAGTGCTAAAAAATGTATCTGTTTTATTAGTCAGTTTTTCCTTATATTAACTATGCTAATGTGTGCAGCATTATCTGAAATTACTGTGTGTATTAGGTGGAAGAAGTCACTTTGAGTTATTGACTGCTTAAACTGCTAGCTTTCATCATAATGATTCACAGAAAGGTTATCCTTCAGCATGTTTCTCTAAGTTTGTATAGTCACATTAACATCATTGAAATAATTTCCTAATCAGATTAAGAAATTGTTGTTGGCCTGAATGTGAATGAAACCAAAACCGATTCAGCCGCAGCAGAAGCTAAACTGATGTTGGACTGACAAATACCCAAGTTCAGTTCTCTGGTTTCTTGTGTTGTGTATATATGTTTTTAATTATCATCAAAGACAGCAAGTGGAGCAGAGAGACCCTTCCTCTGATGCAGGACAGCTGTCCTTACTTAGTAGCAAGGCACATATCTCCACCATCACTTCACCCATTGTCGCATGGTGTTTTGAAAACTGCTAGAATGGAGTAGGCATCTATGTGTTATCTCACACATCAAGGTGACTCAGTCTACCAGCTGTAGCAGACTGATCAGTTAAGATGACTTACCTTTCTTTTTGTTTGTGGCAGAATCAAAGAAAACTGATGCAATGCAGAATGCCCCCAAAATGAAGCACAACAGAATGTGGCTTATTGCGAAATGAACTCTCTGTGGTGCTTGAGCTCTTGCTGTTGGCATTACAATAACCTTGTAAAACAGAAGCAACAGCCATCTTAAGAGATGGTTGGCCTTTGAAGCCCCTGGGTTTTGAATGATAAAGAAATGCTTCACAGTTTAGTGCATTTCTGCTCGCTGAGGCAGAGTTCAAGCTCATCTGTGAGAGGGCTGGTTCTTGTGTAGCATAGCGTGTCAACGGGAGGCAGCAGGAATAGCTGTCTGTGCCACCCCCACCTTGGCATAACTCCAGCCTTGCTGGGACTTTTTCTCAGCCAGAAAGGTTCAGTGTTTGAGAATCCATACTGAGCACTGCAGCTAGGAGCTGGCAACTGGGCGCTGAAATGACTCTGCAGGAGGCACTTAACATTATTTGTAATTCAGCAGTGCTGAACAGCCCTTGTCAGGATGGGTGCTCTGTTCTGACGTGCTGTACAAGTATTAAATTTCCCTCTAATTAGACAAAGAAAGAGAAAAACAGAACCAAAACTGTGGAGTGTTTTGATCACAAGTGCAGAAGTTGGTCAGCTGAAGGAATACAACCATGATTTCACTTCTTTTTCTGGTCTCTGCTCTTGTCAGACTGCAGTAGTGGTTTGTAGAGCAAGCCTGGCTTCATCCCACAGGGGTGTGTGGAGCCCCAGAAGGCTGCTCTGTACATTACCAGTTAGTGGCATTGGGAGAATTTGACTCCCTTGTCCTTATTCAGATCTGTGTCATCTGCAGAAGTGTTTCCCAGGGCTATGGGTAGGGACTCATTTATGCCTTTGACTCTTAGTGATGCTTGATAAGTTTTAAAGTGATTCTGCTAAGAAAGGTTGGACTAGGTGTTTCTCAAGGTCCCTTCTAACCTGGTGTTCTCTGATTCTGCTCACTATTCTGAGGTTGTGTGAGTGAACTGAGCTAAGAATTATCTAATGTCCTGTTTTCTTAAGGTGAATTCTGAAAAAAATTGGTTAGTATTTTAAAAACCATCAGCATTCTCATCAGTCTCCATTGACATTTTTTTCTCACTTCTCACAGGTTTTGACTATTTTGAAGCTAGTGCCAAAGAAAATATCAACGTAAGGCAGGTGTTTGAGCGTCTTGTGGATATTATCTGTGAAAAGATGTCGGAGAGTATAGAGTCAGACCCTTCCAGGGGCACTTCTGGAAGAAGCATGCGGCTCACAGACAACCCACCCCCTTCGCAGCAGAACTGCTCGTGCTAGTGACCTGTCTCACTGAGCAATGTCCTTCTCCTTTCCTGACTAAATTTAATCTTTTCATCTGTGGTGGTGCATTATCACGTAGTCCAAAGGCAGAAGTCTCTGTTGTAGGAAACTGGTATGTTTGCTTAATGTGCTGGAGTGTTAATGTTAGTCATTTCCTTGGTCAGTAATTAAAAAGAAGCCCCAAAATCTGAATAAATATTGTAAGTGTACCTAGTGTTAATGTGAGTTGCAATGAAGAATAAGAGTTGTATAGCCTTGCAAATGTGTTTTCCACAGGGAACGTTGTGTTTTTAATTATAAATTTCTCTACTGCAGGAAGAGGTTTTGTCTCAAGAACAGCAGAAACCAATTAAAAGGGACCAGGTCTAAAAGAAAATGGGGTAAAAAAAAGTCTCTTACAGAGCAAGAATAGAATTTTATTTATTTCTTTTGGTTTTACCTTTAAAAAAAAAATCAGTCCCTCGATATTTTGAGAGTTACTGTTGCTGTCTTCTAGACATGGAACTCAGTTTTCCTGTATGGTGGAGCAGAAAGGAGTGTATTTCTGTCTGACAGTTTGAGGTTCTCCAGAGAGTGAGGAGGAAGAAGGGGGTGGATTATGTATCAAGCCCCTAAATAGAGGAAGAGCACATGGAGGAATCAAATCTGCCAGGTGGGGGAGGAGGAGGAGGTGAAAGTCTTGCAGCCACACCTACGTTTTCGCTGTGTTCTTGGCTGGCAGTGGGTGAAGGAGCAAGAGCCTTTCCAGGGGCTGCTCTTGCCTGCAAACCTCTCCAGTCACCAGCACTGGGGGTGTTGCTGTGTTTGGCACCTTGCTATGCCCAATCCCTTGTTTCTAGAAGCCAAAGAGCCAAACGTCCTGCACCTTTTTCCCCTGTATCTTGTAGTTTCACCTCTCCAGGTTTGGATCTAATCAACTGCTCGATCATGGATTTGTTGCAGGATGAAGGACAGGAGGAAGTGGCTGCTGCATGCTTAGTTGGAGGCAAAAGCTGACATGTAAGACTTGGAACAGCACTGTCTCAGAAAGATAAAAATATCAGGAGCCAAAAAGTGAGTGTTGGCAAATATTAGTGCCAATATTATTAGATTTTCTTTCTGCATTTTATTTTTTTTTAATTCTGTGTTAGATGGGGGGGGTGTGTAGGGATAGTTTTTCTAGGTTCAGATTCAACCACAAGTTATCATTTAAAAAAGGAAGATTAGTAAAACATAACTGCAAATGAAAAATGGCAAATACCTGTTAAGAGTTATTCTACAGATGTTTTATTGCATCATTCTTTGAAGGCAGGAACCATTTTTAATATTTAACATCTAAACTATTCTTATGCTTCAACATCTCTTAAAATTACAAAACTTCTACAGATCTCTGTGTAGAACTTAGTGTGCATTAGTCACTTGCAGAGCTTGTATTTCTCTGAAATATATAAACTGCTTTTGTGAGTCTGTGACATTCCATACACTGTATGCCTTTATCATCACACATTGTGTATCCCAGCTCTTTACAGTGATTGCAGATTGTGTCTGTAAATGTATATTAGAAGACAGTTTGTTGTTGTAAGGTGAAAGTTCTGGAAAGTTCTATGGTTTTACCTTAGGCCTATGAACTCCTTTGAGAAAGGAGACTTTCTGATGTCAGAAACTAGAGTCAAGTATCAGCCCATGACATTGTAATTTCCTGGATCATGACACTTGTGAATGCTTTTGTCATTTCGTTCCGTTATGTCTCAAAGTGTAATAGTTCTAAGAAGAAAGCACAATACTGTGGAGGAAAATGCAACTACATTGATACAGTTTGAGCTCATTGTGCTAAAGGCTTGATCCCTTCTTTTGTTTCTGTGTGTGTTGCTTTCAGAAATCTTTACTGTGATGTATTTTGGGTGCGTGTTGTCTAGTACTGAAAGTGCAATTTGTGCAGTGCTAGGAATGTGGTTATTGTATCTAAACCCCTGGAACTGCAAAATAAAGAGAAATGTAGTTACTGGGTGTGGCCAGAGAGCTTGTATGAGTTGCATTACTAGTGTTAGACAATGATGTGCCTGTATAAAAAAGGTATCCTTTTAATGCTTCTAAAATATATCAAACTACATTGATCTTTTTTTGAGAGGGTGATGATCCTTGAGCCCAGCAATCAGGAATCACTCTGTAGATTTAAAACAGAGTAAAGAAAAGGATTAATTTGCCAATAAATGCAGTGCAGTGTTCTAATTGTAAGAGAAGTTGGTTTTGGGGCAACTTGTGTAACTAACAAAAAAACCCCCCAAACCAAACCAGAACTCCACAGTGGGGAGTGGTGATTTTGAGCTGTGCAAGTATACTGGAGTAGCTCAGTGCAAATAATGATTTTTCAGCTCAGCAACTTGATGGTAAAAGATGATGTTTTCAGCAGAAATGGAATTTCAGTTCTTCTGGTTTACTTACCTTTTTCTTTCCCTAGGACAGAAGACTTTTTTCTACTCTATCTATAGTTGTGTTTAAATGTGTTCCAGTCAAGTCAGGACTTTTTGGTTTTGTTTGGTTTTGCTTGATTTGTTTTGTGTTTTTAAGAAGAATACAGGTACATTCCAAGCCCGTCAAGCTAGGAAGAGCACAAGCTACCAAGTAGCTACATGACAGTAGTTCCAAAGAACTGGAAAAGAGAGTATGAATTCTACTCTGCCCTATACTGCGTACATGGAAAAAACTAGTATTTGGTGCAGAAATCCTGCAGCGTTTACTTCAAATAAGGAATCAAATCATCACAGGCAGCTGATATATCTCTCTAGTAATATGTATTTTATGTATCTCATCTTCTTCAATTTGCATTAAAAGCTGTGAAAACACAGAAAAATCCTTTTGCCTTAAGTGGCATGCAGCTGATTTCTGGGTTAGAGATGAGTCTTGGCTTCCATCTTGTGGAGAAATAAAGCACTAAAATACCAGGTAGACAATCCAGTCTAAATTATCATCCCTGTCTCTCAGCCCTGCTTGTTTGTATTAGCCTCTGGTCCCTTAACTTTCCTTTTGTCGTCTCTTTTGCAGTCAACATAGACTTAGATACATGCACAAAATAGCTAACAGCACTAGTGCTACAGGAATAGCAGAAAGCTGAACAAAGGTGGAACAGTGCAAAGGGGTGTGATAAATTCAATGGCAAGCTTCCTAACGGCTCTCCAAGTGTTACAAGAAAGAGGATCTTGGCAACGCATGCCATTTGGAAACACCAGCTTCAGAGAGATCTAAGAGAAGAGGAAAAGCAGCATTCCTGTTCTCAAGATTGGCAATGGCTACACCAGGACTTCAGCTTCATAGAGGGGAAAAAATACATTCACAAAATGGAAAATGCTGAGACCTACTGAACTGCAAAGACTAGGCTGTCTTGTAAAAAGTCATGGGTGTAAACTTTACACTATTAATGCTACCATTAGGGGAAGAAAATCTTAATCATTAGTAGTCAATGAGTCACTTATTATCTGAGGGAATAGCATGAAGCTGTGACAGGACAGGTTTAGGTTGAATATTAGGAAAACGTTTCTCCCTCAACAGAGTGGGGGAGCACTGGAACAGGCTCCCAGGGAAGTAGTCGCGGCTCCATGCCTGACAGCATTCAAGAAGCATCTAAAGTTGTCCTGTGCATAGACAGGAGTTGATGATCCTTGCGGGTGCCTTCTATTTCCAGACATTCTATGCACATTAAGTGCATACTGGGAATCTCAAAAGACCAGTGCTGCTGCTGGTGGAAATAAAACTCCAAACTTAATCTAGCTCATTTAATTGTTGAAAACTACCACCTGAAAGCTACTTTTGCCATCGGATCACCAGTGCAGTTAGGTGCTTGAATCCCAAGAGTCCTCACGTGTCTTTACGCTGATTCTATGTGGTTAACGTTTGGCTTTTCCAAATGACCGCCGAGGGAGGCCGACGACTACAAGCCCTTTTCTTCGTGCCAACTTTCGGTCTCGAGTTCAGGGCGTTTGGCTCAGCCGACCACCCAGATTTCACCGCCGGTCTCGAAGCTGTCACATCGGATGAGACACACACCAGCATATAGACACACCGCCCTACCCTACGTTGAGGGGACTGCGTGTGACATCCCTCCGAGGCCCGTTTGCGCCAGCTGATTGGTCCTGTGACGAGTGAGCGACAGCTACGTGGAGCAATAGTCAAAGGTTATGAGAAGGGAAGGGTGGCCTTCTCCAGCCGATGGTTGGACCATTCCAAAGCAAGACCGGGGGATAAGGCTAACAAGGCAGGCCGGCATTAATGTCGGACAGCGACGCCACAAAGAGGAGTCCCCTGGATCTGGCTGTTCTCTCTGACTAACTGCTCAAAGGTACAGCCTTTCCCCCGGCGTCTGTCTCCCCCACCGATGGTTTTCCCCCACCCCGCCCACGCCGGCATTCTCTCCACCAATCAGAGACGCTTCCCCGGCTATGTGAGGGTCTGGGATTGGTCCGTTTTCTCCACCTGACAGAGCGGCGGGCGCTGATTGGTGCGGTCAGGGACCGTCACTGTCGTCACAGGTACTTCCTGGTGCGGCGGAAGCTGGCTGGGTTGCTGTGGGGAGGGGTAAGGGTAGGGGTGGCTGCCGCCGGTGGGGGGCGGTGCATGCGCAATCTCGCGGCCGCCTTCGCACGGAGTGCTCGAGTCGTGAGGGCCGGGGTCAGGGCGGCGGCGGGGGGTCCCCTCGGCCTGGTGGGGTGCAGCCGGCCGCTGCGTGCCGTTACCCAGCCTCTCTGGTATAGTGCGACCGCCGCCATGCCCGGTAGGAACAAGGCGACTTCCAGCTACGGCTGCCCAGAGCTGGCGGTGGGGCAGCAGGCCGGGGAGGGCGGCCGCGACGCCAGAGGCCGCTCGCCTCAGGGGGAAGAGGAGGACCGTGGGGACATCGGTCCTGGTGCTAACATCGGCGACCCTGACATCGTCAAGTCTCCCAGCGACCCGAAACAGTACAGGTGAGAGTCGGCGGTGTCGAGCCTTCTGCCTGAGGCCCAGGAAGGCTTATGTGGGATAGGGAGAGGATGAGCCACTGTCGCTGGGGCAGACCCCGGCTGGTCTCTGGGGTACGCTGGAGCATCCTCTCCCGTCTGCCAACGGAAAACCGGCCCCGGCCGGCGGGAGGTGATAGGTGCGGGGCTGAGTGCCAGCCTGCCTCATATCCCGAGCACATCAAGCACTCTGGCACGACTCTTGCCTCAGGTCAGTGAAATCTGGCTCATCTCGGTGGCCGGGAGAGTTAGGTCCTTTCTGCGAGTGGTGGAGTTGGGTTCAGATTTGTATTTTTTCTGAAGGTGAGCTGCCAGCTTTGTGTCCGGTAGTGACATGGTTTGGTGGCATGGTGATGATAGGTTGATAGTTGGACTTGATGATCTTAGAGGTCTCTTCCCATCTTACCGATTATGTGATTCTGTAATAGTGTTAGGTCTTGCATAGAAAGAAGAAATCATTAGTTGTTCAAGTACCCTACTGTGACTGTCTGTTTTTAAGGCAAAGCAATACTGAAATGTTAGTTTGCAGCCCTAGTCTAGACAGCTCTGTTCCAAAATAGTTAAGCTGGAGTGTGAAATGTAGGCCAAGTATTACAGAGCAGATAACATCTTAGAAAAGTCTGTTACTGCACCCATTTTAGATGAGCTTTAAGTTTTAATGTGAATATGGCGGTTGAGACAAAAATTACTTCTGCATTGCTCTTTTGCTTTTGTTTTCATTTGTATAAGTTCTGCTTAATACCCCTGACAGTGCTGAAAAAGATAATTTTCCCTGAATGCAGCCTATAGTGTCTGTGGCCTTCTTGCAGTTACAGAGAGACTCATCTTAGAACACCAGCAGTGGTTGAGCTCTTTGGATGCTGTAAAGCAGTCATTCTTGAAGGCATGCTGTTGTATCTTCTTTCTATTAGGCAGAATATTATTCAGCCCCTGTTAGAGATGCTCGTTTTATCTTTACTTTTAATGGTATCTAATCTGTGCAGTCACTGGAGAATCTGCCTAAGCCTGGAACTGAATTTTGGATTTGCAGTGACATTGGCCGGCAGTGAAATTCCCTGCTGGCTCTGTGAAGGGGACTGTGTCCATTGGCTTAGGGAGAAACTTGATCCCTCCCTTCTTGCCCTACTTCCCTGCTGCTTCCTCTGGATCTCTGCCTGCCTCTCCTGCTGGCCTTCTTACTCATCCTACTTTGCAGCAGGCTTGTCTTTCTGGAGAGTTCACAGTTACAGATGCTGTCACCTTAGGAATCTTCTACCTTTAATACTTGAGGCAGCACAGTGATAAAAGTTGGGAAATCCATTGAAACCGGCAATCTATTTTGAGGCTCGGGAATCTCCTCTGCGTGTAGAGGGCTGGAGAATGTGTTTGTAGCATAAGATAGACTAATACCAAAACCTTCCAGAAATCTTACTGTCTGTTCTTAACAGTTTTTTTGAATTGGAAGCAGAATGTTGCATCTTTTCAGACAGATTTCCATGTGTAGGAGGTGGGCCTGGCACAGAATAGTCACCAAAGTTACCCTTAGGAGAGAGAATATCAGTGTGGCTGAAAGTAAAGCATAGCTATGTCCAGTAACTATGAACCAAACCTCCTAAGGAAATGTGATGGCAGGTGATTTGATGGTGCACTTTCTCCTCTGTTCATGCGTAAGTGGTGTATAATGTAGACCAGTCACAGTGGGCTTATTGCATCCATCTGGTGACATCAGTCTTAACTGTGTGGAAAATGTTATGTTTTACCTTCTCAAATACAGTGATTATAAAACCCAAGAGTTCTGACAGAGATTGCAGAATGTATTTGCAAAAGATGAGTTTGTTGGGACAAAAAGTGTCATAATGAAAGCTGGTTTTGTTCATTACAGATATGAGTGAGTAGTTATTTTTAACAAAATGTATTTTTAATGTAAATTCATTCACTATGGAATTTCATGGGCTTGTATTGCTTGTTTTAGGTAACTTGGGAAATTAAAACATTTATCTTAAGTGTTTCCCATCTGTATTTCAGTATTTACTTAACTGCTAAGCAATTGTTATTAATACAAGAAAAAACTTACTGAGAGAGCAATCCTGTTTAAACTTATCTGGATGGTTAAACAGTGTATTTAAGAATTTGCACTTTATTTTATATTTTTTATTTGTATCAATGTCTACACAGTTCTCCAAAAAAGCAGTTGGACTGTGTTTGCTTCTGTTGCTACATTGATTGCAGTTTTTGTACTGTATGTTGCATATTAATTGATACTTATGCATTGATTACACATGTCCTTTTCCATTGGACTGAAACATGGAAAAAGTAAAGAACACCTGTGTGGGTTGGTGTCTCTGCTCAGCATAACCTAAACTGTTCTAGATTCTGCTGAAGGGAAATCTGATAGCCTCCAGCAGCAGCTTAGTTCAGTTGTGGCCTTGCTGCTTGGGCATTTTCTGTCCTAATATGTAACACCCACAAACCTGAGGATGAGTAATGTAAAATTAGTATCATCTGCTCCTGTAGTTTAACAGGGGTATGTGGAAAGGATCAACAAGAGGTACTGGATACACCTGGATAAACAGCTTTATGGTAAATTGCTCTTCTGGAAGGATAGCACTTTCCTGGTCTCTATTTTCCATGACTATCTGTTGATCACTGGGAAGCCAGTGTTCTCTATGGGCCGTGAAAACTTGAAGAGAAAGTTGTATGCAGAGGTGGAGAAGATGGTGCTTCTGCTGGAAGACATGCTGTAGCAACATTGAGTTGTCACTGTCAAGGGCTTTTGCTCTGAGCTCCCCAGGTGCTGAAGCACCTGAGCGTACAGTGTATCTGGTTTTGGGACCCCTGTTGTGCATTCAGAAGTACCACAGCTGCATAATGTGACATGTATAGGGTGCAAACAGGCTTTCATGGATTATGAACTTTGTGCCCAGATGTTAGCATGGATCTGGTACTGTCTGTACCTGCTGCAGTTAGTCATAGCATCTCTGCAAATTATACACTACATGTTGTAGTTTGAACGAGCAGAAATGCACTTGTGCTTTTGATTGAAAGAAATTTGTACTGCTCAGCAGTCCTGCAGCCAGCAGAACATGTGTTAGTGATTATGAAACCCAGGCCCAGAGTAAGTGCTATCATTGCCTGTTGGATGAGTGCTCATAATTCATAAACTAAACACAGCTATTAAATACTTGGGTTTTAGCCTTTGTTGTGGACTTGGTATTCCAAGAATTGTGGTTTATCCTCTTAGAGAACTGCTTTACTTCTGTCACAATACCCCCTTTACTTGTTTCCTGTCCAAATACATGCCCATGACATTCAGCTGGGAGATGTACTCAGAGTATTTGTTTCCAAGGTGGTCTGTGGTCTGCAGAGCCTTAGCAAGTGGCCTGCAGCTCTAGTAAAAAGCAAAACTTGCACTGACTTTGTGTTTTGAATTGGAATATTGATAACACATGCTTTTGTTGCTGAGATACATTTAAATTGCTTAATAACCATGGATGAAACTTGTGAGAAACATGGAGTTGGAAAATGCACATTGTACCTTTTGGGGGGTTTTTTTGGGTAGTTTGAGCTAGAAATCTGCTTTGACATTTCTGCTACCTGATTACAACAGTGGCCACATTGCAAAGTTCTGGTCTGGTATAAACGTGCTTTGTAAGTCAGATTTTTCTGGGTCTGTGGGATGTGACCATGGGTTTGGTTTATACTGGAAGGTTTTTTAGCTGGATCAGATGCCACCTGTCTGTATCACACTAGTTCTATACTAGTTCAAGTATTTTCTGGATCCAGCATCCCTTCCTTTCTGTAGCTGGCATACTAGCCAGTCCAAGCTCCTGGAGTGGTGCTCTGGCAAATTTGACAAACTGGGACTGTCCCTTATCTGTTGTGAAACTAATACTGCTGAGAGATCTTGAAGTGCAGGGCATTGGTGCTTTAGTGTAATTAGCCTGAAAAGCTGTAGAATGGTGCTGAACAGAAGGCTTGTTGGCTTTTATACATGTATATATGCACAAACATACATTAAAAAATCTTAACCTATGTATACACACACACAGAGAAAACTCTGTATATTGCTTCTTGGTAGTAAACCAACCAACCCACTGTGACATTTTATTAAACCTGCGGAGGAGAGTTCTCCTTTCTAACATGTCTGTTATGTCTGTGGACCTCACTTGGTAGAAAGCATTCATCAAATCAAACAGAGTCTCTGGGGCGTATTTAGAGGCAAAGACTAAGATCTTAATTTTGCCACAAAACATATGTTTCCAAGAGCCTGACAAGTGTAACAGGCTATGGAAGTTTGGGTTTGCCTGTTCTGAGTGCATGAAGTTTCTAAGTGAGTGCTAGTAGCTTAAATACTTGACAGGAGGGGCGAGGGGAGGGGAAAGCCCAAACCAGTGTCCCTGACTTCATGGGGAGAAGTGCTTCTTATTCTTGTAGCTGTTGAACAGCAGAAGTGTTTTTACTTTCCTGCTATATACTGCTCATCTTTTTAGCTACCATTACATTTACATTAGGAAATCTCAGTTGGAAGAACACAGAAATGTTACAGGAAATAACAGAAGTTTTTGCAGTTCTGGAAATTCAGATTTGGGAAATGAGCATATTCAATGCGAATAATTATTCTTTCAGGTATATTAAACTGCAGAATGGCTTATGTGCACTTTTGATTTCGGATTTGAATTACTTGGATGGAGCCATATCTGCTTCATATTCGGAGGAGGAAGACAATGACGATGATGAATCTGAAGAGGAAAGTGATGAAGATGATGACTCTGGGGCTGAAATCGAAGATGGTAAAGAAGGTTTTGATGAGGAGGACTGTGATGAGGAGGATGAGGACAGTGATGGAGATAATGAGGATTTCAATGATCCTGATGATAGTGAATTAGAAGAGTTAGCTGAAAAGGAAGAGACCAGAAAGAGAGGCTGTACAGAAAAGCAGGTATGTACTTAAAGCTGTAGGGTGAAAAAAATATGTAGTGAACTTTCTTGTTGTCTGAAACCTTGTGATTAGGCATTCAGATTAAACTTCTTTATTGTGTGTGTCCTGATTTATTTAACTTCAGAAAAATGACAGAAGTATAAGATTTTTTGAAGCAGCTTTTACTGATAGCACTGTACTTTCCCTAGTCTGCAGCAGCCCTCTGCGTTGCTGTTGGCAGCTTCTCTGATCCCGAAGATCTGCCTGGATTAGCACACTTCCTGGAACACAGTATGTATCTGCTCCAACTTCATCTTTTCCAGCTTCAGTGAAAAATAAGTGCTGTCTAGCTCTGAATTTCTATAGTATTTTAGTAACATTTCAGCTACCCCAGAATTTATTTTTGATAGTTCATGTTTTTATAAAAATACTGGTTTGATAAGAAACTCTTACTGTGGGAGAAAGAGCTGCATGCTCCTTGTGAGGCTGTGCATTAAGGTACATTTTTCTGTTGCCCATTAAATGTGGGGGAAAGCATGTTACTTACGGTTTTATAAACTAGGCTGGAGCCACAGACCCTTTATCTCTCTAGTAAAGGCTGATGCATTATTAATACAGGCACAGAAACTACATGAAGTTTATGGTCAGTTGTGTTTTAAAATGCTACTCTTAACTGAGGCCAATCGTGCCTAGAAAGGTGCTATTGTTTCCAGTCTGGGCCTTCTGCTAACTACAGATTACTCAATCTGTTGGTATTTAGTAGTTAACCTCTGAAGGTGAGCTGTAGGTCAGCTGTAGGTAACCCTGTGCTGAAGAGGGGTTGCTATAGCTGCAATTAAGAATAACAAATTAATGTCATCTTGGTAATTTGTGTTGTTGTTGTTGTTCCAGTGGTTTTTATGGGCAGTTTGAAGTACCCAGATGAGAATGGGTTTGATGCTTTTCTAAAGAAACATGGGGGCAGTGACAATGCTTCTACTGACTGTGAGCGGACAGTCTTCCAGTTTGATGTGCAGAGGAAGTACTTCAAAGAAGCACTTGATAGGTAACTTCATACAAACGGTGATGAGGTGTTAATGAATGTTTGTATGTGCCTCAGGAGCTTGGGTGTAGCTCTTCAGTTCTTCCTTTTGGGATGATTAAAGCTGTTGCTGAACTTCCATAGGTACCTGCTCTGCAACAGTGGGTATTGAATATAAGGAAATACTCTTTTCCCTTGGGTATGTTAGTGGTTTTTTGAGATGGTGCCAGTGTAGCCACTGTGTGATTATGTAGGATCCATGGCTAAGTCTTAATGCACTTAGCTTTTTTTTTTATTGTTTTGGCTCCCTTAAACTAGTAGCATTGACAACAGTTGTAACGTGACTGCCCTTCCAAAGAGAGGTGCTTCTAGAATCCCAGTGACTCATCCTTTCAAATATCTGTCCTGATAGTTAGATTTTTTTTCTAAGTTTTGTTTTGTTTTTAAGTCTAATCCATCATGGTGGATGGGAGGACAGCCTTCAAAGTTATGGTACAATGTGTGTCTCAAAAGGATACATTTCACCCAGCCAGGTTATTCAGTTAAAGTCTTTCTGGCAAAAGATACAGTCTTAACTTGCTCTTTCGTGTTGTGGGTTATGTTGGGACAACAGAGCTTTAGTTGTTGACATGGTTTCCTTCAGTGAAAGGGCATTCCCTTTTATGGGGGAAATTCCCTTTCATTCCTGTTCATGGGGTCATGGTAGCCAAGTACTCTTGATGCTGTACAATATCTCAGGAAGGGCATAGGACTCCACTGTGAACTTACTTTCACAAAATCTTCTGAAGTGTCTGATAACTCATCCCTGTTAGAGCCAGGAACCAGACTAGGTAGGTCACTCATCCTAATCATTCTTAGGATGTAAAAGGCAATAATCCTGCACCTCTTAGTGTCATATCCCACTGTATCCAACCAGTTCACTTCTGCTTTCTGGAGCAGGGAAGCCCTGACCTTTGTTTTTTGATGATGTCACAGAACTGGTGTTTATCTTTCCTTAAGACAGTGTAGTCAAGATTTACATACTTTGTAGTAAGACAAGCAACTTTATAAACTAAATAAAAAAATAACTTGGTTTAATTGCTGGGTTTTTTTGCCCTGGTTTAATAGACACTGAAGAAAAGTATTTGGGTTTTTTTTTCTGTTTCATAGGTGGGCACAATTCTTTATTCACCCATTAATGATAAGGGATGCAATAGACCGAGAAGTTGAGGCTGTAGACAGTGGTAAGTAAGAGTATCTTTTCCTGTGTGTTTAGCCCAGCTTCTTAAAGAAGCAAAACCTATTTTGTAATGCTTCATTAGTTTCCATTCTGGACTACTCTTCTGAGCCCTTCAGTCAAGTTTACCTAACTTGACAGAGATACTAAACTCTTCAGTCTAAGTTCCATGGATATCAATGGCTGTTAGAGGAGAAAGACTGAGTGAAGTGCCATCACTATAAGAGTCTACCATCTGATTTCTTGAATTAGTAATTAATAATTTTAAGTGGTTTGACAGTAACTGGTGGAGCAATTACATGAACATGTGAGCACTTCAGCGAATAACATGCCTATAGCTCTAGCACTAGCCCCACAGTGCTCTCTCCAGTCCTATGGGGAGTTAGTACAGTAAGTTGAGGTGATTGTACTTGTCTCCTTATTCCAATGCCTTAACTACAAAGTCACTTTACAGAAGAAAATTGAACCAGGTGTAGAAGTGCCTCCAGACAGCCTATAAAACCTCATTTTTTTAGAAAAAAACCTGTTATTGGCAGATATATCAGGTTCAAATATTTATTCCAAGTTATCATCTTCATCTGTCTTCTGGCAAGGAAAAATGGGCAATTTGATCTTTGAATTTAGGTAAGTATCAATATAAGAAAGACTTGAGGTGCGGTTCTTCAAATACTCAAGCCAATTTATGCCTTCACTTGCACTGCCTTCATCATGCAGATCCACTCCTTCCTGTGCGTTGACGCTTTAGTAATGCACTGCCCAGTAAGTTGTCAGCTCCCTGAACTGGCTGCAGAACAACCCTGCCAAAAGAATTAGTTTACAGCTCTGCTGTGCATGTTTCTTACTACCAGTAAAACCAGCAACAAGAACATGCAATTCATGAGGGTGAAATCTTTATTTTGTCAGAATCCCATGTTTAGAGTAAACTGATTGTAAAACTGCATTTTTGGAAACTGTCTTTCTCAGCTTTCGGTTTATTTCATTATTAGGCTAGAAGATTTTGTGTGTAACATCTGGAAGAAGTAGGCATGTAATTGTTCTGTGGCCCTTTCTGCAGGGCCTGACCTTGTAGGATATTGATGGCCTTGTCTTTCCATTAAATTTAACAGATTTGAGAGTGTTCAAACAGGACAGGCTGGGGCTTTACATGCTTCCCCTGCTTATCCCTTTCTTTACTTCTCAGCAATGAGCTACCTTTTTCCTCTTTTCTTGGCTTTTAGTCATTACTGCTAGTTCTGTTTCTTGTCCTACTTCACCACTTCATTGTACATTAAAACAACCCAGGCTGCATCTGTGTGGTGTCTCCCTTTTGCAGTTTGGTTGGGGTGTTTTTCTGTGGGAACACAACCACAAATTTTGATGCATGCTACTGCAAATTCTTTAACAGAGTATCAGCTAGCAAGACCTTCTGATGCAAACAGAAAGGAGATGCTGTTTGGGAGTCTTGCCAGGCCTGGACATCCTATGAAGAAATTTTTTTGGGGTAAGTTCTGAATTTCTTATAAAGTGGGGATAACAAGTAAACTTTTAACCATTTAGAAGATGCACTAATATGAGCTGTCTTAACCCAGCAAACACTAGCCTTGCTCAGAAGGACTGTAGTAGCTATTCTTTTACAGTAAAACATTTGGTGATAGAAGTGTCTGTCAGCTTCTTAAGATACTTTTCTTTCTGGTGCTGCTTTTTGCTGATATTAAAGCTAGGTTGCCCTAGGCATATAATCATGTAACTTTCTGTTAATTTAAAGGTGGTACTCTCTGAATCATCTCTGTCTTGCTTCAGCTTGTTTTTTGCTGTTAAAGTTTCCTGGAAAAATAAAGTGGATTTGTGTCTAAGGAGACTTTTCAAAGTAAATAGTTCACTGTTGAACTTGTTGAAGTAGACCTTCACAGCCATGTGAGCAGAGCAAAAGGGAGATTGGTCCTTCTTCTCCTGGATAAGAGTCCTAACTCCCTTGCCCTTGTGGTGCTGGTGAAGCATGTAAATTGCAGTGATAGAGTTAGCCAGCTTTGAAATGTAGATAATGTTTATGCAGTTCTGTAGTGACATAGTGTACATCATTTTTTCCCCTCTTTTGCCTCCCCTGTTCCTCAAGTTCCGTTGGTGTGAGAATAGCAGGCAACAGAGCAAGCTGTGCAGTAGACAGTATGGCTGGTCTGATAGTGCAGGTGGGCTGTCTCCTCCCTTGTCTCAGAACTATCAACTGTCCTTATAAACTAGAAATTGGAAGATGCTAAACTTCAGTTAACATTCCTTTAATTCCAAATTTCTATTAGGTATTTCTAATGTGCTTCCATAACTATACCCAATGCCAGGGGAGGAAAAGAAATTCTTAGTACTTCTGATCTTGACATAACCCATGTCTAGATAACTAACCACCTTTTCATGTTTACAGGTAATGCAGATACACTCAAACATGAGCCAAAAATGAATAATATTGATACCTACACCAGACTGAGGGACTTCTGGCAGCGCCATTACTCTGCTCACTATATGACTTTAGTCGTTCAGTCTAAAGGTAACTTCAACCATTCCTTAAAAACAGACTCTTTGCTGCTGTTGGTGTAGTGGTTTTGGCACCAGCTTAGCTGTAGCCCAAGCCTTTTAGTGGATTGTCCAGTCCTGCAGGAGGTATTTATATGTAGATTTTAGCCTGGTTTCCTAATTAAACAAGACTTGAGCAATTGTGCTGTGTTACTGTCATCCTCCCACTTGAGAAACATTTTTAACAGAAACTATTCAATAAGTTCCAGATTAACGCAGAAGGTAGAATCTGTCCAGAGACACTGGAACAGGTTGCCCAAAGAGGTTGTGGAAGCCCCATCCCTGAAAGTTTTTAAGGCCAGGCTGGATGGGGCTCTGGGCGACCTAATCTAGGGTTGTTTCTTCTGAGAAGTTTTAGATGTTAAGCATGTAGTAGAGGCCTGTGCTGAACATAAATAGTTGTTGTGTTCAAGTTAAGTGTGTGCTTAGGGGTTTTGTTCAATGCTAAAACTGGTTGCAGTTGCATCTGTAAAATGGAGATAGTAATAACAGAGATGGTAATTCTTGTCTTCTCCTGTGCTTTTATTTTCTGTCTAGACTGTAAATTACTTGGGGCATTAAATGCCTCTTGAATAATAGTGTACATGGTGATAGATTGTAGTGTTTCTTCTGGGAAAAAACCAGTGGTAATTGATAGCCAGTAAGGTCAACTTTGTGTTTCTATCTCTGTTAATACAAAAGAAACCATGAATCCTCTCCCCACCCAGTCCCACCTTTTTTTGTTGTTGTTTAGCATATACATCATCTCTTTGGGATTTCAGTATGCTTGTTTAAACAAGCAATTTCCAATCAGTCATTTAAAAGAAATCCCTTAAAATCCCTTCCAGTGCTTGACACATTTCCTTTAGAGAAGTGGATAGGGAGAAGGAATTCTTAGCACCTGAGGACTACATTTGGGTGTGAACACTAGTGTGTATATTCAGGACATAAAGTGGTGGAATGAGTCTAGCAAGTATTGGTGATTTTTGTAGATCTCTAAGTCAATCATTCCTTTCCACAGTCACACCAGATACTTCTGAACTTTAAATCCCAGTTGTATCAGTCTGAGATTTCAGCAATATGGACAAAACCAGAGCTATGACCAAAGGATACAGTTCAGTGAATATTAAGAATTGGCACAAACCAACAGCTTTGAAGCTTATAATTTAGAACTTTGCAATTTTAAAATATATTGACTTGTAGCCTCTTTATCTTATCAGTTGTTGCTTCAAAGAATTTGTCTTAGATCTTCATAAATTGCATTTCTGGCTTTCTTTTTTTCTCTCCTTATTAGAAACACTAGATACATTGGAGAAGTGGGTGACAGAAATCTTCTCTGAGATCCCAAATAAGTAAGATTCTTTTGATGTATGAAGGCATTATTAAATTCTCTGTTCTTAAAATGATGGCTTTTAACACAATATCCCTTACTGGAGAAACTAAGGAAATTAACATTTGTTAATTAACATCCTTAGCCAGAAAAAAGGGACAACTTTGGAAATTAAAGACTGGCATTAATTGTTTCAGGAGGACTTTGTTTATGCGTAACCCTACAGTCTGTGTGCTAACTTGCAGCAGTGTTTGCTTAATACTTGCTGATACCTTGATTTTATGATAAATGATTTTGGATTGTTTATCTTTGCTTTGTGTCAAAAATGATTAGCAGCAAAACAGTTTAACAGCCTATCTTGAATTTAATTTTCATCCTTAGAGTGACAAATGATTAGAAGTTGATTTTGTTTGTTTGTTTGTTTTTAAATAATCCACTCCAGTGTGATGTCTAAAAAGGGAGTTCTGGAAAAGCATTTTATTTCCCCTTTCATCTTCTGCTTTTGCAAGATGTTTGTTTCTATGGTGCATGGAAATGTGCTTTTGAAAGTCTAGTGCCATACTGAGGCACATCCTCATTCCTCCTTCTCCACAAGGCAGTCTGTGAGGATTCCGTGAATCCAGGGCCAATGAAGGAAGTTGTTTACTGTGCTTGGCTTTCTTCTCCCCTGTTATGAGAGCCAGCTTCTTACTGTTGCCACCTTGGACAGAAGGAGAGGGAGGAGCTGATTTGATATCTAAATCCTGAGTGATCGTGGTGTGGGCAGAGTGCAAGCCAGTGCCAGGTTGCCTTCCACTTTGGGCTGGGTGGATCCCGGGCTGCACTCTTTGAGGGCTATTTTCTGATTGTCTGGTGTCCTGCCTCTGTCACATCAGAGCTGGGGATGTTTAGGTCTTGTGATTATCTCAGTGTAGCTTTGAATCCTTGCCAGTAACATCACCTTTAATTTTGCCTTTAAGTGGTTTACCCAAGCCCAGCTTTGGCCATCTGACCCAGCCTTTCGACACACCAGAATTTCACAAGCTTTACAGAGGTAAGGAGCATTGATTTGTTTAGAAGTTTTGAATACCTAGCTTTGTATTTTCTCTGTGTGATCTGAATACCTTGAAGAATAATTCTCTGTGATTCTGAATAACTTCATTCATTTTGAATTATGTAAACACTTCTTATCTATGTCTGATCATGTGTATTTATACTCAATGAATTTATTTGTGTTCAGTTGTTCCAATCAGGAAAGTTCATTCACTGAGTATCACTTGGGCTCTTCCACCACAAGAACAATATTACAGGTATGGTGGCACTGCATTTTACTTCTGCTGTCTTTATGTGGTGAATCATTTATTGCCTTTCAGAACAAACCAAAGTATATAATTTATTTGTGTTACAGATTACTTTGGTTCAGCAAGGAAAACATTAAAATGAATTAAAACTGATGAAGATATGGTTCCTTTTATAAATTGAGTGGCGTTGGTGCACAGCTGATTAATGTCACTCCTCACTGACTCAGATCTGTCATTATGTTCTCAACTCCCACATTTTTAGCTTATTATCCTAATGCTGCCTGAAAATGCAAAACTTGCCATAACGAAAAGACAGAGAATATTTTAGTTACTTGTCTAGTGATTGAGTTCTTTCTGTGAAACATTACCTCCTGGCATTTAATCCTTCAAATTTTCTTTTAGGGTGAAGCCACTTCATTATATTTCCTGGTTGGTGGGACATGAAGGCAAAGGCAGTGTTCTTTCTTTTCTTAGAAAAAAGTAGGTATTTTTTAAGCATAAATGCTTTGCTATGATTAAAATAAAGAAAAACTCTATTTGTATATATGTATTTTCTAGATATATAAAAGCAGACAGTCTGCTTTTTTTTGTGTCAGCATTTTATAGTGATATTTAAATTTATGATAGACACAAGTAAGAAGTGTTTTCTGGTCTGTGATCCATGGATCAACAGTATCTGTGACTGATCCTTAAGGGATCTCCCAAAGGTAACTTAGGTTTTTCACTGTTTTTTCTTAGATTCTGTATCCTGAGGTTCATATCTTTATGTTGGAAAAGCTTTGTGTAAACTGTAAACAGATTCAAAGCCACTGAAGTAAAGCTGTGATAGTGCTAATGGTAACAAAGTTCAAATAAAGCTGGAATGAGTAATTAATAAGTGCCTTTAACTCTTCCATAGATTTTGGGCTCTTGCATTATATGGAGGAAATGGTGAGACAGGGTTTGAACAAAACTCCACTTACTCAATCTTCAGCATTTCTGTGACTTTGACTGATGAAGGTTACAAGCACTTTTATGAGGTATCATTTCCTGAAACTTGATTTTCTTACTGTTTTCCTAATGCTTGGAAAAATTAATCTATCCCTTTCTGTCTGCAGGTTGCCCATATTGTGTTTCAGTATGTGAAGATGCTGCAGAAAAGAGGGCCGGATAAAAGGCAAGTGTTTCCTTCTACATCAGATATTCATCAGGTTGTCCTTTTCCATTCTCCTTTTATTTGTATTGTTTGCACATTTTGTGGGGTTACTAGAGCATAAATGGGGAGTCAGTAGGAAAGCTTGTCTCTGTGGGAAGTATATCAGTGAAATAAGTTTAAAAATGAATTGGCTGAATGCTTCTGCTTGTTTCTCAGTGCTTTTAATTTGTTTCATTGTGATACAATTTCTAATTTTAATATGCTGAACTAGTGCAGATATAAGGTGCTGTTCTGCAGTTAGTTAAATGAATTTGATGAGCCAGGACTGTGGTGGTCTGATGTTAACCTTTTATGTTAATTTTGTATCAGATTCTTACTCTTTGTAGTTAAGTCTTTCTCTTTGGAAGGTAGCAGAACTTTCTGCCAGCTGAGAAATGCCCTTTTGGATGGAAGTATGTGTAATACTGGCTTTTGTGTATTGCATCTGTGTGAATCACTGAACTCACCCTTAATGCCCTTCCTAGAAGACTACTTTTTTCAGATTCTTGTTACCTGTTGTTGACTAATGGAGGATATCCACTTCTATTCTCACTCCTTTACAGGATATGGGAAGAAATCCAGAAGATTGAAGCTAACGAATTTCATTACCAGGAACAGGTATTCATCCACTTTTTTGTGTTGATATAGGTAAACCATAAAAAGGATTTCTTTTTAATTTTGGAACACATTTTCAAAGTTCTCTGCAACCAGAAATAGGTTATGCCCTTAATGAGGCTGTATTTTGCTGAAAGGATTTGTATTCTAGGCAGAGAAATACTGTGATTTTATTTTTTTTTAATTTTTTTTTTTCCTTGACAGAACTAAATGTTATTTTTTGTGTTCTCTACCTGGTAGCTAGGCTCTTTCTCAGAGGAAGAAGGCCAGGGAAGGTTTAGGCTGGATATCAGAAAAAAGCTCTTTACAGAGCAAGTAATCAGGCATTGGAATGGCCTGCCCAGAGAGGTGATGGATTCACCATCCCTGGAGGTTTTTAAGATAAGACTGGATGTGGCACTTAGTGTCATGATCTAGTAATCATGATAGTGTTGGATTAAGGGTTGGACTTGATGATCTTGGAGGTCTCTTCCAACCCAGATGATTCTGTGATTTTGGGATAAACAGTTAGGTGCCCCCAGAGAGGTTTAACATCTCCTCAGATGCACAGTGTCTTAATAAATCCTTGGTGATGTTTTCCACAACATTTGTAAGACACAGCTGTGTCAGACTCACCTCTTTTCAGGCAAACTGTGCTTGTGGTCTCTGTTTGGACTCAGGATCTGTAAGGTAGGATGGTTCAAAGAAACCTGAGAAGCTGTACTCTAGGCAGACTTAAACAGTTAAAAGGCAATCTGTACTTTCATATCCAGCTTGGACAATCTCTTCCTGTTCAAGCTGCACATCATGGCAGAGAACTTGGGAAAGGAGCAGAATCAGAGAAACTCGGGCAGCAGCAGCAGTTCTTCAGCTTGCTCTTTCCAGCTTCCAGGTCATTTTAAATCTTGAATTGTGTGACTCTGCTGGTGTGACACCCCTGGAGCCAAGGGGTGCATTCTGTGGGGTCTTTAACCTAGTAGGTGTAATGACTGTCAATGCATGCTCAAGGCCATTTCTTCTCTAGAGATGATATCTGACATTTCAGGATTCTCAGAGGAGTCCTGAGCATTAGCTATGGTTATGAAATAGATTTAGTTTAATAACCACAGCTAAAAGCCATAACAAGCAAAGCATCCAACTGCTGTTCAGCACACCTGACCAGTCAAATGCTTCTCTCAGAACAGGACATTGATAGAGTTTTCCAATTATGTGAAATACAGCTTTATCCATTTGCTTACAGACAGATCCAGTTGACTATGTGGAAAGCCTTTGTGAGAACATGCAGTTGTTTCAGAAGGAAGATTTCCTGACAGGAGACCAGCTCTTGTTTGAATACAAGCCTGAGGTAAACGTTCTTTGAACTCTGATTACATGTTTTGATGTAAGGAATATACAGGCATACTATATAATGTAGGCACATATTTAGATGTATAGTTAGGCATAACAGAGGCAGGGGGTTTGTGTTAATTATATCACTCTTTCTAAACTCAGAATGCAAATCTCCTTTTTTGGAAGCTTGTTATGTCTTGTTCTTCATATGTTTAAACTAAGAAGTCATTGCTGGATCAGGCAGGGCCAGAGTTGCATTTGAACTGAAATATTGTCTTGAACTTGTAGATCATTGCTGATGCCCTTGACCAGCTCAGTCCTCAGAGAGCCAACCTCGTTTTGCTGTCTGCTGCCAATGAAGGCCAGTGTCATCTCAAAGAGAGGTGGTTTGGAACCCAGTACAGTGTGGAAGGTAAAACAGCAGCAGAAACTTGGAGAATGTCTGATTCATGCATTAGAGGTACTAAAGGTTGACAACACAAAATACAACCATATGGAAGTAGGGAAATGGATCCTTAGTGCTTTACTGATCTCATCACTGTCCTACTCAATAACTGTTTTTGTTCAGTATCAGTTTGTTCCCACTCCCTAGTTTGTAATTGTTTTAGGAAATGGGAATCACAGCAAGCCGTCCACCTGGCTGCCATTCAAGTTGTGAACAGGGAAAAGAACACAAACAATGAAGGACAGAGTATGTTGGTAGCTGGTTTAGTAATGCAGACAGGCTTGATTTATTTTTTAATAGAACTGCTTCAGTCCTGCTGCATGGGCAATTGTAGGAAGGGATTTAGAAGTAGTCATGATGAACCAGGTTAGGAAAATCCTATTGTACTGCATATCTTCATGGAGATAGCTAAGAGATGAGATGCCTAGGAAATAGGATAGCATTACCTTCCTGTTGAACTAAATGCATTTAATGTTTTTTTTAATAGATATTGACAAGTACTGGAGTGATTTATGGGCCAGTGACTTTGAGTTAAATCAGGATTTACACCTTCCAGAAGAAAACAAATACATAGGTAAGGCACCCGAGCATGAGCCAAATCTTCCCCCAGTAATTTATAAGAGAATTTTGGTTTGAATATCAGTTTATTTTTGCAAATTAAAAAATGAGAGCTCTGTTCACCTGAATTTTATTTAATATTCTTTTATTCATAAGCTTGAGAACTGTGTTTTTCTAAGGTGTAAACTTACAGATCATGTAACAGAGCAGGTTTCACATAATCAGTGAGAGTTTACATAGAGCTCCAGACATACTAGAAGAGCAATTTTGTTTGCTTAATCCTGCTGCTTTAGAAATCCTCTAAATACCATCTGGCTTTGTTGCCAAAACCAAATGAAAATAAACCCATAACTCGTGTCTTGGATGGAATGCAGCATCACCATTTCTGCACTGCTTTTGAGCACCTGTTCTGGTGTGGAACTGAAAAATAAATGTTCTTGGTGTCCAGGAAAGCAATATTGTATATAATCTAGCAAACTTGGAGGGGGAAAATGGGTATTATTGATAATTTTGAAGACTTGCATGTATGTGGTGGCCTGGCTGTGTCTGTGAAACCCACTAAATTCTGGGTTTGTTTTGTTTTTTTCTTTTTGTTAGCCACTGACTTTGCTTTGAAAGTTGCTGACTGCCCTGAAACAGAATATCCAGTCAAAACACTAAGCACACAACAAGGCTGTCTCTGGTACAAGAAGGATGATAAATTCAAAATCCCAAAAGGTAAATGTCTCGGGGCTTTCTGAAGAATGGGATGTCCCTGTTCTTTCTTACCAGATAGATTTATTTGAAGGCAAATAACCTCTGATAGTGTTCAGCATTTAAACTCTTGTGTTTGCTGTCAGCTCTTCCATGGTCATTTTGATATGTTTATTGGCTACAATAAAAGAGAAGCAGGTAAACTACCTTGCAACAACGAAACCCTGCTGATACTTCAGATTAACAAGTGTATACCGACTCCTGAACATCTGACTGTGGACAGAATTGGGCAGACAGAGTATGCTAATGAGACAAAGGCTTGAGAAGGAGGGAACACCTTAGTTTGAAAAATACCTACAGAAAGAGAAAAATAGAGCCTGAATCTGAGACAAGTGTGGAAAATACAGTGCTGCTTTCAAGCAGAATGTCACAGTTTTTAGTGTCTGTTAAATAGATGCTGTGTGAAGTTTTATTTATTTATATTGGTCATGCCATGTGAGGTAGTATTCTGCAAAGCACAGCTTTGTGTCTTCTGATATTTGGTATTTTTAAGGGATGATTTTGGAGTGAAAAAGAGAAGACATTTGATTTAATATAAGCAAAAATCTGCTCTTATAGATGAATGGTTGTTTTAATTAGACTCAAACTGTGACCCAAGGAAAACCCAATGGAAAGTGTATTTGACTTTAGAAGACTGTCACTGTTTATGGAATTGCTCATTTAGGTTTCATTTCCCCCCCCAGGTTACGTTCGATTCCACCTGATCTCTCCGTTGATACAGCAGTCTGCAGAAAAGTGAGGATTCTGTTATTTGTGCTCATCTTGCAGTGTAACTAAGTTACCACACCAGCAGGGGGTTACTGTAGCAAGCAGATGCAGAGGAGCTTCTCTCTTTCTCCAGTGCAAGTTGCCATAAAAATACTGTAACAGCAGCAATGCACTTACCAGAAGGAAGTGGTTAGAGAAGGAGTCAGTCTTGAAAAGAGCAGTCCACAGTCATGGCCTGAACCAGCAACTTGGGAACAGGTGAAGAGGCTGTCAGCAGCATTTAGAAACCAACTTTCATTAGTCAGACTTCAAGACTGCAGCTTTGCATGCACTGCACTTCTACTAGTCGTAGGTTGGCATTGCCATTTGTAATAAATATCATAGTGCTTTTTTCATAAGACTGCTAAGTCTTGCACATCTAATGTTTTGGGAAGGCCTTTCTAAATCTCAGGGATTTGTTAGTTTGAACTTTTGAGTTGGAATCCAGACAGTAACAAAAATCTGAAAGCATTGACTGCAGTTTTCACCTTGTGTAGCCTGATTTGCCCTGGCTTATATTTTTGTCTTGATAGATAATCATCTCATTACTCATGTCTGTAGCACTGAGTCCATCTCTCTTCTGTTCCTTCACACAAAGTGTCATAATCTAATCCTCTGTGATTATTTGATGTTGGGGCATTGGCGTGTTACAATGTGCCTTCCTACCTTGAAGAAATCTTAAGTCGTGAGGCTTGAATCTTACTCATTGTGAAGAATAGTTGAATGTTGAAACAGTTAAGTAGTGTGGTGTGCTTTCTGGACAGAGGGGAACTTGCATTCTGGATTTCTGAGTTTGTTGAAAATGTGGGTTTGAATCTACTCATTTCTGTGGGAGATCTTGTATGTACCATCTTAAGATTATTTTTACCTTTCTTCTATTCCATCCTTTTTTACATTTCTTTTTAACCCTCTCCCCTTTTCTCCATCCAGCATAGTTTTGTTTGATACATTTGTAAACATCCTTTCCCACAATCTTGGTGAGCCAGCTTACGAAGCGGACGTCGCGCAGTTGGAATACAAGCTAGTAGCTGGAGAGCATGGCTTAGTTATTCGAGTGAAAGGATTCAATCATAAACTACCTGTAAGTACTGCTGATCTTCTGAACCACTTCTATGCAGGTTGCTTTTCAGTGTATGTGCTTTCTCTCCTAGCAGCTGGAGCCTAAGTGGCTGGAGCTTTGAATGTTTTTAGATGGGGTATTTGAAATTGGAAAACTCCTGTCTCTGTTCAGATGCATGATAATGTAGCAATTGCTTTTCTGTGCTTACATGTATAGAGATGTAGTTTTATTCATTTACACAAGATAAAATGAGTGACCCTAGGCTGACTTAAGGGAAATCTTCCTTTAATTAATAATGTTGACATTAAGATGTTAACAGCTTTGCCTTCAAAAAGAGCTATGAGCCTCCCATGTCCATATAGAGTGTTAAGAGCCTTTCTATCTATAAGCTAAGGCTATTTGCATGCTGTCTGGAGAAGTGTGTCTAAAAACAGGGTTTCTTTACAATTTGACTCTGGAAATACAGCTGCTAACATAGTCATTTTGGGTGCAGTTTTTCTTTGTTGGGTTGCTAAGAGCTTACCTTCTGAGCCTTGGGAGGCTCCTGCTCCCATTCTTTAAACACTGGCCTTGTAAGACATGGCAAGCACAGAGAGGATGTAGTGATTGAAGAGAACCCCCAAGCTTCCATAGACTTTCATTACAAGAGCTTGACTGGAGCTTTAACAAAACTTGTCTATCATCTGTCAGACTAACAGAAGGGTTAACAGAAAAAGGCCAGAGCTGCCAATAGCATGGTCTGAATATTCCTTTTTTAATCATGAATGTTGCTGTGTTGTGATGTCATTGTGCTGGTCAGCTGTAAAAGGAAAAACTGGAATATCCAATACAGAAATGTTTGGCTTACAGGCTAGGTTTGTTTCAATAGAACTCCTATGATTTATGATATTAAGCTTATTTCATTTGCTTCTTAAAAATGCTGTCCTTCAGAAACTGAATACAGGTTATAACTGTTTAGAGAAGAAAATTAAAAGCACTGAGAAATGTGGCTTAGTAATAGTGTATGTCTCTTATGTTGGCCAAATAATGATTATATTTTTATTATTATATAGAATTATGTTTTAATTGGTTCTTTTTAAAAAAAAAAGTGGGAGGGCAACAAACATCTCTGACTTAAAACTGTTTGGGGGTTTTGCTTTGTTTTTACAGCTGCTATTCCAGCTCATCATTGATTACTTGTCTGACTTCAGCTTTACCCCAGCAGTTTTTGAAATGATAACAGAGCAGTTGAAGAAAACATACTTCAACATCCTCATCAAACCTGAGACTCTGGCCAAGTGAGTTATAGGGGAGGGCAGAAAGTGGCTGCACAGCAGATGTTGAGGTTGAGCCAAAGAGCTCGGGAATTGCTGCTCTGTGCTCAGAGGGGCTTATGGGCAGAGTTAGCCCACAGCAATGTTCCTGGGAATCATCTCTTTGTCTCCAGTATGATCCCAAGTCAGAAGTGGAATTTCTGCCATTAACCAGCTCTTGATGGCCTGTGGTTTTGTTTTCCTTTTTGCATTGCAGGGATGTTCGTCTCCTGATTTTGGAACATGGCAGGTGGTCCATGATAGATAAATACCAGACACTGATGAATGGCCTTTCCATTGAGTCTCTCTCCTCCTTCGTTAAGGCTTTCAAATCACAGCTCTTCGTAGAGGGTCTCGTGCAAGGAAACTTCACAAGCAGAGTAAGTACAGCTTCAGCAGCTGACATGCACTCAGACTTGTTCTTAAAATGGGCTTTAATACAGTTACCACAACTGCCAGCTGTCTGCCTCTTCTGTACTCACAGTCTGGGTAAGCCACTGAGGAGTCCATAGCTGTCAGTCCAAAGGCAAGTTTCCAGGAATTTGGATTTAAACTGCAGAGAGGAAAAAATGTAGTGAAATATGCCTGTAACCTGTTTGCTCTGTTGTCACTGGGGTTTTTTTAATATATTTTTTTGTGTGTATTGATATATTTGATATTGAGAAATTTCCATGGTGGTGCTAGAGGAGGAGGCTTCCCTCAAAGTACATTTATCCTGGAAATTTGATTGCCTGCATGGCTTGAAACCTTGCTGAGATCCAGTCACCTTCGGTCTTGTCAAACACCTGCAGTATTCATTGAAGACTGATGTCCTGGGACTAGGCCACATGTAGTCCTGTCAGGCTTTTTAAACAGGGTTGTAATGGGGCTTTGCTCCATGTATCCAGTGTCACTGAGTGCCTTTGTGTGGCATGGGAGAGAAACGTTCTGCAGTTATGATTTACGCCAAGAAATTTGTCTTATGTTGTAACGTTTGTCCTCAAAGTGTTCAAAGCCTCCTAAAGGAAATGTGCAAGGGTCCTTTGGGAGGTCAGATTTGTGTCTTGTCAGCTGTCCCTTCCTGAGCTGTGGAAAAAGGTGGTCTCAGAATCTAAGGAAAAATCTAGCAACCTTCACTCAAAATGCTTCTGTTGCCATGCCTCTGTGAGCTAAGCTCCTTTGTGTGGCATGTGCAACCGTGTAACTCCTACATCAGTTTTACAGTTTTACTGTGTATTTTCCTCCTGTTTTTTTTACTTAAGCCCAACAGTCTCCTCCAACATCAGGCATAAGAGGGGCCTTATCTCCTTCTGTGGCCACCTTTTTCTCTTGTGGTGGCTGATGCTAATTTTGACTTCTGCATTCTCCTCCTGGACAAGTTAACAGTGCAAGAAACTACCTGGAGACTCTGTTTTGGTTTGCAGCAGGGGGAAGAGGTGTCCAGAGGGACTAGAGATAAAGCAAAGGGGCAGGGATGCAGATGACACAACAGAGCTTGGCTGGTCTTTGCTTGGGGGAATCACTTTCTCAAGTGATGTACTGGGAGATGCGGTTATGAACTATTGTAGTAATTATCTTCTAAATAAAGATTATGTTTATGCTTTCTGTCCTAGGAAGCAAAGGATTTTCTGAATTACGTTGTACAGTGAGTATCTTTTGACTCTTGCATCACTCATTATGTGGCAACTGGAATCAAGGAAAGATTTCTTTTCCACAGTTGGAGCAATTCAGAAATTCTCTTCTCCCCTCCTGGGTACAGTGCTGCCAATGTTTGTGGGAGATGACTGCTCATCATGGCAGTTCAGTCAGGACATTGTTCTGGTTTGGGGAAATGGAAAAAAATGTCAGAACAAGTATGTAAATGTCTGGGTGTTAATACTAGTTTTGGCTCAGATGTGAGCAGGTATTTGACACTTTGCTCTCTATGCTCCCTACAGAAAGCTCCAGTTTGCTCCCCTGGCCCATCCCTGCCCTGTTCAGTTCCGGGTGGTGGATTTGCCAAATACACATCTTCTCTGTAAGGTGAAAACTCTAAACAGAGGTGATGCCAACTCAGAAGTGACAGTTTATTACCAGGTAATGCATTACCTTGGTGTGTACTTGTCTGCTCTCTCTAGTAGCTGCTGGTGCTAAGGTTGTACTTATTTCATCTCTGGATAGGGATGTTACAGAGAACACACTGAAACCTTATATGAGTGCACACACTTGACCTAAGGCCTAACCCAGGTGGGATCTCGGTGTGGGGGTCCCTGAAACCTGCATCTTTACCTCCCAGCCTGTGCTATAGTAGCTGGGTTTGTGCCTTGGTGATTTCCTGGTGTCCTCACCACTGATCTCATTGTCCTGGGCTGACTGCTGCCCCTTTTTTTTTTTTTCTGAAGACCATATTGAGGCTTTTGCAGAAAACAAGAATTTTCCAGCTGTCCCAACTGTGAATTTTAGTTCAGTGCTGCAGTCGAGGCTGAAGTGTGTGCCACAACTGTCACCTTGCCTAACTGTAGCATTTAACTTCATGAAATCACCCTAAATTCTTCACTTTTCTTTTTAGTCAGGTGCCAGGAACCTGAGGGAATATACCCTTATGGAGCTGCTTGTGGTAAGTGAGTGTTTGTGTCTCCTAACTCCAAGTGTCTTTCCTGCAAATAGCAGTTGGAGCAGAGATACAGCTATGGGACTAAATAGTATGAATGGGACAGCAGACACCTGTTGTGTTTGGTTCAGGATCCCTAACCGAGACACCTTGAGTATGTGTAGGTAGAAGAGTTGTTTTCATATGTTGTGATCATGTTTCTTTATGGATCCCAAGGGATGCTTGCAGAGGAGAATCAATTCTGCTGTAACACTTCTGTGCTCTGTTTCAGATGCACATGGAAGAGCCATGCTTTGACTTCCTGAGAACGAAGCAGACCCTCGGGTGAGTTCACTGTGGAGGATAGCTCCTGGGCACCTGCTTTGCTGCTCCCTAGTGTTTTCACTCTGAATACCCTTCCTGCACAGTGGCCTATTGCTCTATTATTGTAATGGAAACACCAACAGAAACACATCAAAAACAAGAGCAGCCATTGATAACAAGCTGCAGCCATGCTGCTTTTGAGCCTCTTACCAGTGGGGTAACTTAGAATTCAGTTGTTCCTTCAGCTTCCTCATCCTCAGGGCTGTTCTCACAGCTGTGCTGTGTAGCAGCCTCCCTGAGAAGGCAGTATTCCACCTCAGGAAACTGGAACAAGCTTTTCACAGCTCTAGGTCTGTCACTGACAAATTGGTTTGCAAGAACACAAACACTCTGCCAAGATTTTCTAAAAATGAGAAAATGCTGAAGTGCAATGATACAGGAAATAAAACTAGAAAGAAAGAAAATACCAGCACTGTTTTAACTTGTAGCATGTCCTGTAAATGCAACTGTAATTGTGCTTGTGGACTGACTTTGTTGGTTCTCTCCCTGTCCCCCCCCCTTTTTTTTTTTTTAAGCTACCATGTGTACCCTACCTGCAGGAATACTTCTGGGATTCTTGGTTTCTCTGTCACAGTAGCAACCCAGGCAACTAAGTACAAGTAAGTGCTTCATGGTTAATGTCTGTCAGCACTGCTAGGCTTGGGCCACAGGAGTCACCCCTGAGCTGCCACCTGCTCTCATTTAAGAGCTCACACCTGTTTCAGGCCATTGTTTGTTGTGTTTGGTTTTTTTTTTTACTATTATTCTGTGAAGCCAAAGGGAAGGTCAAAAGATTTGCCCTGGCAGTGGCTTGTGACATTGACAGTTGCAACACAGTAGCTGCAAAAGAACACCTAAATAAAGCAATAGCCTTAAGCTTCTTAACACTGCAGCAGTCCTGACTTGAACAGGGAAAAGTAATCCAAAGACTTTAGTAAAATATCCCACTGCCCTTCTGAAGATACTCTGCCAGGAGAGTGCAGTCTGCCACCAAGTAAATCCTGTAGCGCTGTTCTTCTGGCTCCCTTTCAGCAGATGAAACAGTATCATGGTTTTGTTGAAAGATGAAGCTAACTACAGGTATTTGACCTGCCAAAGTTGAAGGTCATACAAAAAATATGCAACTTATGACAAAGAGTACTGTCAGGGAATGTCTTACTAGCACAGCACACTGCTGCCTCTAACTTTAACAGCTGGATGAGACTTCTGTTACTGAGGTCCATGTCATCTGTAAAGGTTTTAATGTTTCAGAAAGCTCACAATCCATCACATCAGATTATTTTTCTTTCTTTGTGTGTTAATCTAATAGACCATAACTCCTATGCATGTGCAGTTGGCTATACAACAGGGTAGGTCCCTGACAGCATCACAGCAGCAACTCCTCTTGTCCCTTGTTATCTGAAGTCCCTGTGTTTGAACAATACTTCATATAGCTAAAAATCAAGAGTACTAGTTTTATTCCCTGATAACAGGGGAGAATAAGAAGGCTGCAGACAGTGAGAGGACAGCCTCTCCCAAACATTCCCATTCACCTACTTTACCCTGCAGTATTTTTATTTCTGTGTTTATTGCCTGATTTCATTATTTAACTCTTTTTAGTTCTGAACTGGTTGACAAGAAAATAGAAGAGTTTCTTTCTTGCTTTGAAGAGAAAATCCAGCATTTAACTGAAGATGCTTTCAGCACCCAGGTAAAGCTTTTCCTTGAACTACTAAATAACACCTGCACTGGAGTATTTGGTTACACTTACCCAGCATCTTTCTGAGGGCTTTTTCTGGACAAAGAAATCTTGCCCCTGGCTCTGTTCTGCACTTGTTCTCTGCACATTTGCTCTCTGCCCAGTTACAGTTAGGTTTGAAAGCAGTGAACTACCTTGTTAATGAAATTTGGTTTTTCTTTCAACTTCAGTAACTATCATAGTAAATTAAGGTAGTTTTAAACCCTTCGAAACTTAATTGTTCTTTTTCCTATGTAGGTTACAGCTTTGATAAAACTTAAAGAATGTGAAGACTCCCATCTTGGAGAAGAAGTAGACAGGAACTGGAATGAAGTTGTGACACAGCAGTATCTCTTTGACAGGCTTGCCCGGGAGGTTGGTGGTCCCTTGGTGGTGTTTGGTGATGGAAATGGAACACTGTTGCCTTTTCCAGCAGCTTTAAATGCAAAGCATAAACAGAAGAATTTATGCTACTAGTGATTCTAAAATCACATGCTATTTTAAAAAGGTTCTTTGGCTAGTAGGATGTAGTTTGTAGAGAAATCATTTTTATGTTTAAAATGACTTGAATTGCCACTGTGCTACTTCATCCTCATTCCTGTGGGTTTCAGATTGAAGCTCTGAAGTCTGTTACCAAAACAGATCTGGTTACCTGGTTCCAAGCTCACAGGAGCAGCGAGAGGAAAGTGCTCAGCGTACACGTGAGTGTTCATCAGCTCTATGGTGCCAACCTCTGAAATGCCAGAGGTTGAGCCTAGGAGGAGCTCTGGAATCTTAACTTTTCCTTTAGTGGTTATCCACATTACTGTTCATATTTGCTACATTTTTAATATTGTTATTTCAGTTGCATTTAAGTATCTGTATTTGTCAGTAGATGAACACTGACATCCAAATTGTAGGTTAGAGCCACATTTCTTTGTTGGTGACCTTTTTTCCAGGTGGTTGGCTATGGAAAACATGAAGGGGACTCAGAGGTTACAGCTCTCTCAGAAGTACAGAATTCTTCATCTAGTGAAATACCTCATCTTACTCTCTTGCCCCCATCTTCTTTGATGACTAATGTTACTTCCATCAAGGACATCAAAGCTTACACATCAACTCTGAATGTTCTCCCTTACCATAAAATATTAAAATAAAAGTGACATCTTGCCCTGCAGCGATGTGTAATGCAGGTGTTTTCTGCAACGTAAACATGACAAGCTTATTTTTAATAAAACAAACTGTAGTCTTAGCTGGGATGAAGGTGTCCAGATACATCCTGAGGAAACTTTCCTCAAATAAAATTTCCAGCCAACTTTTCTCATGAATGTCCCAGGATGATTAAGAATGGGCACAGCCCCCACTGTAGCTGGAGTCAGGCCAGCACAACTAGAAAGATGCCACGTTCTCCTCTCCAGCGGTCTGAAGTTGGGGGGTTGCACCTTTTGTTCCAGCTGACTTGTGCATCGTTCCTGCAGTACTCCAGCAGTTCCAGCTCCTCAGAGAATGTATTCCACAGTTCTCCTGGAGGAGTTGGAGTGGGGAAAAAAAATCCCTAGGGCTTCAATCCACACTGGGTTTTTTGTTTGTTTTTGTATAGATGTAATGTAGGCAAAATTGAGATGAAATCAGATAAAAGCTAGATTCAACTGCAGAAGGGAAAGTACTTTGACTGCTGCATGTAGCTACTTACTTGAGTAGAATTTGACTTCAAGCAAAAGCCTAGAAGTGCAGATTCCTAAAGCCCTGGTGAGTTTTTCTACTGAAGCCAAGACTGGATCTAGATTCCAGGAAACTTCTGCTGTGGGTGTTGGAAATTCTGCTCCTTTTGCTAGTTGATTAACTAGTTTAAGAAGTAGGGTTGGCTGCAAAGATTCCAGTTGGAAAAAAAATACAATATTTTGCATAGAAACAATTGATCATCACTCAACTAAAAAGGTCTTCCTTCAAAGGTTTATTATGAAATAAATAAAAAGTCCATAAGAGAAGTTTGAAAAATCTATTTTATGAGGCTTTAAGATGCATTGAGTAGAATTATCTATGGTTACATTGTTCATCTCAAAATAACAAAGTTATTTTGGGCAAGACACTGAAATGCCAAAAGATTTGATTATCATACAGGTGGAAGATAACATTTACATAGCATTTTCTAACAAATTGTCCCATCAAAGGAATCCTCATGTTTACTCTTAGCAAACATTAGCTAGATTTAAATGATGTCTTGCATTTTGTTTCTCATTTTTTAAATATGTAGGACTCAGGACTATTACGCAACTGATACCAATGCCATGGCCTTCACAGTGGTTATACAACGTCTATATGCTCCATGGCCCAGACTCTCCATGCTTTAGAGCATCAGTAGCAGGGCCCCAACAGCCTGCTTTTGAAGCCTGAATACACTACCAGTATAGTGCAGTCCAGTATAAGTTACTGCACAGCCAAGACGTTTCTGGTTTCGTTATTTGCTGATCTGTATCAGTAAGTCCAGTATCCCTGAGATAGGAACCACTGTAGTTGGAGGGCTCGGGTTCTCCGAACGGTACGTACGTGATAACCGATGACTCTCTTGGTATCAGATGTAAACTTTGCAAAGCCAAGGCTTGACTGCTTTCTGGTTTATAACCCACTTAATGTTTCCCAGCAGCGAGTCGTTTCAGCAGCGGCTCATCGTAAACCCAGCATTCTCCATCTTCGTGGAATAACTGAAAGAAAGGAATAGACAGGTGTAAGCTTTTTATGACTCAGTTAGAAAGCAACAAATGCTGCAGGTTAGAGGGCATTTACACTGTTCCAATAAAGCTCACCCTTGTTTCCCATGAGGTCTCATTCTCCTTTCTGGCTCTGGCTTCAGCTCTTTGCCTTTCTTCAAGCGCGTGCTTTGCAGCGGTGGCTGCATCGATGTCTCTAATTTTTAAGTTGTAGGTTACATCTTTCCATAAGCTTAAAAAAGAAATTTGAATGGAAACTGCTTTAGAGAAGTGAAGTGCTACAAGACTCTAGAAACATTACTGGCTATTAGTCATTGATACTTGTTTGAATTAAGGTAGGCCTCACTTCATCCAAAGGGCAGAAGAAAACCCACTGTATGTTAAACCACAACTGCACTGCCCTAGTGCCAGGGAGTGAGTAGGCTGCAGTGAGGCATTCTGGACCTCCCTGGAACATTCGGTCCTGATGAAGCTCTGACCACAAATTAGAGGTCTCCTCTTCACCCTTAATGCTCCAGCCTGCCTCTATCTTAGCACTGTCCTGTAGCAAAGGCTCATGAAGAGCAGAGGTGACCATGCAGTGAATGGATTAAGTGTACCGTGAGCCAGATTGTGAACTCCAAATTTGAGTCTTAACTAAGAAAAAAAAATAAATCTTTCTTTGCCCTCTCAAAGTCCTTACCAGCGAGACTCAAAGTCGTCTTGGTCCTCCAATTTCCTTACCTTCTTCTTAATTGTAGGCATTTTCTTGGTATCTATAAAGACAGTGTTCTCCTAGAGAGTAAGAAGAAAAACAAAAAAATCAGTTATTGATGTAGACTTAAAATTTCTATACCCTCCCACTCTAGTACACTGATTGTCCAGAAATACATGGGAAAAGCTATCACTCTTCAGATCCTGTTCTTGCTATAATAATCAGGTTTCTTTGAGAATAAAGTAAATTCAGGACTTGTATCCTAAATTCACCATTCTTGTGATAATTTGGGCAACTTTATAGGAGTTCCCAACTATTAATGTTTGTTAAAAAGCCCCAAAAAACCAAACAAACATACTGCCCCCCCCCTTTTTAAGCATGATCTTTCATTTCTGATGAAAAGAAAAGAAACAAGCAAGCTGCTTTACCCCTGTTGCGTATTTTGCGTACATGATGCCATTCCATTCTCCTTCAATTGAGCAGAAGGGTTTCTTGTCATTGGGAGAACTAAATAGAAAGAAACAGTCATTTCTCAGTTGCATTACAGTAGCTAGAAGACACTAAAGGATCACAACTTTAGCCTTGCCACTGCAGAGTCTGTTTTATATCAGCCCTTAAAATGTCCATCACTGATACAGTAAAGATGAGGTTCCATTTACAAGCGAGAAGTTCAACTGGACAAACCTTAAAGGGAAGTCTTGCCTTAGGGCTGTATCTGCAGTTAGCGTTTAAGAAACTAGTTACAGGTGATTTAGAGTGGCAAGTTTCAGCTTAAAAAGGTTTCACAAACTCAAAAGCTTCTTCCCTGGACTACCGGGAAACACACACACACTAGTTTACAAATGACAGCTATTGATGGGCATCAAGAAGCGATTTAAAATAAGTGAAAATCTTCACTTTGTCAGTATCACTTACTGACATTACAGCAGATCTCCAAATAAAGAGAATCTCCACTACATTTTCTGCTCTGGGCATATGCCCAGGGTCTAACAAAAATCCACTAGACTGCAGGAGTAAATACATAGGCAAAGTCTGCAGCAGAGCTTTTGTGAGACGCTGTGAACAGCAGTTTTACAAGGCTTGCTTCAGTGTTATTTTGGTTTTGAGAAATAATGATGAAGAAATTGTAATTGAGACATGAAAATTTAAAATTCCTTTTGGTCTTCAGCTGAAAATGTCTTAGAGCAGGCCCATGCAGATTTCTTTCCACAAACCTGGGCTATAAAATGGCATCCCACAACAGGTAATCATGAGCTAAGTTACTTGGTTTAGGAGTTCCAGCTTTTTACACTCCTCACTGTCTTGAAAAAACAGCCTTTACGTAGAGAGAAAAAGAGATTAACTGAGGAAACCTGCTTACTAAATTTCAGCTGTAATCCTGTGCTTCTTTCCTCCATAAAATGGTTTTGTGTGGAAGACGATGGAAGCGTTATAACCTGTCTTGGAACAACTAATACTGCATTCTCCACCAAGTTCTATCCATGGCACAGTGAGAATCGACCTGCAATTATAAATATATGTATTATTTCTAACCTTTTAACTGATAAATACTAAGCATTAAATACTACACAGCATTAAAATACCAAACAGAGCATTTACTTGCCTTCCATAACCATTAGGAAAGGTCAAAATATAGTGTTCATCATAATCCAGGCATGTGACACACCCTTCAAAGAAAAATAAAAATGCATTTTAAAAACATAAAGCAACACCTTCACAAAACTTTCCATAATGATCTCCTGAAATAATTGACTAAAACCAGGTATCATAAGAGGGAAAGCTGAAGAGCTTCATTTTCTTTAGATGCTGAGAATGCCTAGCTTCTAGAGAAGGCAGGGGTTGATGTGAAGGTTGGGCTGATGTGAAAAACAGGGCCCTAAATGATTTGAGCACACAGCATGCAGAAGGCATCACTAATTCCAAGACACACAAGCTCAAATGACATGAAGCCAAACATTCCTTGTGTGTAACAGAACGACTTCCAATAATTTCTGAAAACATTCTAGTTGCAGAAGGTGAATTTCTGTTGTTCAGTTTACACATACATACCTTGCCCTATGTTATGAACCCCAATAGACATTCCTAAGAATTTGGACTTGGTCCATATGTGAGCATTGAACTGTATCCTCTTGTTAAAACACTCGGCGTAAAATGCTGAAACTGAAGAAAAAGGCATTAAAAATAGCAGCACAAGTCATTCATATTATTGTTTCCAAATTCATTCATCAGGAGGTATCCCAAAATGCCTCATACTTATGTGGCAATAGAGTCACCATTTGTTTTGTTTCTCACAAAACCAGTTAATAGAGAAAACTTTCAGCTTTTGACTTGGGAGAGAAAATGTAAATCCAAGATTAAAACCAAGAGCTGACTTTGCTGTCGCTCCTGTCCAGGTGCCATCTCTATTAGCAAAGTTATTGTCAACTTACTTGGAGGATGATGAGACACCTGCTCTGCCACGAACGTTACATTGCTTTTACTGACCCATGGAACTGGTCCTTCTGAAACTGGCTCCTGCATGACAGTAGAGAGGATTTTCACCAGTGACAGTGTTTACAAAACACTGGATGCTTCCAAGAGAAGCTGCTTCCGTGTTTAAAGGCTTTTGAAAATGTATTACAGTGATTTTATTTGTCAGTTTACTTCCTTACATGGGAAATAACTCTTCACTCCTGAAAATATGATGCTTTCTAGAGAACAGAGTTACTACTCTCTTGTTTTTAAGTGTATATTTATTTGAGGACATCTCCCCAAGTAAAGCAGTTAAACTGAGTCATGTATAAACCCAATTAAAGAGTAATATTATTTAAATCCACTTAATTCCTTACTAACTGATAAGAAATGAGTGGCAGAAAGAGTTTCCATTTTTGCTTCTAAAAAAGTCTGATATACATATTGATAATGACCAGATTATTTATCTGTTTATATATATGTATGTATATGTATACATCTATCACAAAACCATAAAAGCAACATTAATTTCCTGTGGCAAATCACAAAAATTAATTCATCACTAGAAGCAATGGAAAACACAAATATTGTATTTATGCCAGCAAACAGAAGACCAAACATTCACTTCAGAAACAAGACAAAAGACTTGCTTGAACTAACTGGGAGAGGGGGAGAAGCAAATTAAATGGGAAAATTACATGGTTTAGATCTAAACAATCACATGTTTAGATATACTACACAGAGGCCACATCAGGTATCTCACAACAGCACTTCCCACATCATTGTTTGCAACTTCCTAAGTTGAGAAGCCTAAAGGTGGTGTTAATTCAACAACAACCACCCACAAAGAAAAAACATCGAACAAACCCAACAACACAACAACAACAAAGAAACAAAACTCACAACAGGCTGTAGGGCAAGTGCTAGAGCTTTTTTCTAGAATCAGTGCAACACTGTTTTGGTTACAGTTCATGTGCAGAAGTCTGATTAATCCTTGAGTCTCACTGAAACTTCAGCAAATAAAGGAAGAGCTCATACTGGTAGGTGATTTCAGATTGTGACAGTGGCACTTAAGTGTCCTCCACCTCACCAGACAAACTCTGATAAAGTACACAAGGACAAGTAGTGGCCTGACACAACTAAAATATTATCCAAGCTCAGAATCCAAACTTCAGAAGTCTACAAAAGTATTTTTAAAAAATGAACTACACTGTAGAAACTGCATTGCCTTCTAGGCTGTTAGTATGGAAAAGAAATCCCACTGTTAGAGAAATGTTAAAAAAAAACACATGGGAACTTGGGAAAGAAGGGAATTCACACTCAGTGCTATGAAACAATTGAGGGGGGAAAAAAAGACGTTTTCAACATGTCAAACAGTTCTTTAAAAACTAACAGCACAATTTTTGTTGTGTTGTTTTTAAGCTTCTGTCCAAAGAAAAGGAGGAAGGAGAGGGGAAATCAGTTAAGAAATTGGCATAGTTCCTCAATTTTGCTACTTAAGACATAGCCCAAGTCATTTCAGTCAGTAAATTAACGAAGCTTTGGGAATAACTCATGTGCATTCTAGCCAGCAAAAAACATACCACAAGAAACTAACCATGTCATCTTCCCCTTCGGTGCCTGGTAGTACCCAGTGACAGCGGAAGATCTCACCCAAGATGGGATTGTAAGGCTTCTTCGCAACAGACCCTTTTCTTCCTGCGTGGAAAGCTGAGAGGTACCACTTAACCACTTGAACCATTCGCTCCTTGGGATCCTTCTGGTCACTAATGCTACGTGGGCCAGAAGAGAGAAAAGGCAAAATGAAATATGAGCAGGTACTTCACATACAGAAAAGCTTTTTGGATGTTTGGCTGTTTTGCAATTAGAAGTTTGACTAATTTGACTGTTTTTCCAAGTTTAAATCAAACCCCGAGCAATAGTCTTCAAAACTACCAACTTACTTTTGGCAGCCCACAAGGGCTATAACACACAATCCCAGAACCAGTTAATGCTCTACTTTAAAAATCCAATACCTGACAAATAAGTCTGGATGTGCAAAAAAGTCAGCATACATTTCCAACAGTGATCTTCGTTCCAGAATAAAAGTTGGAAGAACCACCTGGGTGAAGAAGAACATCTCTTACAGATGAAGATACTGTAACATGCTTCACAAAAGCATTCTATGTACTAACTGTAAATAGCACACAAAGCACCTGAGGCTTTGTGTGCCTGTAAGCTGATTGTGCTCTCAAACTTACCAATGAGTTCTGACATATGCAGGTCAGCTGACATCTTCTATAAAACCAAAGATTCAACTGTCTCTTCTCTTACATATATTCTAGCCCCACTTAAAGCATATCTAGTGGATGGTGTCCCTGCCAGGCAGGGGGTTGGAACTAGATGATCTTTGAGGTCCCTTCCAACTCTGATAATTCTATGATTCTATATCCAACTACATGGCTGAGCTTATCAAACACTGTTCTTATTACACTAACACTGATTATTTAATTCCATCTACATGTGTACACACTGTCAATCTTCAGTTACAGTCAAAACCGTAGTCCATTCAGGGACATCCTCTTATGGGCCTCTTTACCACAATGAAAGTTGATCTCTTCCCCATTACTTTTTTATTAGTTACAAAATATTTGTTACTAACAGCATTTGCAGGTTCCATTCTTGTGGATCTGCTGTCTGTTTCAGCACGCTATAGACTTCTCTTGAGAGCAGTGTTGATTGCTCTTGTTGACTTTAAAGGGGTGCAGACAAGATGCATGCTCATGATGTTTCTTTGCAGCTTGAGTCAGTAATGGTTAACTATTCCAGGAGTTCCCAAAACAGACACACTTTTAATCAATTCCTATTCAGGACTGCCAGAATCCTTCCACAGGTTGCTTGTGACCTGCTGGCTATTTCTCCAGAAAAGGTTTATCTTTTAATTGTCTATTGTGAGTCCAGGCTGGACAGTTAAAAGTCATCCACTTATGGAAACTGGTACGATTGATCTCTCCTACTCCTTTTCAATCTGGAATTACTTGTTTAAATTCAACCAGGCTGCCTAGAAAGATCAACACCTTCAGAATGCTGTGCACTCAGCCTTAAGGCAGACAACCAAGATGAATCTCAGTCACAAATAATACTTTACTTGCGAGAACACCACATAGCATTTTAAAATAAAGAAGCAACTTACTCAACAAGATCTCAATTAAGCAAAGCATTTCACTATATGCTTAATTCTCCCTTTAATTTTATTTCATGTCTTACTGAATCGCACCACACACTGAGATCTTGTAGACCTTTGTTCTAGGAAACTAAAGACAGGAGAAACATTACTACTGCATGGAGCACTCCTTTTATCCCAGCTTTAAAGGCAGTCCAAGATTTACACAGAAATCGGTTTACTCCCTCTCCCTTCCCCATGAACAATCAGCAAGTTTACCTTTGTTAGATCCATTCCTAATCTAACTTGTGATAATAGATGCATAATAACACTCTTATGCTCTTCTACTGATTCTCCTTCCCCATCATCATCTCGATCATCAGGAGCATCGAAGAGATCTAGAAAGACCAAATTGCTTTTTAATTCAATTAATTGCTTCAAAGACAGACTGTAGTTAATTAGCACATATCAGCTGTCAAAAAGGTCTTACTTATACAACTAAGCTTTTTAAATCCTACAATTCAAGTCTTCCATTAGTAAACAACAATAGATAAACCATTTTCCGTAAATCATATATATGACCTTGTCATATACAGATATATGATCACACTTCTATTGACACAGTTTACACACTGATTAACTCTCAAGAGCTCCTACTGAAAGTTCACACAATCCACTTACCAGCATCATTTGTCCCATTAGACATGGAAGAATTGAGGGACTCTGTGGTATCTGGACGTTTCAGACTGCTTCCTGTGCTGCTCCGAGTCAGGACTGCAGCAGACCCTGAAGAACTAAAGAAGGGTAATCAACTCTCACAATTCACAATGAAGTGATTCAGACCAAATTATAATAATTTGATTCACTTATTTAACTTAACCAATTTCTACAAGCAGATAAGCCATGCCCTTGTAGATAAAAATCGTACCGAGCATGCACTGCATACTTTCAGGTACTTACTCCATACATCGCTTTGGGGAAGAACTGCTCTGATAGAATTCATCAGCATCATAGAACTCATCCTCACTGCTTGAGTAAGAAAAATCTGGGACTGTATTTGGAGACAGGTTGACATGGCTTGGAGAGGTGAGACTGCTGCTAGGTGCCGACTGCCCACTTCCTATGGAGCATTAAAAACGACAGAGCTAAAAGTATCTTCTTAAAAAACATATCTACTTTAAAGAAAGTAGTTTCAAAGTATCTACTGTAGTTTTTAAAAGCCCAATGAATGTATTATTTAAGCAGGACAAGAGAGAATCAACAAATTAAAAAACCCAAAGGCCATACACAATGTATTAACTGCAAAGTTCTACTGCAGTCTTGCAATGATGGAGACAAGAGAAGAAGCTGTTAGTACTCCTACGTATTATGTATACGTAGGCAGGGAGGGGAAGAGCAGAATAACTGATTTTAACACACCAGTGAAATGTGTTGATTAAAAGCAAGATAGCATATATTCAGGTTTTATTTCTTGTACTTCAGTAAGACAGTTACACAGAACTGTACCTGTACTATTTGGTGTTGGAGTCTGATTTCCAAGTGATGCTACTACAGGTCCCACTGGCAAAGATGAGGGTCGCTGCTCTGACTTGCACAACTGAGCAGGTTCTAGGGAATATTTTGATATGTTAAAGCCAAAATTTACATTTAAATACTAGAATTATAATTTTTTGCTGGGAAGATGATTCTACATTGTTCCACTTCACCTTCAAAAATTAAATCCTTTTCTAGAAAAGCCATTTAGACAGAAAAATACATTTCTGTCATTGTTATCTAGCTATTTTTTATTATTAAGCAAAGACAGCAATTTTTTTAAATTGTGGTTATTTAGCTAGAAAGCATTTCTCTTTTCTGAAAATGACAGTTTATCTATTTTAAGAAAGTATATTAGAAAGGTAACCTAGTAACTTAGAGCAAGTAAAATACATCAGCTTATCCACCAAACTTGAAGCAGATTTACATGGTGGCTGAGGAAACTACATCCCTCCTGCTCCTTTCCCTTCCTTTGTACCACTGCAGTGAGCATGCAGCACCAAGTTCAGTGTGCACCTGTACTGCATGTGTGACCCAGAAGCTATCCACCAATATGAAGCCCCTCCATCAAAACTGTAGTTGTATCCTGCTCTGCTCGTTGACTATTTCTGCTGAGGTTCTTTCTGCACACCATACCTGGAGGTATAACTGCTTGGGAAGGCATTGTGCTGACCACCGACTGTTCCAAAGGACTGGGCTGATACACTGCGTCAACAGGGTTTATAGTGCTCTGAGACAAAAGAAAGGAAAGCACATTTTTTCCTCAGTTAAACCCAAAAGTAAACAAAGCATAGACAGAAAGAACATTGTGAGCACAAGAAGTGCCCAAATGCAAGACAGCAAATTCCTGAGAGAGAAAAGTAAAACACAAATTGACAGTTGAGGACATGAGAAATACTTTCAAAGTGGTAATACTTTAAATCTGTATACAGATTTTACACTAAGCTGACTTTGCTACAGATTTGAATTGTCCTGTAACGTTCTTGTTTCAAGTTCTAGCTTCTGGTATTCTTTCTAATGTCCATTAATAAATCATAGAATAGTCACATTTGGAAGAGAACTTGAAGATCATCAAGTCCAGCCTTTGTCCTAGCTCTATCAACTCACTAAGATACTGCAGGCAAAGAGTGGAAAGTTAGATGCAAATTATCTGGTAAAAATTAGGATGTGCAATCTGTATTTTTTTAAACTTCCTTTTTCCCCCCCCAAAAAAATTTAGTTTGTCCAATAAATCAACCCATAAATTAAAACAAGAATCATCAACATGCTTACAGCCATGAAGTGGCTTTGTTTCCAAAACTCTTTCCAATGCAAGCTGACAGTTTTCAGTGCATTTCCAGTGGAGGTCATTTCAAGCTAGTTATGAACATGGGCACTTCGAAAATGAAGCACCAATTCAACTTGACACTCACAAAAGTCACTAACTTCAGTTTATGTTCTTGGCTTTTATACAAAAAGCCTCTTAGAAATGTAAATTGCAATGTCTTGTAATCCAAAGTAGCACGATTTTGTCTTGCTTCACTGGCTTTTCATCATTATTTTGTTGTCATATCTAAGCATTGTTTGTTATATATGTTTACATACAACAACCAGAACTTCTACCTTGTTCTGGGTTGTTAATGTGACAAAAGGCAAACAAGCCCCTTTTCAAAACATCCTGCAAATTAAAACCATTAATCTATGTCAGAACTGTGAAAATCTTTGCCTTTATTTTCTAGGCAATTTTGCTACTGTGCTTCAGTTGAAGAATATCAATCAGAGGAAGGTCACACAATACCAACTTCTACTTTTAAAAAATGTCAATGGGCTTTGCCTTTAAATGTAGTCATTAAGTTTATTCCTATCTTCTTTTTAGATCAGTATTTCAAAGAGAATACAGTCTCCAACTCTTCTTCCCTCCTTTTAGTGCATAATTTCTATTTGCATGCAGACTAAATAAAACAGAGTCATTTTAACTTTCTGCCTCCCATTTTCCTACAAAAGGAAGACTTCTTTCTTCCCTCATTTCCTGGTTAACACTAATTCTGAACTTCATCCTAGATTAAAAGCACTGAAGATTATTATTTTTTTAATAGCAAAATTTTATTTTATTGAAAACAAAACTACTGTTTCTGTTTATCTTTAAAAAAGCTCCAGTTAAAAAAAAAAGGCATAAAAACTCCTTTCTACATTTTCACTGCTGTTACTAACTAGTACAAAAATAAATAACCCAGTACATATACTGTTACTCCACTGTATTCCAGCATAAAAATCAAGGTCCCTTACAGAGTACTTCAACTGTCTTGCAACTATGCAAGCCACACAGGCAGGTCCATGTCCCATGTATCTCGCAGTTTAAAAAACATGATCCCATTTTCAGAGTTAAGAAACTTAAAAATCAAGATGGTTCTATGATACCTAGGATGCTATTGCTACCTCTAAAGTCTCTGTTTTTTAGGAAAACTAATAATATAACATGATACAGAAAACTGGTGTGATATAAAGAAAAAAACCCAAAGTAACTTTGACAATGTTTGCAGGATTGTAGCCTTATCCTTAAACAATTCTCCACACTGCAACATGGAGTTTCTTCTCAGATATTTTGGTGTATACCTTCATGGTTTAGGAACAGATGAAGGCAGACCTGAAAGCTTCCCACTCTCAGTTGGATAACAACTTTAAAACAGCCACACAGAAACACGATGACCATCATCCCACCATGGTATCAAATACTGATCGTGTTCCTGCCTCGGCTTAATCACATCACAATCACTGATGTATCAGTCAATATATTCATCCAAAAATGCTTTTCTCTTCCCAGTATAAGCCAGCCCACAGACTGGACTAATAAAATTCAGACTATAGTAAGTCTATATCTATACACCTAATACCTGGATGAAAAGTGAGTTGCAGATCTCATGTGCATACCACTTCTGCCTGTGGTCGTGTCTAGCTGCATAACCTCTCTTTCCCAGGGCATGTAACAGAACCTATTCCATTCTACTAAGACCTGAATTATGTGACTAACCACAGGGGAATCATTCATCTTATTTACAATAAACATGAAAACAAAATCTGTATGTGCACCTTTACTCCAAAGCTCATACCAGGAAAAATCACACTGCTGAAAGCTGTATATAATGGAAAGACAAAAAAAGCTTGGGAATTGTCAGCTGTAATGAAAACACACTATGATTTTGAAAGTTAGGTTTTACCAAAACCAATCTCTTATTAAAAGTATCTGAAATGTACTCAAGTGACAAAAAGAACAAAGAAAGAGAAGTCACATGTGACTGAAACCAAAGATGACAGAAGTTACATTAAAAATGCAGAAGTTATATTAAAGAAGCAGCATTGCTTAAACAGACACAATACAACCTGGAGTCAAATGAACAGCACTGGAGAAAAGACAAACTACTTGAAGCACACAGATAGCTGATCTATTTTATACATACTTCAGATGGCACACAGAACTATTTCTATCCCAATATCTGTTCACATGGCAGATTTTTATCTAAGTGTTCAGTCTTATCACTGCCATTTAAGACACTTGGTACAAACCCCATCACTGTATTTTCTAAAGGCAAGGGTGTTAAGCCAAGATCAAAAGCTAATGACTCAACAGTAATTTTAACAGGACACTTGAAGCAGTAAATCAGAGAAAGGAAGAAGTATGTTGCAAAATGAATGGAAATTCAGGTCTCTGTTCACATGTTCTGCAGAAATAAAGGGAGATAAAGATTAGATGTAAACTTACTATAAGTCCATCTGCGTGCTTCTCCTCATTATTTTGGTCCTTAAGGAAAAAATGTTAGAAATATCAACATAATCATCTTATATGACTTATCAGTTCTGTGTTAAGTTTCTCTCAGGAATGTTTACATTTTCAGTCATAACATGTTCCTCATTGTGTGATACCATAACTAAACTTAGAAAGTCACTGCACCTCTGAAGATGAATGTTTTCTGAGCATCTGTCCACACAAGTCTGAACAATTAATATATCCTTTTTGCACTGCAGGATATAATTACACTTTTACAACCTATGTTCTCCCCACATAGCTAAGAGTCCCCCAGAATATGGTCTGCAGCACCAGTGAGTCCCTGAAAACAGAAGGACAAGAAGTTCTCAGTTTCTGAAGAACTGCAATTAGCATACAGGTCAACTTCTCAAAAGCACTCTTCACTTCTGAAAGGCAGAAGTGCCTTTTTAAGCTAAGTGTTTTTAACTTCTGCTTTTTGCTGTCTACTAGATTATATGCTTAAATTTCATGTCTGCCAATTAGCATTTCTTCAGCAAGACCTTCCATGACAAAAAGACACTAAGGGAAATTAGTTCCATTGTGCTGTAAATATACAAAGAATTACACTATAATCTCTAAGAAATAGAACACCAAGATGCTCTATTTGTACTGAAATTTGCTATCTTATCTCAATAATGCACGATTAGCAATATAGCCTGTTGAAGAGGTGAGAAAGGCAGAAATGCCACAAAACCAGTAAGGCAAGACTGACCAGAAATGAGAGAGCGAAAAGGAGAAGGCAAAGATGCAAAGCTAGGTATCTAAATTATAAAAGCTACTTCATAAAACATACAACATATATTCCTAAGACTAGTTTACCAAATCACTGACAGGCCATCACATATTTTACAACACACACATTGGCAACACTGGACATTTTCAACTGCCATAGAGGCAAAGGGGACAACACAGGCCAAATGCTTCACCTTCCCATCCCACTTGGTTTATTCTCATTGCTTTTTGATAAGCAATGTATGTATTACAACATATTCCTCCTACACAGTTGGTATTTACTTCGTTATTTTGAAAGCCTTGGGTCACCTCAGGTACAACTAGCATGATTACACACTTGATTTACCAGTAAGTTTAATGAAACTGGAACTGTCCAAGTCCTAAGGCAGGTTGATTTAAGAGGCAATGAATCAGCTCATCCTAACATAAAAGCAAAAATAATTTAAAAAAAAACCCAAAACCCAAAACACCAAACAAACCTCAAAACCCAGACCACCAAAAAACACAGGTTTGCCTCAAGGTACCAAAATCAGCCAAATAACAAAGGGCTGCATAACAGAAACAGATGTTCTGAGTATGTAGAAAAGTGGTAACAATTTTGAAGGTAACCCTGAAGTCTGTCTCCTAATGAGAAAGAAACTGTAAAAGTGAAAAATGGAGGGCAGGGGTGATGGTAATATGATGTATTTTCAGCAGAGTAAGTCAGCAGCCATACTTGTCTTACAGCTTTGGGGGGGGGGAAAAACCCAAACCCTTGCAGTATCCTAAAAGGTTCTGTACTGGAGAACAGAAAGCTAACAGTAAGACACAATACTTTTTACATATATAATGCTTTAATATACATGCAGAACTGAAAAAAACCACAACACATCACTGTATTCTTAATTTCCTACAGTAGTAAGAAATTAGGATACTAGCAGCTTATGGAAAGGGGGCAGGGACTGGGTGGGAAAGAAAGTGCCATGTAGTCAACAAGTATAGTTGCCTAAGGGAGAGGGAGGAAGAAGATGAAAAGATGAAACAGAATAACAGTTATTAAGAAAGCAGAAAGATTTAGAGAGGACATTTTTCACCATATGTGGATCAAATTCCCCCAATTAGCTGTGCTTAAACCACTTATTTAAACTACCTTAAACTACCATTTAAATACCTTAAATACCTTAAGGTATTTAAACTACCTTATCTTCAATAGCTCTACAAGAGCTTTAGATATGCTTTAGCAAAAACAAACAAATCCAAAACAGCAACACTCCCCTATGGATAAACCCATCTATTTACCATCGTTAATAATTACTGGTACTGAAAGGAGGCAGTGAAGCACTGAACCTCATCAAAAATGACTGCAACCGCCACTACAAGTTCAGTTCTGTCCAGTATGAGCAAACCACCTATCCAACTTCAGATTATGACTAACATCAGCACAAGATAAGCAATTATATTCATCAATCCCCAATAAACTTACCCACAGCAGAAACAGAATTTGCTATTCAACAGAAACAAGAAAGCTTTCAGCCACCCACTCCCACCTTTTTGTTCAAGAATCTGAAAAGCAGGTAATTCTGCTCTTTCAGGTTTGCTAATTGCACAGCAGAGCTTTTTTTTAAAAGGGCAAAATTTCATAGGACTTAAACCTCTGTAAAAATAGCTATTAAGTAAGTTTATATATGTTAATTAACAACAATGAACAAGTCATTTTTTGGACACAAGTTTCTCCGCCAGCTGTATTAATAGAGCACATCACATAGAGCTGTGTAAGTAAACTAGCATATTGCCATCTCATCTACCTGTAACTGACTCCACCAAATCCTCAAAGAATGATACAGAATCAGCCTACTGATTTCACTGTACTAAAGCAATTCTAAACATACTCAGTCCTAATTAACAGCAAGTCTTCTCTTGCTATCACTACAATGAAGCATTCTAACAACATCACTGTATATTAAATACAGACTGTTCTAGCTCTAGATTCACATGGCACAAAACTAATATACCCTACTACTGTAAAATATTTTTGTAAAATATTTTTCAAATATATTTGAAAGCTACAAAAAAAGTTCATCTAGACTACAGGAAAAAAAAAATCAAAAAGCATATGCCTATTTCTGAAAAAAATCAATGTGTTCTGATTAAATTCAGCCTTCAATTCTGAAAATACCAGAAATTCCTTTGCTAAACATCATCTTTCTTCACTTTAGTCACAAGATATAAATAGCAACTCATAATTAACATATCCTAAATACAGTACACGAAGGCCTGTAAAACCAGAACTTGACAGAAAAAGGTAAATCCAAATCTCACTAAATTTAAAAAAGTAACAAAACAATTATGTGAAAAGCATAAGTGCATTCATTACCCATATTGCATTCTCAGGTAACACAATTCTTACTTCAAGTTCCAACACTATAATGAACTTCAGACCTATGAAAAAGCTTGCCAAACCAGTTGAGATTATTAACATCATGATTTTCCCTTTTTCTATTCGTTAGTCACATTCTTAAATGGAGCAGAAAGTTCTGTTAAGTTTCTATTCTGTCACCTTGATGTTTCTTTAAGTTCTTATTTAGTCTCTTAGCAAACTCTACAAAAGAAAATTCATCTCAAAAGAAAATCAATGTCATCAGCATGCCTGTTACCATGAACATCAACAGGAGTGTCTGCTATGGAACTCAGGATTTCAGAAACATCATCAGAAGAGTAGTATAAATCAATTTCTACTAATTTTTATGTATATCCATGATCATATAGAAGGCACTTTTATATTTCACATTAATGCTGTAGAATGAAAATTCAAAATGGATTACAGTATACTTACTTTAGCAATCTGTAGCAACACAATGCAGTGTTTTATTGATTCTACCATGCTCTAGGAAAAAAAAAACAACAACATTAAAACACCTTGTACTACTATAATATTTTGTATTTACAGGTATTTTCAGTAGTTACACAGAACACAAATTGAAATATTGGGTGAGAACTAAACAGACATTCACTTCTGTAGAACCCCTACTTTCTCTTCTTCAAACCCCCCCCCCTCCCCACCCAAGACAAAAGTATAGCAGGAACTGAAGTTTCCAAAAGCCACATGCAACACAAATTGTCAGGAAGAAATGGAGGTCAGCTTTAAACTTTCAGAGCTCTGCAAGCAGGTGAACTGTCATGTGAAGAGAGGCTGAGAGAGCTGGGCTTGTGTAATCTGGAGAAGAAAAGGCTCAGAGGAGACCTCATCAATGGGCATCAACATCTGACTGGGATGGCATACAGTGTAAAGATGATGGGCCTGACTCTCCTCAGTGGTGTCCAGTGACATGACAACAGGCAAAAGCCACAGACTGAAATACAGGAAACTCACCTTAAACATAAGAAAACACTTTTTCACTCTAGGATGATCAAACACTGGAACAGGTTGCCCACAGAGGCTATACAGCCTCCATCCTTGGAGCTGCTCAAACCCAACTAGACACAGTCCTAGGCAACCTGGTCTAGCTGACCATGCTCTGAGTATGGGGTTGGACTACAGGCCTTCAGACCTCAACTATTCAACAATTTTATGATTCCAAGGTGTTAGACTTAAATCTGAGCGACAGCAGCAGTACCAAGATGCCTCTGCCATCACACTGTTGGACATAACACCGATTCCCACATTTCTGTGAAAAGCTTTAAACACTTTCCCCAGAAAATAAGGTGAATTTCAGAATCTATATATAATAGATATAAAAATTAAATAAACTTACACTGGTTGTTTCTTTGAGACTTTCAATTTTCTGTAAAAGAAAAACCAAAATAGTGTGGTTAAAGACAGAATTTCCAGCATCCAGTCTGACACAAATACAAACATTACTTTAACCTTAAATTGGGGAAGGAAAAAAAGGAACCAACATGTTAAAGACTATTTCCATATATAGACACAATTTTCATTTTGTAATTGACAAGACAGACATCAAACTCATAAGTAAAGCTTAAAGATGACAAGCTTAGGAATTTCTGAGCAGTGATATTATACATTTATCCATCAAAGTCTACACTTTGGTTTATGCACAACATAAAAATCAAATGTAGTATGAAAACCCATTCTAAGTTCAGTCTGCATCCTTCTATAGTGTACTGAATGGTGGTACATTTCAATGATCAATATTACTTGAAATTGCCATCATTCAAGTATAATAAACATATACAGTTAAGCACAGTTTAGGGAAAAAAAAAAAAATCACAGAAAACAACAGCATTCTTGCTCTTTCTAAGCCTCCAGTAAAAGTGCATCTGGAAATCTGCCCACTTAATTTTATCTAGAAACACTAGTTCATAAAGATTTCCTGTGTGGAATTGCACTTCAGGCATGCAAAAGGCATCTGCATGCCATTTTACACATAAGCATGACTGATCTAAGCAGCATATGCATCCTGTTGATGTCCTTGGGTCTGTCTGCAGAGGGCAAATTATTAAATTGGACTCAGCACTGAACATCTACTAATTCAATTACAGGCCCTCTTTGTTTTCATTAATATGAGTGTCTCATGTGACTTGGGTCACAGTCTTTTTAATTCTTGAATAATCAAAGTGTGTAAAGGAACTTTCTACCTCACAGCATTGCAAGCCAAATTCTACACTGTAAGAGAGCAACATGCAACTATAAATCTACAGAAATGAACAGTCTCATCTTATGGATTAAAAAAACTAAATGCAGTGACAGTGTCCCAGCCAATACCTGGGGACTTTTTTTTTCAGTTACACTCTGTTCTACACACTATTCATAGGATGCTATATTACTTCTTCATTCCTATTATCCTTTCTTTAAACTTGCATTGAAGTAATATACATAATGTAGAAAACAGAATTGTAAGGAAAATCAAAAGCAGGTAAAAAGAGGCATGCTGAAGATAAAAAAACATTACCAAGAAAAATAAAAATCAAAGAATATAATTTACTACTAAAAGTTATCACAGTTTTCCCTCTTCAACATCCCTACTCCTTGAAAACTGATGAAGACAAGGTTTTAGTATGACAGTTTCCCCAGTTTTAGGTAATGAATACACATTTTTCAAAGGAAACACCACTTTCCTGCAGACTTACAATGCAGAATGCAGCCATATGCTGTATCTAATCTAATCAAATTGCAGGCTGCTGCTGAAACTACTCCATCCATTTGCTGCTTTTTGCACCTCCTGGACATCTGATGTTTTTTATGAAGCCACTGGTGACACAACAGACAGCTAATTTTATTTCATTCAACAACCACGTGACTACAGAGCGATCAGCTAATCCGGCAAAGAGAGGCAGCAGAGGCATGTAGGGGTAGCTGACCCATGGGCAGAATCAGTAAAGTGCAACCTAAATCCATGTGCTAAGCCCTGGATTTATTTCACAAAAAGTACTCACTGTGAACCAAACAGCTTAAGCAGGCTACACTTCCCTCCAAAATCTTGTTAAGGAATGTCAGCTTTACTCTAGTCTGCCAAATCTACACCTCTTCGCTGCTCTGATGCTTCTGAATGCCTACAAGTTTCATTCTCCCTGGTGTGTGGTCAAGATAGTTCCACAAACCTGAACAGAAAACTGAGTTCTCACCAATAACATTGCTAGCACTGTAAGAAAGCAAGGTCCTATCTTGTCTTCTTGAAATGCCAGTACCCTCAGATCACACACTTCCCTTTCCTTCCTAGGTATTCAGCAAAACTGGCAGCATTGCTAGTTATAGTATGTTTGCAAGAGAGTATGATCCCACTATACAATGCTAGTTGTACTTCTGCCTAAAGTATTGATACAACACAGGGAATTCATGACCATCACAGTATTTCTCAGTCTTCAAAATTCATCAAATCTACACCTGCATTGTCCTCTTAAGAACCAGCTCAACCAATGCTCTGTACATTTGCAGAAACAATAGCTCAGGTTTTAAATGCCTTGCCATAAACAGTTGCAGAAAACAGCACTTAGCTAGTTGAGAGGCATGGAACACTCAAATAATGAAATCTTGTTTCCCCAGAGGAAAAAAAAATTATGGGCTGGATGGAGTATCCTACAGGTTACACTCAGCCCATAGTAAACCATACTTCCATAAACAAATAGGAAAACTGCTAAATACAGTATCAAAAAACCTCTTAGCTGCTATAGTACAGAAAGAGACATGATTAATGAGAGTGCTCTTCCAAGTCTTTTTCATTTTTAATAGATAATAAATGGAATCTATAGTAACAGCAACACTCATCAAGATTTAAAACCAGAGGATGCTGACCTCTTCTAAACAAGCCTCGTGTTTTCTCTATAAAGTCAATCTGTCTGTTCCACAGATACCTTGCAGAGATAAAGAAAGAAATCAGCATAACATGTGGAAAGTCTCCAGGGATTTAGAAACACTGTCACAGGGAAAAAAAAAAAAAAAAGCAGTGCCTGATCTGCAAAGTAGCAGCTGGAGCAAGGTCAAAATTGAAGGAGAACTATTCCCAGTAAGATGCACCGAAGGAGAAATTCAGAATCTTTAATCTTACTCTTTTGTCCAGTTGTCTACAGATTAAATAGACTTCCACACAGAACATTTGTAATTCAAAGTTATTTTAAAAGCCTGTACATGCAAAAGAACTCCAGAGAGACCACAACATTTGACATCCCTAAGATACCACATAACAACACATCAAACAAGATGGAGAACATGTGAAAGGTCACAATCATTATAAAGTAAACTAACCACAGAAAACATCCAAACTGTTTTCAAAACTGAAACCAAAGACCAAGTGAACACCAGCTTGTTCTTCACAAGTGAAATTAGGGAGAGGGAGGGAGCTAGGAAGAAATACACCACTACATTATGATGTTAAAATTACTGCATTTGCTGAAAACAAAAGCAGCACCTCAGTACTAAACCCATCATAAGCAATCCTCCACACCACAAATACAAACCAGCAAACTACTTAGTGCCAAAGCCACAGCACCAAAGGTACATGCTAGCTGAACTCTGACCTACAAACATAACTCTGAAACAGAATAGAAAAACATGCAAAAAACCCCATAATATTTAAGTGACTTACAACCTTGCTAAAAAAGTAGTGCTCTCCACATAGCAAGTTACATGTTTGGCATCCTCACCTAAAGTGAATGAATTATGGTATTCTCAGGCTTCTAACATGTGGCATGCTGCAGAACTACAAAGGATGCAGACTGATTATGTGAAATACATGATTCTTGGTATTTTTCCCCCCTTCAGAATACCTTTGCTATTCCTAAGAACATTAAACACTCATCCTTGTTAGAGATTACAAAAGAGCACATTTAAGGTAAAAACGGCTGGATAAAGAGAAGAAATCATTTCCTACAGTCCAAAACATTTTTTTAATGCTACCACACCCAATATTACAAAAAAATCAGTTTGCAAGCTACTCACAACACAAATAATGCTATCAGATATTCAAACTGCTTTAAGTGATTTTGACAACTTGACAAATTTGAACTATACTTTAAATTTCTATCGACTACAGTAAACTGATACACAAAGCCATCCAATTATGCAAAATAAGCAATATTTAAGGTAAAATGTACTTGCTTTTCTCTGATCATCATCTTTGCAGTTCTGGAGTTTTTCATCAAAGAGCTAAAAGAAAGAGATACTTGTGAAAATACTGAAAGTGTTATTTTTCCATACAATACCAGCCAGAAACACCAATATTTCTAAACCAAAAGCATTTAGTAAGTACTTATTTATATGGCCTTGTTATTATGGTCCAAGGCAGGTTTTGCCTAATATTTCTTCATGGTATTTGTGATATAACAAATATGTACCTAATTTTTCACATTATACCATCCTGTAAGAGAGCAAATCTCACATCCTGGCCAGCTCCACAGTTCTGTCTGGCATGGTCCTAGCACGTTCTGAACAAAAAGGTGAGCTTAAGTGATAAAAGTGACACTCATCAGAACACCTCCAACTGCCTTTCTTTTATTTCAGCAAAGACTTTTGGGGCATATAGAGTACTTACCAAACAGCCTCAGAACTTATCAGCCCTTCCAGGTACCTTGTTATTTAGGTATTCAAATCATGTAAGATTTGTATTCAGGTTCAAACCATGGAAGATTTGTAAGCACATCTTTTGCAAAGATATATGGTGAATTCCCAGCATTAACTTCTATTTATTTTCTTTAAAATGGAATATGAGATGCAGTTAAGCAAAGGAAAACAAACTCTAACTGAAAAGCTTGCATGTATATTTAACATAAGATGAGCTGAAACAGTTAAAAGTTGCCTTTGAGAGCACTTTAAGGCACACACAGAAATAACCATTAAGTTGTTCAAGGAAGAAAAAGATTAAAGGTAAAGTTCAAAAGTTCATCACATCTACCCTTGCTCAGAAAAGAGCCTATAGTTTTTAGGCGAGTTACAGTTCCTCACTCAACTGCCTGCCTAAAGCCTACTCATGTGTTTCCTTTCCCTTGAGGTTCTAAAAAAAGATTGTAGTCAAATTCACTCTTCTTTCATATATTAACTAATTCCTATACCACTCCCCCCAGCTGGCCTGAAATAACAATTACAAGGTGTAAGATTTAAATACCTTACTTTAGTGAAGCATGCTAGATGGCTCTGGAGCAGGAGAAAAAGCTAACTCCTGACCAAGTCTTTGCAGTTCAGCTTTGTTTTGGGGGTTTTTTTTGTTTGTTTGAATCACTTTTGCCTACCTCCATTTTTTATTGGCATGCTCTTCCCCCTCTCCACCCTCCCCTGCAGCCGATTTTTTGCTGAATACCCCACGTGCAATACTTGCCCATTATATTCAGGGGAAAAAGAAACCCAAGCCAGCAGAACTGAAGCAATCTTAACAGCAATTTTAACCTGCTGAGTCATGGGAAAAAGTGCCCTAACCAGCAGCAAAAACTGTTTTTCTCAGTAAGGTGAGTACTGAGAGGTATGACCTCATTATTCCTCACCTTCCCACCTCCTCTTAAAATACATGTACAAAGTGTAGAACAACTGTATCTGTTCCAAAATTTCTACTGAATGTTTTCACTCAAGGACCAGATTATCCATCTGGAACAAATCATTATCAAGGAGAAGATTACCACTACTGCAACAAGTCTGAAACAACCTGCAACTGTAGCTACATATTACTTGACAAATTTTCCAAAAATGGTATGAGCAAGATGATTTAACTCTGTTTGAAAATTAAACTTAAGTCATCTCTGTAATTTCCATTAGCCTATATATATACATATACATATACAAAAGAAAGTTTCAGCCATTCTAAACCATTCCATAAAATCTGTTTCTAACTTTAACAACCCCAAAAGAACCTCTAAGAGAAAGCCATTTGCAGCTTATCACACCTCCTAGCTTAGAACTCTTAATTTTTAGAATTCTAGCAACAGTATTTGAGAAGTAGTGAGAATTTATGTAACATCCTAAGTCAGGGATACTTTTTCTTCAGCTCACAGTCAGCACAGTCAGATGAGTGCTCTCTGTACCCCACATTTACCAGAACACCTAACAAGCATAGAACACGAATCTCTCTCTCTTGAGCTTCCTTTCAACTAGAACTTGAAATCTATACTAACAGGCAAGACTCCCAATACAGTAAATACACCAGTTAGCTACCATACCTTCAATTGGTCTATCAAGATCTGTAAGTAAGCATCAGCCTCGGTAAGCTTCTTGTCAAAGTCATGAACACTGGGAACAAAACCTGAATCCACACCCTAGACAGAAATAAATAAAAAATCAAATATATAAATAGAGTTTCAGAGGAGGAAAAAAGATAGCAGAAATATTGTTTTGCCTGCCAAATGACTGATAAAATGCTGCCTTGCCTCTCATCCTGCCATGGGCAAACACAGGCACACAGCTGAACACATTTATCCTCTGAATATTTGCAGCTGAATCAGTAACAGAAAATTGCTACACATTTTCAGTGGGGGTATAATCATCACATAGCAGAGTATTTCATTAGTTATGATTGAACAAATCCCCTTAAATTTCACTGATTAAAGTGTCTTCAATATATAGGGGAAAATATAAAGGGGAATTCAAGCTTTTCTGAAGACTCTCTTGTGATTCCATATTGGATGACTGCACATACACTTCCAACAATATTGCTCAACACATAGGTTCTTAGCTAAGAACTGAATTAACAAGTGCTAAATCTCTTCTTAAATATGGACCCAACTTTGAGAGGAAAAAAAAGGATTATTTTTCCTGGCTGCCCTAGTTCCTCTACAGCTATTATGACTTGCATCCTTCTCACTATATTTGATTTATTACGTTTTATTGCACGTATGTTAACAAGGACAAAGTATTACTGCAATTAAGACTTCTTTTGTGTTTTCTTCCTTGCAAATTTGTTTCCTTTAGTAATGTAAGACTCAAAGCACACTTCTGCACATAAAATAATCCCTATATTTAAACTGATGAACCATGTATTTAAAGATCAGAACAAACTCCCACTGGGGCACCACATCTTTAATTACAGGAAAGAAAGGAGAGGATTCTTGAAATTTGTTACTTCTGACTTCATGCACATATGCTATTTGAACACATTTAAGGTTTGTTTATATAATACCTTTAATGCAATTGGAACTGCAAAACAGTTGAAGCACTCCCAGCTTAAAAAAATCTGTACAACCCAAGTTAAATATATAGGAGGAAAAAACCCGAGGAGGCTAAAGAAGCAAACATCAGTTATAAAAAACATCATTCTGAGAACATCATAGCAGTGACAAGACTTTCCTCCTAGCATAAATACTTACACTTGTATTCATATTAATTTAAAATATTACATCATTACTTTGAACTATGAAACCATCAACTGTGCTGTTTTGACTGCTGAGAGTCTTGATGTGTAAAGATCAGCCAGTGAGGAAAAAAAACATTTCATGTGGGGGAAGATAGGCAATCCATATTTATTCATTTATATTTAGACATTAGGAGAAGCCATCTACTGACTGTAGAAGATATTCTTTATTCATTTGCCAAATCTTAGACTGTGCTACAGAATAACATCCAGATCTTGACAACAGTACTACATGAGTAAATCTATCCATACAGATTAGTTTGTAAACCAACATACAGAAAAAAATGATACTTGGCCCTGTATTTGACAGTCAAATTTGTCACTGGACAAATTCAGAAATAGTGTTTTGAAAAAAGGAGAAGGGAGAAGAAAATGAAACAACTATTTTGACTAAGCCAAGAAATTAAGACAAGACCAAAAAAACCACCCAGTCTAACAAATTATCAAAAACTGATAGGCAGAGAGTCCTCTCAATCAAGAAATTTTTGCCACTCCCTCAAACTAGTGAAGTTTAAATTACACTGAAACTAGTACTCTGTGAAATTGCTGAAAATGGAACTGTCTGTCCAGCTACGAGCCAACATTATCATTTCAGCAAATGGTCTAGCATGCTCAGTTAAAAACTTCAGGTCAGCTTTCACATACCAAAACTCAGGAACTAGACAGAAAATTTCTGCTCAAGATAAGTATTTGCACCATAGCATATTATGATTCTATACTACACACAAATATAGTTTATGGTGCAAGTATGTATCAAAATGCTGATTTGTGCTTCAGACATCAGTCTATGACAACTAATATGTAACAATCTGGTATTTTTAGGAGTGGCTTAAAGATAAAATGCCATTCTAAAATTTCAGCCTCCTATCACTAAGAGAAAAGCTGATTAAAACAATTAGTGTTACTAACTAATTACTAACTAGTTACTAACTGAGCAGACATTCACATCAAACACTGACTGAAAATTGTGACCTAAAAAGTTCCATTAGAAAGTTTAAACTTCAATCAGCATAAAGAGAAAGCCATAAAAGCAAGTCTTGTGTCAAGCTGACATAGCACATAGATAAAATATGAAAATTATTTTGAAAAGAAGCACAGGTACTTAAAGTATAAGCATTTCACTAGTTTGCTCTTGTTTTGTATAGACAGTTTAGATGAAATTTGATAGTCTGAGTAAATTTGCTAGTCTGTGTTATATGAGATTAGGTGAATAACTGCAGGTTCATACATAGTTTTAAAATTGAAAACCAGAAGAAAATTGGAAAGTTAAAAACATTAAGATTAGCAAAAGCACAGAAAAAACACTGTGTAAATAGCAAACAAAATCAATCAACATTTCAAACCCAGAAGTAATTTAGAAAGAGCTGATACACAAAGTGCAGACTTGGATAACAAATCCTTATTTCTTCATTATCTGATAACCCAACGACATAGTAGAGGGGAAAAAACGGACCTTTCTTTCTCTTCTTCCCCTTTCTTCCCTCTCTTGCTATGCAGGAAATGAGGCTTCAAAAGAAATGGGTGAGCAGAGTCAACAGAATGGCTTTTAACAGATTGTTAAACATGCAAATTAGGAAACTACACATCTGAATGAGCAATCAAATTTTTAGGAGAAACTTGTAATATCTGCTGCTCACCTACTCATAAACTGACAAAAGAGGCTGACTGCAGATATTGTTGAACCTCCACTCTGGGAGGGCAGAGTTCACAACTCAATTGGATTTGACCATAGAGAACTGGCAAGTTGGTCTTGCAATGAGAAGGTGACTTCCAGAGGTCTTCTCCATCCGAAGTTATGCTGCTATTCTAAAACAAGTATCTTCAAATTATGAAAAGAATAGGAACTCAGACTATTTCAGATCTTCAGAAATACACTGATTCTTATTGTCAGTACCAATCCAAAGTAGTATCATCTGGTTTTCCACTGAATAACTAGACCTATCAGTAGGTGCAGTTTATCTCCCTCAAATAATGACTCCTCTGTGTTCATGTAGGTTTCAAGGACTTAACAGTTACATTACCAGATGAAATAGCTGCAGAAGCAACTAATTCACGTAACTTCTGCTCTGCTCACAATCTTCCAAAACAATACATTTGGTACCTGACTCTCCACCACAGAGAAACCTGTATTGATAACAGCTCTAGAGAAAAGAGAAGGTACCACAGCATTGTTTCCCTCATCCCTCCTGCAGCTTCTGGGATGTCTCCTTCAGGACATATCAAAAGCTAAGAGACTAGACTCTATAGGGCACATACCAATCCTGAAGTTTGTAGGTAAAAAGGAGAAAGCAGGGACCAGCAGCACACTGACCTACCCAATTAGTAGTGTCACAGTGTGATTTGCATGACACCCAGGAACTTGGAGTGTGGAGACAGGATGGGTTCCTAGGAAAGGGTTTGCATGCTGATCTGGCATTGAGTAAAGAACTCTTATGCCAGGTGCCCTGCAAAATTATTCCTTTCACACACAACTCTTTTTGGAAGGGGTAAACAGAAGGGCAGCAACAAAACACAACCCAATTAAAAATACCTATTATGAGCCTTATTTCTGTAACAGAACTGCTACCAGCACTAAGGGAGTTTCTATGTTGCTTCCTAGCCCTCCAAATTAGAAGTCATGCACATCACTAAAGCATTTGTATTCAAAACTTGTCCATGCTGATAAGTAATTCCAGCCTAATTTAAACTAGTTCTTTCTAACTAGGATGGATTGAAAAGATTGCATCATCCTTAGAAGAAGCATACCAGGAAAATTCAAATATATTTCTCAAATAAAAGCATTACAGTAACAACTTCTGTGAAAAACAAACAGTAATGAAGACAGGGAGAAGAAGAAAAAGACAGAGGCAACAGCAAAGACTTGACAAGAGCAGTCCTTGTGGGATAGTTTTACTGGGGGAGGAAAAGAGAGCTGTGCAGAGCAGACTTCCGTATCTTTTTGAAGATAATTATGCTATATTCTTTATCTAATTAGGATTCCAGGTCCAACAAAAAATCTTGTGGAAGTTAGTTTACAGTGAATAAGAGTGTTTTCCCTCCAACTGCAATACCTCATTAGAAACACATCCCCTGCTTAACAGCATGTTAGATTTTGCTGAGAAGGACATTGCCTGAAAGAACCACTGATAGAAAACTGAAGAAAAATGACAAATCGACTAGTAAGCCACTAAAGAATGGCACTTTCTTGTATTTCTATTTGTGGCAAAGACAAACATTTTTGTCTCCTGTTAGTTTTTTAAGCAATATTTAAAGCTCAGAATGTAAATATTTTGAAGGAAAGTATGAGAGTGTTGGAAGGTGCATGTAGGAGCCTTCCAAACAGTCAGAATATTGCACTTCTTAAATTCTGCTTCACAAAGCACAAAATGCTTAGCAAAGGCTGCATAGCTACAGATGTTATCAGGTCTTCTAGGAAAACAGAAACAGTTCAAAAACCAGAAGTATTTACATACTGATGTAAAATTCTGTCTTTAAATCATAGGTTGCAATTCTGAAACCTCACGAATACTAAGTATATCCTAGAGTCTCATTCATTCACTACATAATTTACTATGGCTACAGATAATGCACATGCACTAACGTAGTCATTCACTATCATAGTTACTTTGCTATAAAATAGAATGCCTAGTAACTACACCCTTCCACTAGCACTTGAAACACATCTATAATGGATATCTTCTTAATGGAAAATAATCTGTTCTTAGTTTTATGCACACATTATTGACTGAAACTACAAGCAGTGTTGGAGAGCCAGTGAGTAACAATACAATATATTTAAGAGAAACATATACAAAAGTTTTACTCTATCTTTTATTCTTCATTGCAGCTTTAGAAAGGTCATCAAAAATCCTGGTTAACATGATACTAACTGTGAACTGCTACTAGCAACTCAGTTTCACAAACACTTTACACCCGCATACACGAAGACACAAATCAGTTCCCCTGCTTAGTCTCACCCTTAAGTCTGCTTTTTCTTTTGAGTCAGCACAAATATTTACCTAGCCACATAACCAACTCAATGTGGAAATTACTCCAAGTTAAAACTAAACTTGGAAAGGAAGGGCAGTAGGAAAAGGACTTTTAATTTTGTCTAGCTGTGAATTCAGTTCCAAATTCAGCTATACTTGCTGCACTACCTTTTTTCCTTTCGCTAGGAGAAGCACAACAGGACTACTTCCAACAGCAGTACCAACTCTTAAGTATTGGTGAAGCCATGGTGTAACTCTTAATATTTGAGCTATTGCACCACTCTTCAGAGCAACCATCCCAGATCTACTTCTTAATAGCTTTCCTACTCTGCTATTTGCTACTTATAAAGTAAATATCTTGTTTAAATTATAGAGATATCAAGCCACAGAGCAGGGGTTTTTTTTAAATTCCTTTCGCTTTTACAGTCAGGAAACTGCCCATCTTTGTACTGGTAGTAATTGCAGTTTCTTTGTCTCTAGAGCAAGTCCATTTAGAAATAGTTTGGAACATTACTTGAAGGGTTTTCAAAAGTTAGCATAGAAAATCCTCTGTGGCCTGCAAGTATTAGCGGGTGGAACACCTTACCTTCCTTATTATGAAAGGCTGAGGGAGCTGGGTCTCTCTTTAGCTTGGAAAAAAGAAGACTAAGGGGTGACCTCATTTATGGTTATAAATACGTGAAGAGTGAGTGTCAGGAGGACAGGGTCAGGCTCTTCTCAGTGAAGCCCAGTGACAGGACGAGGCACAATGGCTGCAAGTTGAAACATAGGAAGTTCCTTGTAAATACAAGAAAATTTTTTTTCCCAGTGAGAGTGCCAGAGCACTGGAACAGTCTGCCCAGAGAGGTTGTAGAGTCTCCTTCTCCGGAGATATTCAAAACCTGCCTGGACACGTTCCTGTGTGACCTACTCTAGGGAATCCTGCTCTGGCCAGGTGGGTTGGACTAGAGGGTCCTTCAAGGTCCCTTCCAACCCCTGACACTCTGTGGTTCTGTGTGTGTGATTCTCTATGTGGATTACCACTGTCATATCTACTCCAAAAGCATGGAAAATATCTTATTTGTAGAACATGCAAGTTTCAGCTTTGTATATTTATTTTTAAAATAAAGTTGGCAGTTAGTCGCCTTTTATGCAATTCTCAACAGCTTCTTTAGTTAATAGTTAAAGTCACTTAACAACATGCTCTGGGTAGCACTAGAACAGCAGAGGAGAAAAGTACATTTCAAGACATGGAATATAAGGCAAGAATGAGTGTGAAAGTTTCAGTTAAAAGGAGAAAGGAGAGGAAGATTTAACAATGGTCTTGCAGTTTTCAGATTGAAGAAGAAAGTTACTGTGGTCCTAAAAGATGAGTTATCATCAAGGGGTTTTCGCACAGAATTCCAGAGCCAAAAAGTACATGTAGCACTATGGTGCCACTTGAAATTCTGACAGATGAGGAAAGCAGGACATTACACAAGAAGACTAGAAGCACTTCCTGTCTGATTGGGATTGCTGGTTGACAGAAAATGATGGTGAGGAACAAACAAAAATTTGAGTTAACTTAACACTTATCTAGGTAGGAACCTCTACCCAGACAAACAAGAAACCTAAGCCACAACCTATCTTCAGCCCATGCACACCCTTCCCCTTATCTCCTGTGTCTATGAAGCAACAGATGCGCTGCCACCGCAAAGCCACTGACCTGCTAATACAATAACAGGGTAAAACAGTGGTGGATTCAGAATGGTACTTCCACTACTATCGCACCATCTACTGTTCAAGGACTTTTCAATAGACAAAGCTAACACCAGAAGAACTATGCATACTTTTAGTAATGGCTTTAAAATAAGAACCAACAAAACCACAGAAAGCAGAACAACAGACTTTAGTTTCAAAACTCAGAGAAATTAGATTACAAGCATATCAGAAAATGTTTCCTCCCTATTCTTGTTTCACTTGAATACAACATTACTAATCGTCAGCCCTCTGGACAGCTCAGATCCCTTTATTCATTCCATATATTTATGACTCAGTTCTTCTCAGTTTCTTGACTATAGCTCATTCTTGCTAGTTTAGGGGGGAGAAGACATTCAATTATTTTGAACTGTTTCAAAACACTTCTGTTGCAAAGACTGAAGGACAATACAGTAGGTCATTTAGGCAACAATAAAATTAGCAAGACTAATCAGACTACAGAGCACCCAGACACCACCTCTCCACCTGGCAGCAATTCCTTTCTCATTTGGATCACACAAGACACATCCTACCTACGTTTCAGTACACTCTCTCAGCTCTAACAAATGTGCCTGCCACTATGAAACACACTTAATCGAAGACCGACTTTCCAAAGTCGAATACTCCAGTATCAGAACAGGCAGACTGAAAGCAGCATGAAAATATGGTTTAACAAAAAACAAACAAACAAAAAGACTCTGAGAAAGACACATCACTTTGGACAAAACCAGATGCATAAAGGTTTTATATGACAGATAATCACGTTTCTGTCTGCGACAGAAACTAAAACCTAAGGAAATACCCTCCAGAAAATGATCTGCTATAGCACTCACAGCCCCACACATACCTACTGAGCCAATAATCCTCCCAAAGAACTCATTTGACTTTATTGTCCAAATAAAAAGGAAAGCAAAAGAACATTAAGTGCATGAAGTGGCGTTTTGTTTTCAATGTTAGCCGAAGCCAAGGCGTGTTTGTATACAACAAGCTCTTGTGACCACATGAAAGCATGCAGAGCGCACGGAAACTCGGCGGCGAGCCGGTGAGGCATCAAAGCCATTCCCGGGGACCCCGACAGTCCCCCCGCTAGTTTCCCCCGTTCCTGCCTTCCCTGCGGAACCTCACTCCCCGGTGGGGCTGCCCGACGACCTCCTCCGCCGCCCCTTCCCCGGGGCAGCCCCAGCGGCCGTCCCGGCGGGGCAGGGCAGGGCTAGGCAGTGGCCAGAGCTGCTCGACCGCCGCGGGGAGGAGGCAGCGCTCGGCTCCCAATCAGGGAGACGACCTGCCCCAGAGGGGGCACTCTACAGCCCTGACGCCTGCCCCGCTTCGTTCGTCCTTCCTTCCCTTCTCCCATACTCACACCGGCCATTCCTCCGTGCGGCGAGGCAAGGTGAGGCAAGGCGTGCAGAGAAGGGGGGCTCGACGGCAACCCGCCGAGCCCCAGCAGCACCGCCTCTGGCGGGGGGATCAGCGGTGGAGCGGGAAGGGCAGGGCAGGGCAGGGTCGGGCCGCGCCGCTCGCATCACGAACAAGGCGGCCGCCCATTGGCGCGCAGGCGAGGCGCACTCCTCCCTCTGCAGAATGGCGATCAGCGGGCGGGGGCATTGAGCCGGAGCGAAGGTTTGGCCGTGCGAGTGGGGGGGTGGGTCGTGAGGCCGCAACTCTTCTGCGAGGGCAGGTGGGCAAGTCGGCAGGCCGCGGCGAGGGCGGGCTCCGCCTCGCCTGTTCTGTCCCTGAAACAAGAGCTGCTGTGCGAAGTAGACGAGGCACGGCGTAGCAGGAAAGCAGCCTTGGGGTTAGCCCGTCAAAGATACCGCTGTTTCTTTTCAGCGCGCTCGTAACGCCTGAACCAGCCGCGCAGGCACCCTCCGTAACTTCAGCCCTGGCTCCAGAATGCTGCTCGTGCTACGTGCACGCCCCACCAGTGAGGCAGGAGCGTTCTGTAGGCGAACAGCGATTGACATCTCTCTGCCTGCCTAACTCGTGGAGGAAAGATATTTTGCCAAGAGATAGTCTTGTTCCCTGATTAAATCAGGATTTGCTCTGCAGCTCGTGTCATTGAAGATGGAGAGCCTTGGCAGGTCCTGAGCTGAGTGTTAGTGAAAAGTATTCTAGCTAGTCTAACAATGAGGGCCTTGGAAACAAAACCAGTATATTATCAGCACACTGAAGATCCTTGACAATTAATGAACACAGAACAGTGCCCCACAAGGCCTTATGTTCAATGGCAAACATACTTAAGATGGATGAGGATGTTTTTTAGTAATCAGTTCTATTTTTTAAATTGCATTCCCTTTAATTTTGATGTTCCCTCAAATGTTACTACATAAATTACAAATCTAGGCTTTTCTGTCTAAATATGCCTTCCTTATTTTAAAAAATCCTGGAACATGAACAGGCTGTAATGGGAAACAGTTCCATTATTAGGTGCAATCATAAAACCTATGTCTGCCAATAAAACTACAGTCACAATTTCTAGAGAGCATAGTTGTATACATTTTGATAAATCACAGTATATTCTGGCGTTTCATTTCTGTATTCTTTTATTTCCAAATCATGAAAAGTCTGGATGGAGAAAAACTGCACAGATTCCTTTTACTTAATTTCAGACCCTAAATAGTACTTGTCAGGTTAAGCTATTCACTTTCTCTCTCCAAGCTGAGGATGGGAAAATAGGCATCCCTCAGGAGACAGCTCAGACCTTCTAACTCTACGTGTTGTTCTCTAGATAATCTCTCCTCACATCCACTGCAGAGCAGAGTTCTTCAGTCTGTGGTCAACTACTCTGTCCAGATGGAGAGATTACTTCTAAAATATCCCTAACATGTTACTAGGGTTACAAAGCTGATTGTCAAAATTGAATTTTTATCCAGAGATCTGCTATCCACTAGTAAATTTGCAGTGGTCTTTAATAAGTCGAAAAGTTTGAAAACCACTGTTGAGCACAAAATTAAGGTAAATTGAGTGAGAGTGCCTGAAGTTGGATGAGATAAATCCAGGGTTTTTTTAACTCTTCAGATTGGGCAAATGTGACTTTATAAGCTTCCTCGCTTTTAATGTATCTTTCTTTACACAGTGTCAAATCTTTTAAGAGACCTAATTCTCTTGTCATACTCCAAAAGCATATCAAACCTTTATTCAACACCAATAATCAATACCTGTTTAAAGATTTCTACACTGTCATCAGACACCTTTGTGATACAAACTGAGTATGAGAAAATCCCTTTCTTGAGGAGACTGTGTTTCTATCCAGGGTAAGAATAAAGGTTTAGCAAATCTTACAGACATGTTCAAGTCTAGAATACCACCAGAAACTAATCTAGTGCTAAGAACCATCCTCAGTCCACTTATCTGTTTTTAGAACCAGAATCCACCTTACAGAGTGGATTCAAACATAAGCTATCTACCATTCTTTTCATCCAGAAAGAGGTTCAATCCTGCTGTCTCATTTTTATCTTAAAATTAGGTGGTGTACAAGCACACCACAAGCTTGACCCAAAAAGGACTAACTCCTAGTTTAAGAAACAAACCAAAACAACAACTACTAAATGTACAACAGTAAGTCTGGAACCACCAATTAAAAATATGAATTAATAATAGAGGTCTTATACTAACTTTTCATAATGGTAAGTCAAGAAAATAGTACCAGAAAAACTCAAACCTAATCTCAGGTACCCATACTGATGTCTTCTTAGATATATCTGATTGTACAGGCCATAGGACAACCAGGTGTTATACAGCATTTGATACTAGCAGTCATGCCACTGTATTTCATTGCTTTGGAAAAAAGAAAGTAAAACAAGCTAAAAGTGAAAGTGAAACTTGCCTGAAGCTGGAGGGTATGGCGGAGAATGGTGTCCTCTAAAGCATGAATCCACTTCTCTCTCTCGTCAGCATCTCGAGCTGAAAAAGTATTGAAAAGATATTGTTAAATTATATGCATTCTTATATACTAAAAGCCATAAGCAAACAGATCAGATATCATCAATAAAAATATGCAAATTAAACCATACTGTCTTTGTTAAGTCACCAAGGACATAATTCCACTATTATCTTAACATCCTGTTTGTTCTTGTGTGCTTACAGCTCTGTAACATTATTATGTTAATCTACTCTGGTACTGGAGAGATGGTTTTAAAAAACCATGCATACAAAAAGCTGTTATGCTTTAGTAGAAATTTTATTCTACTAATGATTCTGTACTATATATGTAATTTTTATATACATATATATAAGAATAGTACTGTATTGTTGCTGTTTGTGATTATTTGTCCCTTGCCCATCTTCAGGGGCATGCAAGCAAACACAGACATTCTCCACTTAATTCATTAAGTCATTTTAAAATTTTCTTTGTTTTGAGAAGCTGTTCAACCTGTAATAAGTTATCCAATAATACTACTTCATTGTGGACACAGTAGCTTTGAATAAGTTAGCCTTTCAATTATGGATCCATAAGACAGGGAAAAACACTTCTAACACATCACCAGTGTGAATACCAAAGCACAAAGAATACTCTAAAGTATGTAGTAAAAATTTTTTCAACTCAAGACAATCCTACTCTAAAACTGAATAGAATCTGAATCCTATGTTAACAACATCACACACAATAATGTTTCCATACTTCTGCAACAGGCCACTATACAGTTTTAATTAAGAACCCAAGTCAGGATGTAATGACAAAAGAAGATGATTATGCTCCTCAGCTGCAGACAGTGATAGTTAGGAAAGCAATTTTTTAAGTGATTAAAGGAGACAGGGGATAGCTTTCAGGACTGGGTGGACAAGGAAGAGAAGAGGATTTGAAGAAGGAAGATGAAGAACATCAAAACAGTCAAAGGACTATCATTGCCCTTTTTTTTCCTCCCCTTTTTCCCCCCAACACTACTTTTCTTCTCCCTACCCCCAGTTCAGATATGCCGCTCTTACTCTGATTGTTTGAAAAAGTTCGTTGCTGTGTTCCAGGAGTGTTCAAAAAACATAGGAGCAGATAGAGTCAGCAGACTCCAGGAGAAGGAAGACAAAAATCTACAGGCATTAAATAGACTGTAAACAAACTGGCCCACATACAGATTTAGAACAGTTACTGACAATTGTTTCTTGTTCCTCATTCAAGTGGAAGGTATTTAAAAGAAACAGGAAGCCTGCTAAAAGCAAGGAAAGCTTAAGTGAGGTAGCATCTATTATAAACCAGAGAACTAAGATTCCTATCTGACTTATTTGTTATGGAGTTCAGAGGAAATATCTGTACATTGTTATTCTGAAGTGTACTCTCCAGCCTCAGAATACTTTGTTTTCAATGTTCCCTTTCTCACCCATATGTTTCCATTGCTTCTATTCTTTGGAATTCTGCAGCTCAAACCAATACATACTCAAACCATCACAGGTCTTCCAAATATGTTAAATAAACCCTCCTTTAGGAAATGATTTATTACTTTTTCACACATCCACTTCTATGAAGGGCATTTCAATGGCCATAGGAAGAGATGAGGGAAGGAGAATCAGACATCCAGAGAAGAATCTCTTCTATGCTCTGATGACTTTAGGAGGAGGACATAGATTTTTCTAGACTCCCCAGAGAAAACCCTATCAATACCAAGATAAACATCCTGCATTGTTTACTTCAGTGTATATATACACTAATTATATCAAATTAACAAAACCATCAGGAAAGAACTAACAATTTATGTGTTTGTGAGAAACATGTATGAATGTATTTTTGATAAACTTTCTTTGAGTCTAACTGATGATGTCAGTCATCAGCTGATGATGTCTTTGTGTCTAACTGATGGCCTCACAAAGTAGCAGGGCAAAACTTCATGGTGTGATTTTTCTATCTTTTTTGTGGGGTAAAGGGTGTTGTTCTGTGCACAGGCAGGAGTTGGACTCATAGGTCCCTTCCAGCTCAGGACATTCTATGATTTTATGATTCCATTACATGCACTGCAAAAGTAAAAGCCTAGTTTAGAATCTAGCTAGTTTTTAAAAAAGCACATATTTCCCCAGATCCTAACAGTCAACCCTTATCCACTGTCTTTTAATAAAGTGTGATCAATTGCCACAGGTATTCTGGTAATGATACCATTAACCTGCACAAATTAAAACCACACGTAAGGGAAAGTGACTACCCAAAGTGCTCCCAGATGCACAAAGGAAGCCTGTAGGAAGAAGTTAAAGTAATTAAATATTACTTGGAACAGCAGGTAAATAACTTTCCTGCAGGGAGTGCAGCAAGTATTAAACCACTGGATTTTACCATCTGTAATACTCTAAAAAAACTCACTAGAAAGAACTTCTGTCTCACAGGGGTTCTTCCTAGTAGTTCTCTATATTTTAAATGAAAAGATGAAATAGGTGCTGAGGACAAGTTTATAATGCAATCAAACTAGACAGGATAAAGGGACAGAAACCCTATGAACTCTGCCCAGATGACTGCATTAAGCCAAATACTTTTGGAATGGGCAGATTATAATTTTTCTTTTCACATTATGTCCACACATGCAAACACAAGCACCCTGTTCTTTTTTCACAGCATAGCTTGCACTTTAATGCTAATTTTGATTACTGAGTCAATTAAAATCAGGTATATTTTCCTATGACAGTAATTTTAATGCTTATTAGCTCCTTTGGTTCCACTTATCAAGAACGAGCCCCTTTGTCTAGTCCTGACAGCCATACTAATCAAGCTTACGCTTACCTCAGTCACCACTGAAGAAAAAACATAAAGTTACCTGTGTCATTAATCTATCAGTACCTCAAATGTGTCAGTGCTTCAGCTTTCCAAAGGTGATTCCAAAGGGGTGATGGTTAACCTATTTCAACATATGTAAAGTTGTCTGTTTTTCTGTGGGCTTTTTTTTCAACCATCTCCCATTCCCAAACAACATCTTACTGGGGAACTAGGGTACAAATCACTGAGGAGCTAGTGATTAACATGATACAAAAATCCTGTGTTCAAGTTTTTTGCCCACAATTATTTAAACTAAAAAAAGGAACAATTAAGCTGCAGAGCAGAGAATTAATTCTTGTATTGCAACAGACTTCTTATGACCTTCCATACTGCCAGCAAAAAGGGGTCACTGTATTAGTTCAACACTAATCTCAACATACAGTAGCCCATTAATAAAGTTTATCACATTAAGGCTTCTAGATGAACAACTAACAGAACAGAGAAGGCTTTACAGCAACAGGGAAGACCTAGAAACCAACCAATGAGTACAGCTCGAAAACCGAACTGACTTTCTCATGCTCATAAATAAACTGAACTTTTGAAGCCTCCATTCCTCCAATAGCCCTTTTATAGCTCTTTTTAACCAGGGTTCAGCAGAAGGAAAAAAGCTGTATTTTTTTTCCCTCACATACTAGAGATTGCAAACTGAGGGCATAGCATGATCAATCCTTAGGTAGAACACAGGAATCTCATCAACCTTGCTACTAAGATAAAGTCTCAGCCACAATAAATCCAGTAACACTGCCATGAGAAGATTGTTTACTGCATGGAAACACACACCATTGTAACCTTTTAAGCACTCTATGTTCAGGACACTGGTTTAACTTTCAGGCTATTTATCATCAACAGCAGGTCCTCCTGGCTCTTCTCCATACAGTCTTTTAAGAAAACCATGGAGAAAACAGTAAGATGCAGTTTTTAGTAAAGCAAGCTGTGAGAAATGTTATATGAATCTAATCAAAATGGCTACTGTGAGACTAGGTGCAAGTAAAAGCTCCCTAATGGTAAAAGCAATTCGGAACTGAACAGCTGCCAAAAGATCACTGGTGAAAAAATCAATGGTGACATTCAAAAAAGAGATTAGCCAATACACTCAGAAACAATTTATGGGAAAAATCTACACACAATGGCCAGAGATCATTATCCACCCTTCTGCAGAGAAGGCCAGATATCTAAGCCATTTTTCATTTCAAGAGGGCAACTTTGGCCAAAGAAAAAGGTCTAGTATCCTCTCAGATAAAAAGTTTGTGATGCACACTACAAAATATCCACTCTGCATCAGCCAGCCCTGGAAGCTTTCCTCAGCAGACAAGGCACAAGAACACCTTGCTCATTAGTCCTATGTCTCAAGTAGCCTGAAAACACTCCAACATTTTTCACAATTTGATCAGGCTCTGTTTTACAGTTAATTCCCTCCCCCCAGTTCCTATGGGAAAGCTACTTCAGAATTTCTATCCACCAACATATTTGGGATAAGGCAATTACTATCTAGTCCAAGGAATTTCACTAGTATCTGTGCTTATACAAAAATGAAGGAACAGTATCTGGTCACTCTTGACATAAACCTTCTAGAAAGAAAGGAAGGCCAGGGGGCAAGAGAGAGAAACAAGTTACTTTTTCCTAGGCTGTCTCTAGGATAACAGTATTACAAGACATAAATAAGAAACACTGAGGCATCTACATGAGAAATACCTGGCACTTAAAAACATAAGGGTGTCACCTCAGCTCTTTGTAAGTGATCCAAAATTTTTTAATACTAATTAGTAAAAGAAAATAACTTGAGGAGCCCCCTACACTATTAATACTTGTTGTGTTCTTTAGTCTGAGGGGGTTAATGCAATAGTTACCTTGTCAACTGAAATTCAAATTGTACTAGGGCATCAAGCATCCACCAAAATATCAATGCTGTCTGCAGTTGAGAGAACACTAACAGTCCCTGTGCCTTCTTCTGAGTGTTATTTTTTACTGCAATGTAACAGTGAACATTTGCACATGGAACCAGCTAAATCCACATAGAGCTATATATTCCCTGCTGTATGCAAGAGGTTGGATCACTAATGGCTGAAAGACTGCAAATTTACCATGATTATGTCAGTTAAGCTCTTTTTACCTTTTTCTAGTAGAATTAGTATTTATGAGCTAGATTACAATTTGTTCCCATACACTTAACCTTTCACTCCTTTGTGTCTATAGAGGATCTTTCAAAAGGTACCTCTATAATTCATTGTGACATCTCAAGCATGTCTGAGATAACCACAGGCTACCAAACACAATCACAGTCCTATTTATGACTAGTTCTGAAATCCTTGAAAAGTATGTAATTACATTACAGTGAAATTTAATATGATAACAGTGTATTTAAAGATGTGCATTTTTTGTGGTCTGTCTGGTTCAGCTTATTTAGAAGATATTTTAACATCCATTCTACATTAAGGAAAAAATCTGAACTCTTTCCTAGAGGAGGTACAAAGAAAGAAAAGCAATTATTTACCAAGAAGAAAGTTATAGAATGAAAAAAGTACTAAAACCAAGAATCATTGCTTCTTCTGAGGAATACAGAAAGAATTATGTTTCACAACTCCTAAAAGAGTCTCTTAGCTCTGAAATCCCCAAACTGCCAAGTCAGACACAGGTTTAAAAAGTTCTGTTCTATCAGGGCAAGAAGGAAAATGAAATGCAACTACATTAAATGCTCTCAGCCTCTATTAATTTCCCAAATAGAGAATAATTTTTATATATATATAAAATATATATATATAATTTAGAGTTCCTGTAATATTTAATTTGTTTTGATTAAATTATATGTGTTTATATAATGTATACCAAATGCTAAAGTACAGCATAAAACAGATTACTTTTTCTAGCCTAAGCTTGCTAGCATCTAAAGATTAGATATAAACAAGTGTAACAACTCTGCTCCACAACACAGCACTTACCACTAGCATTTCTAGGTCATGCACAGCAGTACTTGGAAAACAGAATATACAAAACATACCACCTCAGAATTAGAACTGGTGCCTTTTTTTCTTTTCTGTGTGCATCTACATGGGCATTAGGATGAAAGAAAAACCTCAAGAATTAGTTTTAAAAAATCACTACATTGCTCATAAATACACCACACTGCCACAAAATGAAATGCATATTTTATTTTCATTCCCTGTGACCTACTTACAGACAGAACTCAGGAAAAAAAGTCTATTACAGTCACAGAGTCAATAGAGTCAATTATGCAGCCTTCATTCTGACAAAACTTCCACTGATTTGTATGCAAAATTCCTGTATTTTCTTAGCCAACTAGTGTAGTATCTTTACATACGAAGAAGCAGATGACAGAGGTGAAATTCTGACTATACTGAGATCAGCAGAATTTTTGCCACCAGTCTCAGCAGAGAGTGACTTTATCAGTAGTGCCCAAGAAGGTGGAAATGTCACACACAAAAAAGGCTGTTCTGTGGATAAATATAAATTTTGAAATCTGCTACTTTAACCTCAAGAAACTGAAAACCCAGAGGTGTTTATCTATGACCATAAAAACTGAATGCAAATATGGTATGATTAGAAAATAGACAATTGTAACACAGGATGCTGCGGGTACAAGAACTGCATGCAAGAGTAAAAGCACAACCACACAAGCTCTGTCTCTGGACTGTGCTCTGGTCACAAGCTTCAACTACTCAAAATATACTAGTATAATACATAAATAGCAAAAGCCAGGTAGATGGAAGAGAGAGGAAGACAGAAAAAAGCTAAACCTAGTTCTAGTTCACAGCAGAATTTCTGCAGTTTGCCAGCTGGGAGAGGATGAGATGGAGCCCAGAATTTTGTGCAGCACAGATCTGGTCAGTTAAAGGGAGGAGGACAGGCAAGTAACTCAGCTCTGATGTAAATGTATGAGAGACAAGGCTTGAACCTTTACTCTTAACATAGCTGCTCATCCTCCTCAGCAACATAAAAGTACTGTTGAGCATAGCATAGAGAAATTCACTATTTCAGCATCACTAGAACCCCAAAGAACCTGAAAAAATATTAGCTCAGGGCAAACAATGAAGTCATAGCAGTTACAGACATCATTGAGTAAACCAGCACAGACCAAGATTCCACATCAAAACCTCTTTCTAGGCATTTTTCAAGATCACATTAAAAAAGCTCTCAAAACTTTTGGGGAAAAAGGCTGCAATTGATTAATCATTATTTAAACTGGGTAATCTGACAGACTAAATTGCCTCTTTCCACCACAAGGGCAATTAGCTTACTGTCATCTATTTGGTGGCTAACGCTTTTATAGAAGACTGTAAATATCGACTATTTCCCCAAGTAGTGGTGAAATGAAGGTCTAAAGCCATTGCACTTAATTTTGATACTTAATACAAACACTTAAAATCTCAAATTCTGATACTGCTCAGCAACTAATGCCTTTGTGGACCCCAGTATATCCTTAGTAATAGCTGTGTCCCACATTAACAAAAATTCCCTGCTTTCATAACATTAAGACAACCTCTTGCTGTGCATATCCCCCTCTTTTCTCAGCTGGGATGGTAGGCAGTCACAAATAAGGATAGAAACTGGGGCAGGATGGGCAAGAAGGAGAAATCTGCCTTTACCAGCTGACAGCTTTCATGTTATAGGAGAGTAAGTTGCACAGCAACATTCATGCTTCATTTCTCAGATACTTTTGTGGCAGGAATAGGAAAGGAAACACAGCTAAAGCAAAATCATCTCAGATCAATGCACTGGACTGCTTCCAATCTTTCAATACTTTATTACAGAAAACAGTGGAGACAAGGCTGATTCTCCCTCTAAGGAAATGTGCTGCAGGCTGTAAAAATAAAAGCTGGGTTTTCAGGTAGGAGCTGAAAAATCTGAATTCTTGTTTCTGCATGCAATGCGTGTTTAGGGAAGCATTTCAGTCCAAATAAAAGCCATTATTGCTTCAGGTTAGACAGCAATTCAAATATCAAGAAGGCTACAATACCCTTGATGGACTATCTTGAACATTATGTTCCTACTCTTGAATTTAAGCCACAAGCATCCCAGTGAGCAGAAAGAGGAGCTAAATGATATGAAGGACAGAAGACTTTCCAAGTGGAAAGAGCTTATAGCTAGGTGATTAGACAAAGATGTTCCAACAATCCCCCCTCCAGTGTTTGAAGGTTACGGAACATTTAGAACAGGGCCATGTATTACAGCAAGAAAAAAATACACTATCAAGAGCTTTGTGATAGGATGATACATTAGACTATGAGTATTATCCCAAATGTCTTGCAGCAACTTGAATGGATTTTTTTGATCTAATCAGAACAAACCCATGAGGAAGTGCTTTGAGATCTACCTAACTCTGAGGCCTTAGAATCAAGCCACAAAGCTGAGTATATAGTATGAGCAAACAACAACCAAGTGGGAGATGAAATACATTACTTTAAAATCTATTTTTAAATTTCTGTGGATATTCTACCCCTCCCTTCCCCTTCCAGTGTGAACAGGGATATATCATAATAAAACAAAGAGAAAAAAGCTCCTGGGCACTATGGCAGAGCTAAAGTTAAGCTGACAGTAAACCCAAATACGCTGATTGTTTTATTGCCCATATTTATCAATTCACTTCTTTCCTTTATACCCAGGTACTACATATATTTATATATACACAGGCATCATTCAAAGCCTACCTTCTCTTTATGATAAAAACTTTCCAACTTTTACTAATGTTCAATACAGGGATGGCCTCTAGCAAGCACAGCTGCAAACAGAATAGACGGAGACTGTTACAGGCAGCAACAAAATACAAACTACACACTGGGAAGACTCAGTATTTACCAAGATCCAGTGACAAGCAAATCTTAGTGGGAGATGCTGGACGTTTAGCACTTCAGAAATCCAGCTACATAAACACATATATGGGAATATCATCCCTGTGAGAAGTTGATCAGACATCTTTAAATTACTTATTTGCCCTTCATCTCATTACTTACATCTCCAGTGTTAGACAGATGTGCAGTTTTGAGCAACTGACACTAAGAAATAATTAATTAATCCAGCATAAAGTTTTCCTTTTTTTCCCCAAATTCAAGTTCTATCACTGCCTGCCAGCAAAATCTCACTGAAGTCAAAGAGAATTCAAGCCTTCACCAATCAGTACTTAATATCTGAGTACATGAAAACATTTTTCTTATGGAGCCCAAAAGAGAAACTGTTCCACTGCAGATGGGATCCTAACCTAGACACAGGTCAGCAGATTTTTGAAATCTTGGTATTTTTAAAGTTTCCCCAACTAGGCTCCAGGTTGTTTCGCTCTCTGGCTGTCTTTAAGAATTACAGGATGCATTAAGAAGGAAAGAATAGATTGTATCTTTTAAAAAGTTGCTATTTCTGCAGCAGTCTTCTATTCTACAAGACTTCTTTTATAAAGGGTGATGTATTTATAGCTCTGATTATCTCACAGAATGAAAACTCTATTTCAATCATGTATGAAAAATATTTTAGAAATAAATTGTTAAGAATACTGTATGTTTTCTTGGATTATTCCCAGAATCTGTTCTGCATATCCTATGTAGTCTCAGAATACATATTGTATACAGTATTTACATTGTTACCCATATACCATTCATAACTGTTAGTAAACTATATTTTCCATAAATTAAAGACAGTGTAATACTGAATTAATACAATGAACATTTTATATGACATAAGGTTGCACGAAGTGAGAATACCCTTACAGTGGCCATAAGAACTACAGATTTAGTTCCACAGAGCTGTTTTATACTAAAATATCCCAGCACTAATATCTTACCTGTCTTTTTACATTTTTGCTTTATAAACACACATACTAATGCTGTGCTTGTTTCACTATGATCTGCTGGATATCAGGGATGTTATCTTTATAACACGCTAACAGAAAAAGCATAACAGAGAAAATAGTTTACAAGATCTTAGTTCTGCAGTAAAGGAGCACACACAAATCCTGACCAGAGATAAAATGCACACAAACTGAGATTATAAAGCATGAGACATTATGTGACATAACTGGTGTCCAAAAATTAATAAGTATTACTTAGAGCAGAACATTACTTGTATCAAATACTATGAGTCTTATTTTAAGGCATCTAACTACCCAAAAGAGAATATAACATATAAGAAATCCGCAAATAAGACATATTTAAAAAGGTATATCTTAGTAACTAAAGATTTCTAGATTTACCTGTATCAAGTTCTCACATATTCAGCAGTATTTAGCTTCGTAGTACTGAAAGACTGCCACAGTACAGCATCCTATTACTGCATTAGCAATTAGCTTGCATTTTATCAGTTATCCTTGGGAATAGTAGATTTAAGTATTACTGTGAGCTCAGCATTATGAAGGTACATTTATGAGGCTTAATGCAGTGAAAAGCCACAGTACAGCAGCAGCAGCATTTAAGAAGAACTGTAGCACAAGGAATACAGATGCCAGCAACAATATGGTGCACCACTAGTATTTATCATTAGATATATCCTCACAAACACAGCAGTATTAATAACTCCCATTTCCACATCACTGATTTAAAAACATGTACAGTACAATATAAGTTGTAGAATTATTCCAGTTTATATAAATTAACAGGACTGCTTAAATGCAAATGTGCCTCTTCGATATTTATATTTTCCAGCTCTATGCAAAGCAATTAAATTATTTAGTCACTACATTTTACAGGAAAAGCAAAAGGACTAACAAATGTTAGTTGAAAAATATTTTCACCACACTTCCACAGGATTTCAACATTCAGAAAAGAGGTTCTCTTCTCTAATCAAAATTATCACAGTATTTTGTCCTACTGCTGCAGATAAAATAATTTAAGCAGTACATAACAATTATATAGTACCTTACCCTTTCTACCGGTGAACCATAGCATGCAATGACGAAACATAGCAGTGACAGATGGCATTGGTGTTAGTAAATGTGAATAAAAGGATAATAGCAGAGAAATGGTGACTGGCAGACAAGACACAGAAATGTAGATGAAATGAATGCAAGCTGGAAAATCTTGAAGCAAAGCTCCACCTTTAAGCCAAATGTTGCCTCTAGTCTCCACATAATTGAGCATTAAGTTCTATTTGGATACAAATTGCAACCTTCAGACCAGTCTTGATTCTCTTCATACAGAAATGCATAATTGTATCTTGATAACGAAGATCAGAAACGTTTTGTAAGCGAAACCCATAAGCAGAAGCCCATTACTTTCTCCCCTTGAGTGATTTATTCTTTATATTTTTAATCTCCAAATCCTGCCAGAGCTACAGTCTCTTTCTAGCACATATGTATCCACTGCAGATGTAAATCCCTGCCTAACCTGCAGCACTCCTGGATCCAGAATGTTCTCAGTATGCTCATTCATGCTGTTCTGTTGCCAAACATTTTAAATCATCCATCAGATACAAGTGGAATCTATTATAAGAAAAAACAATCTCTTCTTTCAGCTCACCCTGGAAATGGAAGGTTTTCTGATCAACAGTTATTGTGAAGGTGCTGTCGTCCTCATCGTCTATACCAATCACAGCTCCCTGTGAAACAAAGAACAAAATCCTGATAAGGCAAGCAGTGACATCAGCAGCATACACTCTATCACTACACCACTGGAATTTAAAAAGCAGTGACAAATTAGAAGCAAACTGAATACAGTAGAGAGCAGAAGGAGTCTCTGTTTAGTCACAGGATGCAAGTGAGTTATTTAAAATAGTAAGTTTTTAGTTGCAGAAAAAAACCAGTAATTATTTGCAAAACTGATTTTCTGGATAATAATATGCATTTTTAATTGTTGTGATGGGTATGGCTTTATGCTATAGCATCATTATATTAAACAGTTTTCTACTACAGTTCAATTTGTATTTTAAAGAAGCATGGGGAGCAGTATTTTATATGTACTTCCCTTGTATAAAAATGCTAATTCATAGATGCCCTATAAAAAGGATCTCCTGACCTGATTTCATCTACCAATCCATACAAAAAATAAATCATTCTAGCAGAATGAATTTGGCCCATCATGTCATGTCACTGGTACACTGCATGATCTAATTCTCAGTCCCTAAGTAAATAGTAACAGTAAGTTATCAGGATACATCAAAAGCAGCTAGCTTTGTCTTCTAATTCCTCATGAATTATTAGAAGGAAATGCAAATAAATTATAAAGGCCATCTGTGCTTAGCTATTTACAAATCTATTCACATCTTCATTCCTGTTTCTGCAAACACTTAATAAATAACAGAGTTTCATCCAGAAGACACAAAAAACAGAACCATTCCAGGCCTCTGCCAACAAATTATAACAGTTCAAAAATCACCAATGAATTTACTCAGTTTCTCTTCTTCTCCAGGAGACATAGCAACAGGATCTGTTTTATCCTTCCCCCTCCCACAAAACAGACAGACATCACTGGAAGGTGCACATATTTATAGGATAAATTCTGCCCTTACTGTCAGAGTAAACAGCAAGTAACACTAGCACAAGCACCTGGGAGTCAATTCCACCAGGTGCTTCCTTTCTTTCAGCCAAGTATCATACAGCAACTGCAGAACAGGGGGTCAGGTATGCATCAGGCTGTCCAAGACATAAGAATTGTTCTGGTACAGACTCAGGGGCGGAGGAATCTGAATCAATCTTATTCACTCACATTCTTCATAGCCCATATATGAGGTTTCTGGCCAATGGTACCAGCATATGCACGATTGGGACTATCACAGGTACCACAAGACAGAGTGGAAGGAACAGGTCCTATATAAAAACAGCACCAACAATATGTAATTAAATGCTATATAGCAGGAAAGCATAGCTCCAAACTACCTTTTTTCTTACCACCTAACCTCTCCAGAAGAGTTGCCCAGAGAAGCTGTGAATGCCTCATCCCTGGCAGTGTTCAAATCCAGGCTGAATGAGGCCTTAAGCAACCTGGTCTAGTGGAAGGCATCCCTGCCAACAGCAGAGCAGTTGGAGCTAGATTATCTTCAAGGCCCCGTCCAACCCAAACCACTCTATGATTCTATGATACAGGCTTTTCATGGACAGCTCTGCAATTACTATAAAAGAGGCACCTAAAAAGTGTACCCAAGCCAGTATAATTCTGAATTCTTTTAATGCCAGGACATAACAACAACCAGATGACTAGCCATTACATTTGGAAACTACCTGGTAATCATGCAGTGTGCCTGTGCCAGTGACATCACATGATGGGGCATATTCATTTTGCCAGCATTATTTCCTATTTCTAGATGCATCAATAGATGAGAAGTGTCTGGCACTCTAAGTACATGTTTTGCTATGCAATATATCAAAAGATCACTGCAAGTTGTACAATATTATTTTCCTCACCAGCTATACCAAAAATCTCTAAATCAGACACCAAGAACATAACCCAGATACTGTCCCCAGAGAAAGCAGGCAAAACTAACATAAGGCTAAAAAGGTCAGACTAGGACAGATAAGTCCTGCCTCCAGTGGTGGGAAGAAACTGAGGAGCAGGGAGAGCATATCACTGTCTATGATCTCAGCACAAAGCTCTGTAAAGTGCACATGCTCCAGATGCAATGCTGAGGCAAAGGGTCTGAGCATAAGCACAGAAGATAGTTCTGTTGTTATGAAGACAATACAGATAAAGAAGTAAAAGAGAAACTAGAGTGTGAAAGTTTAACTGTATATTCCAGAAAACTTAAGCAAGACTTAAGCATAGCAAGCATAGCACAGATGACATAGATCCCTCTATGAACACACCTTCCTAAGTACACTGTGACAGTCAACAAAAGAATTTGAAGATGAAACGTCAAGCCTACAAAATGTATATCAGGAGCAAAAAGGTGAGGAACAAGCTTTTAAAAATCCACTCAAGAAAAGAGGAAGTACTTTAGTTAAATTCCTTAAATTACTTGTTTGTTTATGTTCACACCTACAGTTACAAATCTACATTACTCTAAAAAGAAAACCTCTTTGGTAGAATTTCAGACTGCAGCAGCCCATCTGTTCAGCTATCAGTATCACTGTGATCTGCCAGAACTGCTTTACAAAAGCAGAAAAAAGAAAGATTCCTCCCTCCCTCATAAAAAAACCACACACACATTCAGAGAAAGGGTAAGAAATAAGCAAATCTTCAGAAAGCTCAGAAGAGTAATTTGGGGTGGGAGAGTGGCACACAGGGGAAGAAAAAGAGATTGTTTTATGTCAAATATATATAAAGATGGATCATGCACTATGGAACAGATTGTTCACTTCTAATATTTCTTAAACTGACAGGCTGAGGCAAACCTCCACATTGATAGGCTCACCACACTACTGAAGCAGGCATGGTTTTTTCAGACTAAATTCTGCACAGTGCAAAAACCATCCTCATGAATCTTTGGGAATGTCATGTTCTAGACAGTAGATTAAGTTTACATCACCCTTACATTCTAAATTAAGATATCAATACTTTAGAGAAGGGAAAGTGCAAAAAAGTCATCTGGATTCCAAGTGAATGGTGATTTTCTGAGTTTCAAAGATGGAAGGAGTAACTGGAAAAAGCAGCTTTCTTCTGCAACACTCATCATGTTCTGTGTCTGACCACAGCTCACCTTCCCTGTATTTCTCTTACTTCAAGACTCTAAATGCTTCTATTCATACTCATTATCCTCCTGACTCCTTCCCCCTATTTACATCAGCTCTTCACAAGACTGCTGCACACTGGAACTAGAGTTTCTATGAAAAAATGGAAAAAATATAGAAAAGGGACCTGTGCAAGAAGTATTTTCAGTATGTGCATGATCACAAGAAAGAAACTGGGTGTGTGCAAAGACATCACAGCATTTCCACCTGACTTCAGCACTGCCATTTCAAGCTACAGCAGCAGCCCAGAAGGTTAAATGTCCCAAGTCAGAATCCCTCCAACAGGTAACAGCTTTCCTACTCTGCATCTTCTACCTCTGTTTCCCCAAGTTGTACCTCCTTTAGCTGATACTTCAAAATCTTTGCCTGTTGTGTTCTTTCTTCCCTTTCCAGTCCTCCTTTGTTTCACTAAGATCCACCACAGTCAACTGGCAGGCCTAGAGTGTCCAAACTGGCTGAATGGAGGATAAAGTGAGAAAGTAAAGGCAAATCAGAGGGACAGAAGGAAGCTGTTTTGCAATGACTCCTGTAGGCACATAAGACATATGTATATAAATATGTATATCCTGACACAGAAAGAACTGCAAACCATTTTTTCATAGAGTGCTATTACTAACACATCTTACCTTGTTCTATAATCACAGAATCATAGAATTGTGAGAGTTAGAAGGGACCTTAAAGATCATCTAGTTCCAATCCCCCTGCCTGGCAGGGACACCTTCCATTAGATTAGGTTACCCAGAGCCCCGTGCAGCCTTACCATAAAAACTTCGATGGATGGGGCTTCCACATCCTCTCTGGGCAACCTGTTCCAGTGTCTCACCACCCTAACAGTGAAGAATGTCCTCCTAATATTCAATCTAAATCTAACCTCCTCTAGTTTATATCCATTCCCCCTAGTCCTATCACTACCTGACATCCTAAAAAGTCCCTTACCAGCTTTTTTGTAGGCCCCCTTCAGATACTGGAAGGCCAAAATAAGGTCTCCTCAGAACCTTCCCTTCTCCAGACTGAACAACCCCAACTATCTCAGTCTGTCCTCGTAGGAGAGGTGCTCCAGTCCTCTGATCATCTTGTGGCCCTTCTCTGGACTTGCTCCAGCACTTCCACATCCCTCTTGTAATAGGGGCTCCAGACACAATACTTCAGGTGGGATCTCATGAGTGAAGAGTAGAGGGGGAGAATCACCTCCCTCGACCTGCTGGCCACACTCCTCTTGATGCAGCCCAGGATACTGTTGGCTTTCTGGGCTGCAAGCACACACTAGCGGCTCATGTTGAGCTTCTCATCCACCAGCACACCCAAGTCCCTTTCCTCAGGGCTGCTCTCTAGCCAGTCCCTGCCCAGCCTATACTGGTGCTTGGGATTGACCCAAACCAGATGTAGGACCTTGCACTTGGTCTTGTTGAACTTCATGAGGTTTTTAAAATGCTTTTTTACACAATGTATAAAATGTATAATGTTTTTATGTAATATATAAAATTACAGAATGTAATTAGCCCAGTATGTCACTTGACCTCCAATGTTTTCTTTCTTAAATACCTTCACTATTTCAGTATTTTGCAGAGTCAGGAATACAGCCCAAACCTCAAAAGTCTCCTTGCAGTTCTCTCCATTAGGGCATATTATACACAGAAAGTCATTAAGGACTGAACAAAACAACACTTACTCTGAGTCTAACACACCCTCGGCGTGATCCTCTCATCATTTTGTCTTTTGACTGAAATAGAAAAAAAAAAAGATCACTGGATTAACAAATAAAGTAAGAATTGCAAAGAGAAAGTTATTCAAAGCAACTGAAAAAAAGCATTTTTGTATAATGTTTTATTGATTGATTAAACGAGATGCAACTTCTCTTACAAAATAGGTTAGTTCTCACACAAAAGAGAGCACACCACTAGGCTATGAAAAAGTAATCCTCAAAAAAATAAGAATACAATATTCTGCTTCAAGAAGTTTTGTAGACACCTTGAAGAAATACTTAAAAGTTGAAGTCCACACCTTTATAGAAAGTAAAAAGTACTCAATTTTCTGATAGATGCAAAACTTCTGCTTTTTAACTAACACACACGCTTTTCTGGTTTTTAAATTATAAGAATTTAAACTAATTAAATGTCACTGCCTTATCTCCAAAGGCAGTCTTGTTTATCATAACCCCTCTCTCTTATCATCCAAATATTCAAATGACATTCTTTCAGGTCATGAAAACACTGGTGTCTCATGAGCAGATTCCCCTGCCGTCATCTTCAGAAATACCCTCTTCTTCCCAACAGGGTCTTAACAATTCCATCTAGACAGTATATTGATATAATTATGACCACCCCCATTTTCACTGAAGCCGTTAGACAACAAAATCTTACTGATACCAGTGGAAAAACATAACAGCAACAATTTTTTCTTCAGCTGCTACACATTTGAGATATAGCTACAAGAAAAGCATGAAGCAGCCACAGCAGGTCTCTAAAGATGATTTTAAAATATGGGAGCCAGAGCTTCAAATAATATTTTTGCTGATCTCTCATTCAATTCAGTCTCTGATTCGTCAAGAGTTATCTTCTGAATGTTAGAAACCATCAGTATTAATCTACTTGTTTTCACAACAGTACAGGTTAGCTGGTCAAAATGAAATGGAAGTAAAAGATCAGCAGTGCATTTGTAACATAGTCTACAGAGATATAATTTCTTCATACATTTCCTGAACAAAACCTTCTATATAGGGAAGATTTTTTGAAGTTGTTTTCTTTCAAAAGCTCAAAACCAAGAAAGGATCCAGAAACAAAGTTACTCCAATAACTTCCTATCAGAAATTGTATATACTTGAGACATCTCTCACTAAATACTTTTTGTATTTACTGCCTTGAAAGCTCTCCTAAAATGGGAGGACACTACTGAGAGCTTACCACTCCCTCTGGTGGTTTCATGAAGAAACATTGGCATAATCTTAGCAGTAAAGAAAGTACTTGGACTGAAGATGCAACTTGAGGATGCAGCTGAAAGAAACCTCTCAGGTCTGATTGTTCAGCTCACACCCCCCAGGCCCTCCAGTGTGCCAGGCAAAGGCCCCCTAATTCACTGTCCTGGGCACAGGCAGGGAATCAAATCAGACAAAACCCAAAGGAAGCAGAAGAGACATTCATTTTGAAATGGTGTAGGTCCCTCAACCAGCTAAGTGCAGGGAAGATAAGAGCCCGTTCTAGTGCAAAGGAGGGCAGAATCCCAACATTTCCACTGTGTGCACACACTGACTATCAACTCAACTGCAAAAGATACGGTAGAACCTTCCTTTTTCTTGTATACTACATTTTTATGGAATGGAAATTAAGTTTAAACATTATAATGTTCTCAGTCTGCAAAAAGATTCACAAGATAAATCACAGGTTCAGAGTGTGGCCACATATTCTTAACAATTTCACCATCTTCAGCCAGAGCTTTAATTGGTTAATACCTATGCTAATGAAGTGGCAAATCTAATTCATTCTACCTAAGCAGAACAAAGCACCTATCATTGCAGTATCTGAACCCCCTGTGCACCAAAGCATGCAGCTACCATCACGCATAGTCCTGTATTCTCTCAATGGAACACAGCAAATCTTTTGCTGGCTGCTGCAGGACAGTACTCTAAAACAGAACTCAGCTGATATTCTAAATTGCCTAAGTAAGATTTTATAAAACATACAATTGAGACAGCTTTGGCTTCCCCTTAGACCATTATGTTTTACCCTTTGGTTGAGACAAGGGGTGGGTACCCCAAATGTCCTATACTTGGTCAACTATTCTTGGATAAACAAAGTCATCCTATAACTGTTTTGAGGAATGGTTCCATTTCACTGAACAAAATCTCACACAGCAGAAAAATATCTCTGAATGGGTAATAAAAAAGTCACATTTTATTTTCTTTTTATATTTAAAGTTTTAATATGCAGCTATCTTTTTTCAGTGATCAGTTTTATAACCAGACAAAATGACATTTTCAATAAACTTTCAAAACACAGTGTACTGATTCTGATGATAAAGGACTGGCATAGGTTACGAGCAGACACCAACACAAGATAAATTTCAGCTGAAACTCAAAAATTTGTGAAGTGAAAAAGTTATATAGTATTACTGCAGGGGGAATGTAGGTATCTCCCAACAAATATGGTCTTTATTGGTTTCTTTTTTACACCCACACAGTGAAGTTGATCAAATACAGAACTGGTCTAGCATAGGGCATTTCAGGTAACTTAGAGAAATTAAAATAATACCTATGTCTACTTAAAACCAAAACAAAACAAAATTAAAATCCTAATCCCTCCAAAGGCCCCCAGCCCTACTTCATCTTTAGTACTACTACTATTTCATTTGAGTTTTAGCTGTTACATGGAAAGTTTAAGATATCAATAAAAAACCCAGCTGCCGTCTGCCTCCAAAACTTCTCAGGCACAAGTTCTGCTTGCGCAGAAGTGCACGGAACTGAAAGAGGTACATTTTGACTCACACAAGGAGTCCTGCTGTCAAGGAAATATCTAACATAAGTACACAGATGAGCAAAACCCCTTATGACATTTATTTCCCATTAGGGATGAAGAACCTGGAAGATGCTCTATTTATAAAGAGTGATTTTTGCAGTTTAACTACATCTACAGAAGTGTCAGCTTGGACCACTTTCCATAATAGTCATTGATCTCATCAAATGCTAAGGCAACCTTAATTTTTCACAAAATCAAACTCCAGCTACCCAGTTTTAAGTCGACCACATTTTGAACAGTTCTCTTTTCAATACCACCATACGTCAAATATCCACAAAGTTTTACAGTATTTTAAGGAACTGACCTTCCTATCTGCTGGCCCTGGTTTTAACATTGTTTGCACAGCTATGCCAGTTCTGCTTTCAATTTATTGTACAAATAAAGTATTTATTTAAAGAGTACACTTAAACCAAGAATTTAAATCAGATTTTCAACCTTTGCAGGTTCTGTGGACTATTTCTACAGAATTCCCAAGGGGAATCAAGGTTATAGCTGATGTGTATTTAGGACAGCACTTCTGCCAGAAAACACAAACCAAAAAAAAAAAGCAAATTGTATTCAACTCCCACTTCCCCCCTAGCCATTTCATTGTCTTCATGCTATTTTCCAGTTTAATACTGACACACATTTTTACACTGACATGCAGAAAACAGACGACAGAACAAATTCAGCTGAAAAAATAAATCAGCAGAAAGTTACTTTTCAGCTGGGATCCAACTCACAGAACAACTTTACAGCTCCTGTGCCAGCAGAAGGCAGATACATGAGCCACTTCCAGACTTTTCTCTTAAATGTTGTCAATTCAGCCAACTAGACACTGAAAAAACCACAATGCTTCAACAGACTTACATTTGCTATACCTTCAAGAGAAAAGATTGGTGGAGTTGAGGGCGAAAAAGAAGTAAATGATCCAAAATGGCACAGAGTAATTTATTTCATATTTTGCTCTTTAAAAAAAAAAACAACAAAACACCTAACCATCAAAACTAAAACCAAATAAGCAACCTAACAATTTACTGATATTAAGCAATCATTTATTTGAGCAAAACTATGTAAAGACAATATTTAGATTATGAGTCCAGATCATACTCTCTGAAAATGTAATTCAGAAACAAATTTAAACAAGTGTAATTACAAGCAAATTTGAGGATGCACCTTTTATTCCAAAAGAGAAAAAACCCCCACAAACTAGAGAATAATTCAGAAAAAAGCAAATAATTTGCAATGCCAATAATTGGCACTGTAAAGAAGCTTTGTAAAACAACTTGGAAATGCATGTGATAAACATCTGCATTCACACTTGCAAGTAGCACTACTAGTGTTCACTGCAATACAACTAAGTAGAGAGGAAGGAATACACAAATGATAACAGAAAAATGTGTGAACATTAAATTAGCTTCTTTTTTTTTTCCTGACTTGGACTTGATGTAAAATCTTTTGCCTTGCTCCTTGAAAGTTTTAATCACGTCAGAAATGTAGTAATTCACTTCATTTACTCCTGATGCATGTTTCCAAACATATTTAGGTTAACATCTACTCATTTAAACAAAAGACAGAATGCTAATTTAGGTGCCTTCTTTTTTTTTTTTTTCCCCACAGGTGCACTATATTCCACATTAACTCTGCTTCAATGTTTATTCTCCATTAAGGGCATTTTTCTGCAAACTAATTTAAGTTACTAACAAGGACGATTAAATACGACAGTGCAAGGATACACCTATGAGAGATACAGGTTTGTGGATATAGCTCTAATGGAAAGTTCAGCTGCATCAGAAGTTATTACCCTCCAGTTTTTTACAGATTCTCTGCCAAAGGTTAATTGGTTACTGGATCTACTGGATAAAGCGTTTCCTGCATGCACAGTTTACCAGAATGAAAGGGGCAAAGGAGCCTGTGAAAGGTGATGAGCAGGTAAAAGCTGATCAGTTAACTGTAATCTCTCCTATCAAAAGCTGATCAGTTAACTGTAATCCCTCCTATTTAAACTGTTGCCAGATTGCACAGAGCCAGGCTGAAACAACCTCAGCCAACCCCACCCATGCATTACAACCATACGGAAGGGTCTGTTTCAGGCTCAAAAATCATTGTTACACAAGCAGAGAAAGGCAACCATATTGCTCCAGACTGAAACTGTCTCAGAAAGAACAGAGCGCACTACCCTCTGTACCTGATCATGCAGATAAGCCTTTAGTTCAAAATACAAATCTGTAGGTACAGAATCACCACAGGGCATCTCCCCACATAAATAATGCCCCTAAATCTGGTAACTTTCCAAATTCATGTTGCTTACATACCACAACCTTATAAACTACGGTTTGGGAAGTATTACCCTACAACTAAAGGTAGAGCTGGAAGAAACAGTATCCCACTACCTCACGTTGCTAATATTAGTACTCTTGAGGCATGTGGTCTACTGGGACTTGATCTGAATTACCTTCCAAACCCATACTGCAACTGACTCTACAGCCCTGTGAGTAATCATGCCAGCCCACATGAAGAAGCATGTGCTGAAGGACTAGCTCTTTTGGCAGCTAGTCTTTCAACATGACACACACTCTTAGGTATAGGAATGAATTCAGATGTCTAGAGAATGGCATAACACATACACTACAGACATATGTGCAGAAAAGGCAGCATATGCAGAAGGAAATCATTCTCAAGTAAATCTTAACTGAAGACATTTCTTAGCGGTAAAGGCACACAAAGCAGAGAACATGATTTGATTTCCTGAACTAAACTTGAAATTATTAGAACATGTAGCTTAAAAAACAAAAAGGATTTTTAAACTTGGGAATTAAAAGTCATTGTAATACAAACAACAACATAAACTATACAAAATAGATGTGTAACATATATGTAGGGATACCTAATCATGGGAAATAATAAAATATAAGAACTGATTTTTATTAAGTAGGTGAAGACTGTAGAACAAAAGTCAGTGTAATAACCAGAATTATTATTGTACATGCTAGTCATCAGCAAATGTTTCTATTTCTGTCATTGAGCATTAAATGACTATGCACCTTGGACCTCTACTTAGACTACGCTCACTAATTCATCTCACTCGAACAGCTGACAATTGAACAGCCATTAAAATATACCTATTAAAGAACTTTCATTTCTTCATACATATTTCAGGTGAGGGATTTTGAACTTGTGCAAACCAAAACTGTTTCAGAGTCTTTAACTGTTTCTTGCTTTGAACCTTATAAACTCCTAGGTCAGGATTTCTCCAGCTCTTTCCTAGTAGAGTTGGAAATCCAGATTTAGGGGGAAAAAGTTTTAAAGCCAATGCTTCTGTCTGAATATATACCTTCACAGATAGCATGACACCTCAAGTTATTTGTTGTAAATCTATTACAATTTACTACAGGCTAAATGTGTATATACGGTGTTTTATTCAGGCTTTTTTTTAGTTACTCCATGCCAAGAAAACTTATCAGTGCACACACGCGGTTCAGCCAGTTAGCCTTTCCATTTAAGGGCGTATCCTTGGAAAAGTGATTTATACTGTTGGAAGTATTTGTAGCTGAATTCACATTTTTATAAAAGAACCTGAACCAAGTAGCAAGTCAGGATCGCTCAATGGTTACACACACAGAGAGTAAAGGAAAACATCACTGTTTGTTAATATTCTGCACTTTAAAAGTTTGTGCTTAAAAGTAGGAATTCCTGAACGGAAAGAGGAAAGTCAAGTCTTGGACTAGGAAGCAAGAGCCGCTGAGACAGCGACCCCAAGGCGCGGCCCTGGCCCCCGGTGAGAGGAGACAGGTGATGGCTGCTCCGCGCAGACGTTTCTGAACGAGCCGTCAGGGAAGGCGACACCTCAGGGGCCCGCCGCCCGGTCTGAGCGGCCGAATCAGGGCGAGAACAAGTTCCCACTGAACAAGAGAGGGGAGCGCTGAGGCGGCGGGACCCGGGAGTCCGTGGCCACAACCGACGCCGGCGGGCTAGTCCCCCTCCCCCGAGGCAATGGGGTCGCCACCCTCCCCGGGGGTGGGTGTGAGGTCCCGGTAGCCACCCACGGCTTTCAAGACTCCAGCGGTCACACCAGTTCCTGAGCAACCACCCGCCCCGCAGGGAACTCCCCACGCAGGGGCAAGGGCCGCTCCCGCCCAACGACCCCGCCCCAAGGCCGCCCCCTCCCCCCTGCACCCACCGCCAACAATAACAACGCCGCTCGCCCCCT
>VWZX01004666.1:757236-949684 GCA_013399015.1 Galbula dea
CCCCCGGGGGCGGGTGGGGATTGCGCGCGCAGCGGGGACGCGCGTTGGGGGGAGGGCACCGGAGGAGAGGAGAGGGAAGGGAAGGGAAGAGAAGAGAAGGGGAGGAGAGGGAAGAGAAGAGAAGGGGAGGGGCTGGGCCGGGTCGGGTCGGGTCGTGTCGTGATGTGATTACAGGCCCGAGGCTGGAGGGGAGGAGGGAAAGGGAGGCCAAGAGCCAGCGCCAGCAGGCGGTGGGTTGGACAGGATGGGAGGCAGTGGAAACGGGGAGGGTGGTGGTGAAGAGAGCAGAGAGGGGGCGAGAAGAGCCTGGGTGTCCGGGAGGCTTGCATTTGTGGGTGCTTACTTGAGGGTTCCGGTTTCTGGAGTGTCCGGTGCTTCCCCTCAAGACTCAGGGGGAGGCGGGAGGGAGGGCTGTGAGGGGGAAGTGGAGCTGGAGGGCACGGCGACCTGGTGCTTGTTGTGTGGGAGGTCGTTAGCCTGTCCCCTAAACCGTTTGGTACCATGGCACCTCTTGACGCGTCCCGCTGTTGTGTTTGTCCCTTTGTCTCTCTGTTGTCTGCCTGTGCGAAGTGTCTATTGGGCTTACTCAAGAGCCCAGGTCTCCTGGGGAGCTACCTGTCTGGAGTGTACAAAAAACATTCATGACTTGAAATCACCTTTTAAGGGTAAGGCTGATTTAAACGGGACGCAAGTTTCCTGTGCTCTGATCCAAGACTGTGGAATGAATTCCCAGGAGCTATGGACAATTGTAAATCTGTTGTTAAGTGCAAGGCGTGTTCTTTGCCACTGGTCTTTGTCATAAATATGCAGCTTCAGTTGTACTTTATTCAAAAAATTCAAAGGACCCACAGAGATACTCATATTCCTTCCTAGCACTGGCAATAGAGCAGCAGAACTTGTGCTTTTACTGTGAGGTTTGTTTTCATGCGATCTTTACAGTATTCATGGGCTAACTTTCCCCTTTTTTCTTTATTTTTTTAACCAAATATAAAGCTTTTTTTTATATATATATAAAAAGCCCTTTATAGTAGGGCTGAGAGAAGGCCTAGTATCTTAAAATGTATGGTAAATTAAGCTAATTTTAATTTAAAAATTACCTCAGTAACCACTTTTGTGGAAAAGAATCACTTAAAGGCAGAGCTTCTGTGTTTCATTATAAAAAATTAGAAGTATTTCCATATTTCTAATTCAACTTGCCATTTCATTCATTGCTTACTAGTTTCCTGCCAAGTGGACTTGATGGCATTAGCTTTATTATACCCCTTCGAGTCACCCGGTGCTATGTTCATGTGTGGTGTTACCGATTTAATCCAGCTAATTCATAATTGAGTCTTGGAAACCTAGTTTGTTAATGTTGATAACATTCTTTTTCAAGCTGCCTATGACCTTAGTAGCCTGTTTTCTTCCTTAGTTTCACTGACTAAACAAAAGGTGGCTGCCTAGAGATTATACACGTGCAAGCAAAACAAAAAACATCAGATGGTGCCAGAACATGACTAGTACTACCATTTAAAGCTGTAGTTGGACTTAAGCTTTATTATCTCAGTTCACTACTTCGACTACATTATACCACAAGTGTTGAAACTATGCAAAGGGCTTGTACAAAAAAACCTCTTGGCTTAACGGTGGAAGGGCTGTGTGGACAGAGCATTTTCAATGATAAAGTCTCAACAGAAGAGTTTTTCCATATATCTTGGTTTGCCAGAGGCTGAATTTGCTGAACTTTGGCATACCCTGAATATATCTTACTAGCTCTTTGTTCTCTTTGAGGGGAAGTGTGCCAAAGACTTGTCTCCACTAGAAGAAATATGTAATTTAGCTAAACCTTAAAAGCCCTAGCGTAGATGGAAAAGTTGGGTGAACAGGTGTTAAAGGGGAATTCATTTTTAGGTTTCTGTTGGAACTGTGGTGTTGATATTGTCTTTAGGTAATTTGGCAGACATCAGAGAATCATTGTTTTTCAAAAAACCCCACACAAATTGAAATAAATACATATGACATTGTAATGTCTGTAATTAATATTCAGGATACAATATCATATGTTCTTTCTTGACATGCCAGGATGATGTATCTTCTCTGTATATTAGATTACTCTAGTATCTGTTGAACATGGTTCATGAGAGCATTGTTGAAGGGATTAAGCTTAGTTTAGGTCCTTCTGATAAAGATTCTAGGTGCCCATTCAAATTGTTTTGAAAGGTCAGTGCAAGCATTTTAATTCATTTAAACAAATCACCAAATTGAAATCTGCCACAACTGAAAGAAGTAGAAGTATAGTGAAAGTCTGATTCTTTAAGAAGAAAATGCATTACTGTTGTAAATGTTACTGTCATTGTAGCTGAACTGACTTTGAGGAATCTCAAATGTTGTGTGGCTTGTGGGTTTCCTTAAGTGTGTCTGGGAATGTAGCTGGCAGCAGTGAAAGTAGCTTTAGTGTCTCCCAACAGCTGCAGTTGCTTAGAGTTCTGTAAAATGTGAGGAAGCCATTTGAGAAAAGAACAAATGATATTGTCTTTCCTTTTCTTTTCTCACTTCAGGAATGGGCTAGTAGTTTCATTTTGTATTTCTTGTCTTATCAAGTCACTGTATCCACTACTGACAACATAATCATCATAATTAAGAAGCTATGTTTTAGCCTGATGGTGGATTATTCTTTTTCTGCATGTTCATAGCAAGTAATATATTTTATTTTTTATTTGTTTCTTCAGGAAAAAAATTCCTGTGTTCAATTTTTTTGATGGGTAAAAAGTGCACTAATAAGCTATAGTCAAGTAGAAGATTAAGCCTTCTGTATCTCAGTTTCCTGCTACTGTCCTTTTCTAGTCCCTACATGCATATGCCGACATTTTTTATTTTATTTCTTCAGAGTTATGTGTGGTTTAGGGGGTTATGGGGAGGAAGATAGATGGGAGAGTGTCACCATTTACCCTACAAGCAGCCATTCTTAGAAGAGGATAATTAAGTCAAGTATGCCAATAAGTGCCACTGTGAGTAGATTTTTCTGAATATATTTATTATACTGTCACTGGTTTTAATACAAATGTTTATGAAAAAAATCAGCATTACAGTGGAACAAGGACAGTGTTGGTTCTTTGTCTTTCTGAGGCAAACAAATAATTCTGTCTTGTGCCTTTTTTGCCAGTTCCTGTATGTTCCCAGCAAATAAAAGACACTAGCAATACACTTTTCCCAATCCTGTCCATTTTAACCTGTTTTTTCTCTGATTGTAATGGATTGGCATAAATTCCTCTCAGTCAAGGGTGGAGAACCTTGTTGAGGGCTAACTGGACCTTTCTGATTCTTTACATGACACCACATTAGCATAGACCAAAAGAAAAAAAAATAAAGGGAATTAAATCCATAGGCCTCAGTGTCTCTGTTCTGTTTCTGCTGAGCATTATAAAGATCTGCCTTCTTACTGTCCAGATTCTCATTCCTTTCATGGCATGTTTAGAGCTGCACTGGAAAGTGTTGTCATACTGGAGCGATTTCTGCAAAGCACATGGAACGTGTTCAGCCAAAATGTGGTACCATTTAAGAAAGAGCTGAAGAAACTTGCTTGCATTTAGAAGAGATAGAGGTGAGATTGAAACTAAGATTTCTTTTATCTGTAGTTATTTAATCCTCTCTGTAGTGCAGTATGTCTGGAGGATGATGCAGCAAAGATGCAGCTGACTCACCAAACTGGCACCGATACTTCACAGAATTAGGGAAAGTTTGTCAGATGTTGCAGTATGTGTTAAAACCAGAGTGTGATGGCATTCAGTTACACCAGTCAAGTGACTCACTTGCTGACCAAATCCAGATAAAAGGTATACAGAGAAAGACTTTAAGGGCATTATAAATTTGAGTAGCTTTATAACAATAACATAACATTGTTTTTAATAGCCTCATAAAAGAGTAAATTCAGGTTGCAGTTTTGCAGGACAGTTTGACCTTATCTGGTAGTTGCAAAAGATGTAAGCTGACATTTTAGGATTCAACATTTCTTCAAGTACATTTCTGAACTTGCTGAAGGGCTTTGCCATTTAGAAATGTGCATATGTTCTGTACTCTCTTTACACAGAGGAAGAGAAAGTTTCTCCCACATGTTTCTGTCACATTTGAGGTCTTTCAGCATTCAGAATGAAGGCATTAACAGCAATACCAATTTAATAGAGAAAGCACCTTTTAACAAAATATGTAACTTAAATATACTGTAAATCTAGTCCAAAAGAATGAAAAGATTTGCCTAACCTTTGTACTGAAGAAACAGTTATATCAGCTGTTTTGCATCTGCACATAGACTGAGATCTGGAAATCAGTCTAGCTACTAGAAAGATGTTGGAATGAGTTTTGCAGGGTGAACTGTAATCTTAGTATTATTTTATTATAAAACTTAAATCATAGTTTAGTCTTGAGAGCATCAGGCCTGACTTCTGTGCTCAGTACAAGAGTTTAAAGCTCACATCATGCTGAATCCCATTTTGTACTCCTAATGCACTGCCTGGATGGATAATGTCTCATCATTTGATTCAAGCATCTGATCATCCTGTGGGCAGGATTTATTTAAACTTCAATGCAGAAGTCCCTGCTATTTTCCCAACCGCAAATAAGTGATTTCTGCTTCAGTCTCCACAGAGACTTTGAAAAGATATAGAGGAATGCTGCTCAGCTGGAATGTTTACTTCACTGCAGCGATGGTTTGCAGCCCACTGCTACAAAAAGGCAAATAAGCATAATCTCTTCTGCCAAAGCTTTCCCACCACCACCTCTTTTCATAGTGTTTGGCCTAGTAATATGTTTCAATTAAGGTTACTTGCTCTTTGTAGTGTATTTGTTTTGCGAGAATGCAATAGATACATTGTTTTCTTACAACATTTAGACAGCTTGCAGTAGAGTTTGATGTGTAGCAAATTTAGCAAGTTAAAAGGGAAGAACTGATTTAATATTTTAGAGAGTATTGTCCCTAATCGTAAGGATTATATGCTATGTTTGTTTTCAATAAGGAGTGTTTATTTTTTCTTTATGCACTATGTGTTATTAATAGGCACAGCAGTATCAAAGCTAGTGTATATACATACACAAGTAGGTTCCAAAAGATTTGCATATTATTAGGCCTTTACAAACAGTATCTATGCTGTATGGTACAAACTCTTATTAAAATCAAGAGGGAAAAATAACTTTAAATACCTTTTTCCTTTTTTCCTTCTCTGTCTCTTTTTTTTTTTCCCCTCCCCTCATCCAGGTAGATAGATGAAAACAGGAATTAGACTTAAGCATAAATCTGACCATGGTAATTTTTAGGGAGCCTTATATATGCTATAATCTCTCATCTAATACTGCCTTGATTTTGGGATACCAAAAAGACCTTTCTTTAGAATGACTGTTTCTTGTATAAGGATGGGATCTTCAAAAAATTGAAGAAGTCTTTTTCTTCTTATCTTAGAATTAAAATAATCTTTTTGGGTGCCTGCTTAAAGGATTTTCTTCTTCCTTGTTCTGAGGGAAGCAAAAATGCAGAAATTGTTTTTTCATCCTACTCAACTCTTTCTCATGGCAAATGGAGAAAGAAGTGGAGAATTGATTTAGTAGAAGAAAAATAAGCAGCTACCAGAATTGGCAGATTAAACTCAAATTGTTCCTTAAAAATCATGATCTGAACTTGGGCCTCAATTTAGAGAGCAGATGGATGTTTTGATACTTTGACAGCTCTCGGGAGACTATTCTGGCTGTGTGCGAACTAGCAGACACATGTGCAAAATGCAGCCAGGTCTGATTTCCAGATGAAGTGAGACTTTGGTTCACAACAGCACCTCCTGCAGCTTCATCATCATGGTATTAGCAGGAAGAAAACTCGTGTTCAAAGATCAGGGGAAAGCTGTAGCACATCCTGGCTATGTTTCCAGCTTTAGTAGTATGAAGACAAAAGCATGGGACATATTATAGGACACATTTGTCAAACTGTCTAGACTAAACAAGCAGTCACACCAGTTCAACAACTCCAGCTTAGGTGACTTCTGACCTGGGTTGATCAGTGGAGGTTTGGGAAGCACACCAGGGCAGTCTCACCACATGCTTACCTGCTCCTGCTGTCCTTCACAGCTACTACTATTTCCACTGCTAGAGACAGGACACTGGGCTATTTAGATCTTTGTTCTCAGCTGTTCCCTGTATTATATTATGTTATTTTCACAGAGTTAGCTAAGGGACTCTATAGGTATCCCTTCAAGGACGGTTTGGAGTTTTGGGTTTGTTTTTTGTGTGTGTGTGTGTGTGTTTTCCAGTAAAAGTGGAATTTCTGTGGGAATCTTTAATGATATTGTAGCCTAATTTTACATTTCAGTAATCAAACCTTATTTTGCCCATTCTCTAACATTAGCAGTTTCTCTAACTTGCACTGAACCTGAAGTTGCTCAGAACTGTTGAAATACATACAGATGTCATGGACTGAAACAAAAGGAATCCCACGCAGCTCACAGGCAGCAGCATACACAGGGCAGCTCTGTTACTTAGTTTGTAAGCGAAGAACTTGATGAGAATTTCGTTGTTGATGAAAAAGTTGTTGCATCTTTTTGCTTCCAAGTTTCAAAAGTTCAGTCTGTTCTATTCATATTTCCCAGTGCCCTAATAAACTATGTAATTTGAACAGTAACTGCAACGTAACTTCTAAGCAAAACCTATGATATTAATATTAAAATCTGTAAATGCTACTAGTTAACTGAATTCTTCAGACAGTAGTCAAAATGGAGAGTTGCATCATTTGCTTTCCATTGTCCAAGAGGATTCAGTTTTGAAAATAAACTTGTGAGGAATACTAACAAGCAAGTCTAACTATAAAAATAGCCTGCAGTGTTCAGTGAGACTTTGATTTCCATAGCATAAGGTGAAGTTGGTAAGGTTTAGGATGTTATAGTTTCTTGTGTATTTGACTTGAGGTATACACAATAGTTTATTCTAATTTACTGGTCAAGTTTGGGATACAGTTTGTAGATTAGTAGCCTAAGTCTTTGGAAATAAGATACCAACAGACAAAAGCATGAGTTTAGTTGGGTGTTTCCAGTTCTGGCTAAGCAGGCCAAAAGTTGCTCATACTTACATGTTCCATTGGTGTTGATGTGGCTGCAGGTACTTAAGAGCAAAATTTATTGCATTGACTTAAAGATTAAAGCATATAAATACCCAAAGTTAAGTATCAGGGTGATGTATCATACATTACAGAGTCAGTGCATTATATTTACTCATGGCACTGAATTGGTTAAACAGGAGGAGAACAATGTTCTTTTTCTGGTAGGTATATCCTATATATCCTTGTATCCTGTATTATAGGTCTTGGCTGTAAAGTTTACTTAACCTACAATTTTTTCCTGTATTTTAACTTGAATCCTGTATATCCACAAATCCTTAATTGTAGCATTGTAATACTTCAAAGATTCCTAGGGATGATCAGTGCAGTGATTGTGTGGAGCATAGGCAGTAGTCTGCAGTGTAACTGATCTTAGTAGTGCTTGACTGACTCAAGTGATAGTTGTCACTTCTGTTCCCCATAGCAACATGGACATATTCTCTACCATGTAATTACTTCTTGGAAATGTTTGATTTTTTTTAATGCACACAGGAACTCTGCAGTACACAATCTTCCATTCTCTGGGTTTTTTTGAATGTACTGTGTCAGGATTCCTGATGTTAAGAAATTCAGACAACTAGATACAGCATTTGGTGAGATGGACAGATTAATAGATATATATGTACATGTATGTATGTATGTGTGTCTTCAGGAAAAAAATCCAGATGGAAAAAAACTGGCCTATCTCGGAAAATGGAGATATATGGTAGCTTTAAATCAGGTTTGCTTTACAGTGGAGACATTGCCTAAGGCATAATAATACCAGCTGGAACAGTGCTTCTACTTAGGCAAACCATGGACCAAGTGTTTGGCAGGGGGTCAAGTAGAAAGGCTAGGAAGGATTACAAGCTGGGAAGGACTTTCTGGGAGCTGTTCCTATGTCAGATTGTTTAAATGGGAAAATCAGTAGACTTCATGTTCCAGGCATTTGAAGTTATTTATTTGTGTTTGAGCCCTGCCAACCAACGCAGAAGTTAAAAAGGAATTTTGATCTCTGAACCTTAGGTTTTCTTGCCAACCCTGAAGGCCAGAAGGGTCTAGTTTTGCTACTTTCTTGTTGGCTTTTTTAATTAAAGCTCAAATAACCCATACAACCTCTTAACTCCAGAGGCTGGAGCTTTATTAAAAATTGAACAAAAAGTTGGAAAATAGACAATAAAATCTTGGTGGCTTGTAAAAATCTTGTTTTCTAGAGCATGCCATTTTTGAAAAGAATAAGTAGAGAGGCAGAAAATGAGAAAGAGCATCTTTGAAGCAGATAGGCCCTATTTATCTAAAATGGGACAAGTAAAACTTTTATCCCACTTAACTTTTTAGTTTTGGATGGCATTTGAATTGGCCTTGTGTGTTTTGCAGCTCATCTGTTGAGCCATCTGTTTTAAATTATGCATGCTCAGAGGGCATATTGCATCCAGGAATACAGTTCCCTCAAACACAAGAAATTTGAAATGGATTTGCAGTTTTGTGATCTGTAAACATGGATGTGCAACCATATATCTAAAGAAACTCTCTTTATTTTGGAGAAACTGAAGCATTCATACATCTGGACAAACCTGAGGAAGGCTATCAGTGGAAAGCCTTAGGCCATAGTCACTGTCCCATGTCCCTTGTACAGTGCTCAGGCAGAGCAAAATAAGAAAAAATCACCCAAGGTCCCCAGCTAGGAAATTTCTCTTTAAGACTAAAATGTTCTGAATGGTCTGAGAGCTGACATAGTAACCAGTTTTACAGCATATTTAAGCAGTCTTAAAGGGATTGTAGGGTAGCGAAACAGCAATTTGGCTTCCTCCATGAATGAATCATCTCCAGTCCCATCACAGGACTAGAGATGAACTGAACAGTGAATCAGAAAGCTATAACCAACTCTCTGAGGGCCTTTGTTATACAAGGAGAACTTGGCCAGAAAAGAGGATTTGATCCATACATTTTAATGCTGCATTAGGTAAATTTTATAATATTTATGGTGTACTAGTAACACTTAACTTTTTCATATGTTATCTGCTTTGAACATACCTTCTTTTGGAAGAATATGCTGCTTGTTCCACCCCTCCCTAATCCTTCCTTTCCCCAGAACATTGACTCAATTCCTTTTACTCTTTCAGTCAGCTTGCAGTTTTAGGCATTTCCTTGTCTGGTTTTCAGTGGAACACATTACTTCCCTCTCATCAGCATTGTGCAGCTCTGTTGCAGCTGTTGAATAACATGCTGCCTGGAGATGGAAGAGATTTCATAACAAGTAGTAGGTACTGATATAAGACCGCATTCTCTTCATGGAATACACTGAAATGATGGACTTGGGTAGCAGTTGTGTATGTGAGAAAGAAATTTGGCTGATGTAGTGCAGTGATGGAAGTAATGATAAATGTGGAACCAGCCAGGAGAATTGAGGGATAAATGTAATTTTGTAATAGATTCTCTTTCTAGATTATGATTATATTTCCTTTTTATAGGTTTTCACATTAGCCAGAATCCCAGATTGTTTGCATTGTCAGCAAAGTTTGAGTCCTCTGGTGATAAGGATCAGGCTCAACTAATATAGTTTATAATAAATTTTGAAGAGAGCATTGACCAAAACATACATCTGTTTGTGCAGATCTTACTCAACGTGCATGAAGAGTCTAATCATGACATTAGGGTGAGTGAAGTGCTTGGAAATAGCAAACATAGTTGCATATGTTGTTCATTTAATCAAATAATACTGTATATATGCAATTTGTACATCTAAAACTTTAGGAATTTTACTTTTTGTAACACATTTAATCTGCTCAAAAATAGATCTTTATATTGCATTGCTTACTCAAATATTAAGTTGTGTTACTTTTTAAATTAGCAATCCCAGAAGAACTACAGGAATGGATGGACATTATCTCAGCAGTGTTACAAAATTGAGGTACCTGAAAGGAAAAAAAATCTAATTAAAATTTTGCCTGTTGAGAATCTTATTAGTAGAATAAATGCTTTTCTCATCTAAACTGTTATTACAAAGGTACAAGCACAGGGGAGAGAACTGTAGATATGTAAAAACATCAGCTAAAGAGGAGAAAGAGAGATTCTGTGCTGTTTTTAGAATCTGCCAAGGATGTTAAGTGCTATGTTTTGGGGAAGAGAACTCTTTTAGACCAATGCCATCTGCCTGACTTATGTCTGTGTGCCAGTTGTTATATAGGCCAAGCCCCCGTGCTACCTTTACCACATTTCTTGAAGTAGGAATTAGATTAAAAATACAGTAATTCCCAGTTCCCTGACTGGAAACATACCTATTAAGTGGTTTAGAAACCCAAGGAAGCGATCCAAGCTTCCATGCTTCTATCAGAGACTTTGATCAACAGTTTTCTCATCCATATCCTGAAGCAATTCTTGGATACTTTTCCCTTTTCAAGCCTCACTGGCAGCAAATAAGCCTGGCTGTAGGATCTGCTCCAATTTGCTGTCCAATGAACATGATAAATATGGCTAAAAATACAAACCAAACCAAGACTCCATTTCCCCACCTCCCTGGACTTATTCTCATTCTTGTTATTAGTAACTACTTTTTTTGAGATGCCATGCACACCAGCTCTGTTTCCTGTGCTTTATTCTTGCAAAAAACCAGAGATCTATCATGCTAAGGTTTTTCAAAGCCTGTCTCTGTGTGACGATATTAGTAACTTAATGTTTTAAATTATTCTGTAAATGCAAGTCTCAATCCTTTATTGAGGTTAACTGTAGATTTTAAAGCTGTGGTTGTAGGAACCATACACTTCCATACACTGGAAGAAGGGATGTGAAATTATCAGAATTAGATATTATGTTGACTTTTATTTGAATACAATAAACTGTGATATCATCCAGGCCTGTCACAAGCTTTTGTTGTTTAGAGTTAACAAACATCTTACATACCTGAGAACCCCAACTGCAAAACCAAGGATACTGAAAAGGAAGAATAAACAGCAGGTGCTTGTATTTATAGATGAAACAATATAGGTTTTCTTGACCTTGATCTCTACAAGGTACCTATATGGTTTGTGGTTTGGGGCTGACAGTTGTGCCACCTAGCTAACGGATTTGTGCTCTAGTCCCATGGAGGAGAGACTGACAGCTAATTATTACCCTTAGATTTATTCCCAACTTAGGAGAATTGGATTTAAATTAAGTAACTGTTCTACATATTAATTTTACAGTTAACTAAATAGCTCTACTGGTATTTTGAAGCATTTTTTCTCATGCTCATCTGTTTATATGTAATTTTCCATCATCTAATGCTATCACAAGGAAAGGAGACAGACATTCATTGAATTATTTTTACAAATATTTCTCTAAGGAAAATCACTAGGGTAAACTTGATTTGAACAGAAATAAATTATACCTCTTCAGTAAACAGGAAGAGACTGACAATCAACAATGTTTCAGTTTTGGATGTAATCTGAATGCCTTTTGAATCACAGAGATTCTTTCAGGAAGAAGACATCCTCTGTTTCTGCAAAGTTCATCTAGCTATCTGATCTTATCTAGCTTATACAGCTGCTTCTTCCATCTTATACCCAAACCCTCAATACTTTCTTCCTTTGGACCTCAGTGTTCTTTGTATCATTTGTCCTAAAGAAAGACAAAATTGTTTGTCATGTTTACACAAATTAAACTGATATGGGAATCTGAAAAATCTGGCAGGTTTGCCATTGTCAGTAATTTTGCTAGTCTGACATAGATATTTATGTGTAAGTACACTGATATATTCTTCAATTGCTTCTCAGCTTCTGTGCATCTTGTTTAAATTCATATTGGAAGTAACAGTGGGAGTTAACTCAACTTATCTTTCAGATTTTTTGCATTTTAAAGTCTGAATATATTTAAATGTCATTTTATTTATAAGCTGACCAAGTTTAATTGAAAAGCTGTTGTGAAACTACTGAAATCCACGATGTAGTTTTCACAGGCACAGAGATTATTACACTGGGAGTGTTTTCCATGGCTGCTTTAATTGCTACTAACTCTCAGTTAAAGAAACTTCTTTTATGAATGGCCACCAGACTTTTGCAGCTTCATTTGTTGAGCACAACAGGTGAAGCTGATGAAATGTCTTTAATAAAAGATAATAGGAAAGAGACATAAGGTGACAGAGAGGTAAGCAAATCCCTGTCAGCTGATGGAGTTGAAATTCAATTAATGCTTCTTGGCATCAGTCACACGCACACTTAAACACTTCTGTCAAGGCTGAATCACTGCTGCATTACTTCTGCAAATTAATCTTTGAAAAAAAAAAAGAAGTAAAAAAAAAAAAAGAAAACAAATCAGTCACTGAATAAATAATTTGGTCATCTTTAAGGATATTTCATGTTTCAGTTGCATTGTGTTTGCAAGCAAATGAGAACATATGTTAAATCGTGAACTATTCACTGCACCCATGCTTTACAGCAGTGAGATAATGTCCAGTTTTGATATTTAGCAGTGATATTTATTGTGTGTGTTTAAAATATACACAGTTTATAGGAAAGTATTTTAGGTGCTCTCTCATCAGTCAAGTTACATAACTATTATTGATGGTACCAAACTGATTGAGAAGAATGAAAAAATTTAATTAAACATCAATAATTCAGGAGTCCACAAAACAAAGAGAGGTTTTAAAGCAACATTCCTCAATCTTACATTCTGACACCAGTGGGATTATATGTTTTGCACTTAAGGGAACATTTTGCCTGCTGGTGTTGTGCAATAGTTGGCTGAGTAACAGAATGGATTCTTGCTCCTGCTAGATAGCTGTAAATCAAAAATAATCCCACATAGTGGTTTCTTATGTATGGACATGTAGCAGAATTGTAGTTCTGAGGAGGGAGAGTGCAGCAGAAAAAGTATCTGTAGAGATTCCTACAGGCACACCAAATTTCTTCTCTCTGCAGAAATAGTGCTGCAATGTGGTATCTGATAGCTTTCACAAAGTACAACCTGCAGTCTCCCTTACAGCACATGGGACTGATACAGATGTAGGCAATTAAGGCTTTGCTCTTGCTTCTCACTCTATTTGTCAATTATTTGTGATCTTTCCCACAGCAACAAAGGTATAAAAGCACATTTTAATTAGCACAGTTTAAAATGTAAAATGTGGCTTAATCATGCAACTAAAATGATTTAATTATCTCTGTCCTTCTCCTCTGAGGGCAAAATCAAATCACCTTTTGAGATATGATTAATTTTCACTATTGTTGAGGCTTTTTAATCCTCTGATCCCTGTACATTTGTTAGTCTCAGCACCATAACCCAGCTGAGATCTCTCTTATGTCACTAGTGGTCTTGCCACCATAGTTCACATACATGAGAGCTTATTGCTGAAACAAAATGGAATATGATTTAAATCCAGGAAAAATTTAAACTACTAGTGTAAAATTAAACATGGCAATTGTACTGTCCTGAATAAGGATAATTTAAATGTGTGTTTTAACTGTTTTGCTGTGTTAATGCCTGAATTTTTGCTCAGGTTGAAGACTAGGTTGGGTTGCAGGTAGTAGCTTACTATGATTTGGGAAAGTTAGGTTTTTGTGGTTTATGACCAACATTATTACATCAGTGTTATTTTATTCTTGTAAGTTCCAAATTTTTGTAGTTGTAATTAAGACTAGATGACAATGAAAGAAAATTGAGAAAAGGTAAGGATCTATAAGAAGATAAAAAGAATTAGGAGGATAAAAAATGAATGTCTCAAGAAGAAACACTTGCTAGTATCGAGATTTACAGTAATGACATGAAAATGGCATCATGCCATAAACAGTCATAAATTTGTCTTACAAGACAAACCTTTTAATGAGAAGAAAAAAATCCAAGTGGCCAATAACATGCTCTTTTACCTAGTTACTTAATGTATCTTGTAATTCTGAAATGAATTAATGAGGTTTGTGCAGCGCAGAGTGAATCAGTTCTAAATTAGGGGAATGCTGAGAATTCAGTGTGTAGATAGACACACTTTATTTACTTTAAAGATAATAGACTTGTAATTGTTTCAGAAAGGCAGGCCATGAATTCCCTGGATTTGTAGTATATGCAATGTGCCTAAGGAAAACAGGAACAGGAGAAACTGTTGGTAGAAGCCTTTCTACCCACTACTTTGTAAACATTAATTTTCAACCCTTCTTTTGGTCGAATGTAGAGTATACATTACAATATTGATGTGTTTAATTTATAATGAAGACTGTTGCTGTTTCTACAGTGGTATCACTTGTTCTATTTCTGTCAGAGCATAAATTAAGCTGTACAAGAAATGACTAAATCTCCAACTGCTACATTAGCTGGGTATCATGTCAAATTACGGTCTATTGAAGATTTTTCTGGGTTTCAAATATGATCTTGAATTGAAAATTAAATCCTATGTGAAAAATGTCACTGCTGTGTGTCATCCATCTAGTTTATAAAGAAGTCAGTTTGACTTCTTGTATAGACCTGCATTTTCTCTAATTCTTTTGGGACACGATGTACAGCCCCATTAAATTGGATAATACAAGTTAGTTGGAGAAAATATGCTACAGTCTTAATGAAAAGATAAACTGAATATGTTTTCAAATGGTACAGATGGATCTGTAGTGCTGCATTTTAAATTTGCCAACTCTTCCATTAAACGTAATTGTTTTGAAGAGATTCACTCAAGCCTTATTCAGGTTATTATCAACTAACAGTCCAGACTCTTAATAAGAATTCAAGATTGTAGTTTCTAATTATCACAGTTCAAAAATAGTTTATCCCTTTGGGATTCTGAATATTTGCAGTGTAAGTGGTATCATTTTGCAAAAACAAAGAGTTGCAGTTATTCCATACTGTGTTCTAGTCCTATCTGACATAAGACTGCCCGGTGAAGAAATTAAATTCACACGTATTCCAGAATTTCTAGAGATATGAACAGAAAACACTGATCATTTGAAGAAATATGCAAAGATACCTTAATATCCTGGTTTGTGCTAGGATAAATTAACAGTTCTCTAGGGAAGATCTGATTAAGAAAGTCAGGCTGGATTATTGTAGTGGTCTCTTGTGGCCTTAAAACACAGCAGCCTGTCAGTAACCCTGTGCTTAGAAAATGTGCAGGTGCATAGTGTGTAGAAGATTGCGTAAAGCATATCCTGGAGTCTATTTCTAGTAGAAGGCACGCCTGCAGTTGTGACTTCCTAAGACAACTTGTGTTACTAGTCCTGAAAAGTACTCTGAGATTTCTGGTAAAAGGTACCTTTAGTCTAAAAAAGTCATCAAAGTTGTGTGTGATCATCTTCCTAATTTCTCAGGAGGGACCTCTCAGTAATCTAAGTGTGGGAAAATGGTGTTATGTATCAGCAGCACAGCTGTCACTTGGCTTTCTGAAAGCTGTGTAACACAAGACAGTCTCTGTTTACCTGCGAGCTGATTCCATTGCCTTTGATTCTTTGAGCATAGAATCAGAATTTTTTGGTTTTTTGTAGAGATAGTGTGTTCATGCAAATGGTTCCTTTTGTTCTGTAAAATTCAACTTAGTTTAATCCACCTGACATTTAGATCCTTAATTCTGTATACGTAGTACAGGGAGCTACTGATCTCTTTTGCACGGAAGTTCCAGAAAGCTGGATACATCATTTCACGTTCAGGTATGCAGGAGGCAGGAGTGAGTCATTCCTCTAGTCAGCCTCCAGAGTGTTCATGGAATGTGATGACACTTTTCCTAGAACGAGCAGAACAAGTCCTACCAAATGCCTAGGTGTTGTTTTGAATGGGTTTCCTGTGTGCTGAGCAGAACAAGTCCTACCAAATGCCTAGGTGTTGTTTTGAATGGGTTTCCTGTGCGCTGATCCGTAACGTAAACAAAGCTATCATAAAGGAAGGAGTGGACATGTAAGATGTTATTTCCAGGAAGACCAGTGGATATGATAAAAATGTTATTAGCTTTACTAACTGAGATATTTGGAAATTTGTGAAACACAGAGGTCATTAGTCTGTTTCTGACCTGTGTAAGGCCTTTCTATGCTGTCTTGCTGCAGCACGGGTTTCAAATTCGAATCAACTGTACCTACAAGTCATTTTATAGACTTACCTAGTATCTTACAATAGGGATTTGCACCAAAGAGGTTATGGTGTTGCTATTTTAGCTACATTGGTGCAAGCCCCATTCTTCACAAGCCATTTGGCTGGTTTTAATTTATTAGTAGTTACTTGTTTGCCTGGTGACCTTGTGCTTTGTGCTTCTAAAGAAACAACAAAGAATAGAGAGATCTGGTATCCAATTGCCAAAATGGCAGTACTTAAGAATCATAGAAAATCCTTTTATACTTACAAATAATAATAGTACTGTTCTGAATGTCTTATTGGTAACAAGTGTCCTGTCCTATAGTGTCTTATGACAAATAGATTAACATACAGCATTTGTTACAGAGCAGATAAACACATTTCCTGCAGGAGAATTCGTGTTGCTTGTAAGAAGATAAAAAAATGAATCAGTTAAATTTTTACCTGGTTCACCGACCTTTTGACTTCCTTATGTTCTTAACAAGCTTTCCCAAAACCCCAGTGCACAGTACCACCATCCTTTCAACATCTACACAGTCCTCAGTGCAAGAGATATTGCAAAAGGCCAAGATTCATGGGGTTTGCAAAGGGAAAGACAGAAGAATGGCATTTCCACTGAGGAGCAAATAAGGGGAGAGGTACCCTCAGTTCCAGGCTTCCAGAGCTCTTCCACCCTAGCTAAGCCCTAGTGAGTAGCTCAAAGCTAAGCCAAGAAAGTTTTATAAACTTTTAAATTTTAATAGCCCTAATTTTTCTCTCAACAGAAAAAAAAAGTGTGAAGTCCAGTTTTACAACTGTGTGTCAGGAGAAGACATTTCAATTCCAGCTTAGAAGGAGATAGCTATTTCCTTCTGGGAGCTGTCATTCTAGATTCATACAAATCTGCAGTACAACAATTCATTGTCAGCAGGCTGACACATGCTGTTGTAATTATTATAGAGATGTCTGAGGCTCTGAGCTCTTTGTTTTAACTCAGGAGGTTGGAGGCATCCAGGACAATGCTTGTCTGTGGAAGTCATAGAACGCTCAACAAGAGCAAAGCTCTACGTGACCACACCAATGCAGGGTTTGTTGAATGGAACTCATTATTCTAATTTGCAGGGGCTGCTGTGGTTACCTTGAGTGATTCTTGCATTCTGGCTGTGGACAGTGGTTATGCATGATGACTGTGTTTTGAAAGTCTGTCCACCTCTCAGAGGAGCCAAGCGTGCTATATGCATGGCCAGGGCATGGAGGTATGTAACCACATACCTGTCACTGCCTGCTAGTTCCTAAGCAGTAAGTGCAACTTGTACTCTGCTGCTGCTGCTTAGGAGAGCTCAAAGTAATATGAAAAGACTCTTTGGATCATAAGACTGCTGCGCACTTCACAGTTAGAGGGAGCAAAATGGTGGGGTTTGTTGTATTTATTTTCTAACCCAGAGGCTTCAGGAAGGTCAAGCCCTTAGGGGCAGTCATGCAGTCAGAGTAGACATACCACCTGTACAGCACATTCTGCTCAGGAGGGGACTTGGGACATTTTATCATGCTTTAGGTGGAGCTCCCTGCATGAAGGATTCTGCTGGGAGAAATGAGTACCCCAAGAAGTCCCTGGTGTTCCTCAACTCAACACCCTTATTTTAAGAGCCTTGCTGTAGCTGTGGGTCTAGTCCTGGGCTAGATGGGAAAGGGAACAGCAGGAAGAGCACATCTGCTGAATCAGATAGCCTGCCCACAAAACCATGCTCACAACAGCTCTCCTCATCAAGCTTCTAACTCCAGAGCCAGGTCCCATTACTCTGTTTTGCATTTTCGTTCTGTTAGCAAAGAAAGGACATCAGCCTGGGTGTAACCTCTCTCCAGAGAGGCCACCAGTCTCCTGCCAAGCTGTAGCTCTTCTCCTCGCCTGGGGAAAAGAGACTGAGAGAAAGAGAAAACGATGGAACGAAGGGCATCCATGTGAGATCATAGCAGCTAACAGAAAGCCAGGTCCTCCAAATCTCTGCTGAGGAGTCCCTCCCAAATACTAATGGGCTCAAATACTGCTGTTCTCAGGAGACATAGCTGTACTTTTACAGTCTTCTGGTTTAATTTCCAAGTATTAATTATTGTGGGATAGTATTCCAAATTTAATCAAAGAAAAAAATCCACCTAGAAATAGAATAACCTGTGCTATTTTCTAGGGATTTTACTTAGGAGAAAATGAGTGTGAGGTGTGACAGTGAGTATGTGAATGGTATGAATACTTTTATATCTATTCTGTTTGCTTTTTATATTCTTCCCCTCCATATCTTCTTTTTCTTGCCAAAACAATCACTGAGAAACAGGTTGGTAAAGCAGAACTTCTGTAAAACCTTTTTTAGAGAATAGGTGGGTAGGAAGGATCCCACATGTTTCATGAGAGACGATGAGAAATAGCAGCTCAGAATGCCTGCCAGCTGGGGAATGACAGGATGCAGAGGTGGGTCACGAGCTTTAGCACGAGCATGAAATTGAGCTGAAGAGGACAAAAAAATGCAGAGTGGTAGAGAATTAAGAGCAGAGGAAGAAAACAAAGCACATTGTGAAACCTTCCCAGTAATCACGCATGATTGCAGGTAATTTCCTCTTATTGGTTCCAATATGTATTTGAAGTTTAAATTTGTGCCTAATTCATCATGAGGTAAAGTGAAAAAAAAATAGGAGTGTTTTTCCTCCACCCTTGGTGACTGATGTGCAATGCAGTAGTGCAGATAACTCAAAATAGTAGTCGAAATAGCCAGCGTGTGGGTGTGAGCAGGTACAAGAGGATCAGTTCGTGCTCTCCTATTCTCAGACTGCTGTGGCAGAGGGCGATTTGCCTGGGTGAGGCCGGAGCCCTAAGTGGGAGAAAGAGCAGGAGAGTAAGTGATGACACAAATACCACTTTCAGCCACTTTGTACGCAGTTGTTTCTCACAGGCTAGCAGAACGTGGTGCAGCTGGCTTCCACTCCAGTTTGCTCCTCTTTCTCTTGCTGCCTGTTGTCCCAGGGCTTCTCCTGTCATAAGGGTACCTTGTTCCCCCTCCACCCTGTTCCCCGTATTGTTCCACCGAGCACAAACAGCCTGATGGGAGCAGGACGCATATAACCCACAGTTGCCTGAGTAGGCATTCAATTTCCTGTGAGCCGAGAGGTCTGGGGAAGAGAGGCAAGAGGCCAAGCCCAGGGTTGCCCCTCAGTGTTGCTGAGCCAGGAGAGGATGTATCGGGTCAGCACATCCTGCTGAGCTCTTGCACTGCTTCCTCCTGGGCGCTGTGCCCAAATCTGTTGATGCACCTCCTGTTTTTGGACTTCCCTCACCTGTGTCATGATTTAACTGGGGGACTATAACCGTTCAAAATGCTTGAAACATCTCCAGCTGAAGCAGGGCAGACAGAAAACGTAAGGGAAAGGCTGTGAACTGGCAACGGGCTCTTGACCACCAGATCAGGTCAATAATTCCGGCTCCGGGTTTTTGTTGCAGCTCCCTCGAGCGGGCTCCGCTCCGACGAGCGTGCTCCGGCTCCCGGTTTTGCTTGCGGCTCCCGCTGCCGTATGCTAGTGGAGGAGGCGCCGGCTCCGGCCGTCGGGCGGGCGGGGATCCGGTGCCGGGTTTTGTCCGGTGCCCGCTAGGGAAGTTGCTGAAGTTGGGCCGCGAGTACCGGGGCCGTGGCGTGTTCTTCCTGCGGCTCGGCTGGTGCATGATGGAAGCAGCATGGCCGCCCACCTCTCCCTGACACAGGTACCTCCCGCAGGCCTCCGCCCGGGGACGGGGGCTGCCTGCCCACCGTTCGCCTCCCTCTGCCGGTGGGGCTGGGAGGCCTGGCGCCTCCCGGGGGGTTTGGGGCCTGGGGCTGACTCGCTCACCGAGACGCTGAGGCGGGTGGCGAGGACGCCTCGACGCCGCTGGGGAGTGGCTCGGTGCTCCCCGGAGGGCCCCTCGGCGGTGCGGCTTTGTGTGCTCGCCGCCGCCCCTCAGCCCTGCCCCGCCGCGCTAACGGCTGCTAGCGCTGTCAGGTGGCGACTGGGGTGCGGTGGCGTGCAGGAACGGTGTGTCTGAGAGAGGGAGCGGGCGAGCAGCTCCCAGCTGCGACCTGGGGGTTCCGCGAGCATGAAACGGGATCCCCCGGCTGCAGGTGCTCCTCTGGTCGGGGACGGGAGCGGGGAGCCCGGCCTGCCGGGGCTTGGCGCGGGTACGGCCGCCAGCGTCCCCCTCGACCGGGGAGCAGGGGTCTGAGCAGCTGCGACTGTAATCGCGGTTGGTCTTTTGTCTTCTAGAGAGACACAGGGCGCCTGGTTTGAACAACAACAAAATCCGTCCTGTGGGTTTTGAAGGCAGGTGGTGAACTTGGAGACGGGAGGAGTGTTCGTTGAGGGTTTGAAAGGTGATAGCCCTGGGTTAGGTAACCGTGCCCCCGGTGTCTGAGCGGGCAGCCGCGGGACTAACCTGCCCGCAGTCTGGAAGTGACAGCACGGGGAGAAGCGGAGACGAGTGGCTCTCTGGGTGGAGGTAACGGTGGCAACGTGTTAATGGAAGATTAGCTTAGAAAGGAGAGCTTAATTTATTGTTTTAATAGAAAATTAACTCCTAAGATACTGCTTGGAAGTCACTTTACTCTTTATGGGGTTTTTTGTTTCATTTTTTTGTGTGTGTGCACGCTCCATGGTGTGGGGAGACTATTTTTGCATACTGCCTGTATGGGTGCCTAACAGTGAAGAGTTTTGCAGGTGATGCTCTTAAAACTTGGAGAATCTCCATACAATTTCATTGTGATGTCACTTTGCCAAAATGTTTGTTGCTTGCATTTTTTTACTAATGGTAGTAGAATCACTTCATACGAGTAATTCTATCTCTTATTCCATAGTGATCTGATAGCTAATAAACCGCACTTTTTGGTACTTTCTTGTTTCATTATCAGTGACATGAGAAATCTGCATTCCTACCTGAAATAAGCCTGAAGTAGGCCTGTTGGTGGAGAGGTTCCTGGCTTGGGATGCCTCAATCTGATAATGAGTTGTCACGTTTACAGAAAGAAAAGCTGGTAAATAAGCATGAATCACTTAAACACATAGAAGTGAACTTAAAAAGTTGGCAACAAGGCTGCTCAATTTGCAGTTCCTCACTTATGTGTGTAGTTGATTTTTCTCAAAAGTCATTTCAGGGAAAGAGAGGAGGATAGTTCATCATGAAAGATGAGCTTCAGATATGTGAAGAAACGTACCTTTAAAGGTGTAAAGATATATAGTTATTAATTATAGTATCTTTTGTGAAAGCTTGTTTTATAAGTTAGCATTTTCTGTGTCTCTTTTTCAACAGTCTTCAAACAAACCAAAAAGTTTTAAAACATCTCCTTACTCAGGAGGAAGAAAGTTATCATAGACCAGCAGCCTTAATTCTGTTGGGCTATTCTGGCCCTTTGCATTTTGGGGAGAGGGGTGTCTGCTCTGATGGGTTCTACAGCAAGACATTATTGCTTACAGGCTATGTAATCCTTTCATTGTTGAGTTTATTTACTTTTTTTTGTCACATGGAAGGGGGACTAAATACAAATGTGATGATGTTGACAAAAGCAGAAAAATCACCAGTATCCTTAAAACCATTGTGACTACAGCTTACGTTAGTGGTTAAATTGAGGAAGCTATTTCTGCTGTTGTTGATCATTTGTGGGGGGATTTAATTTGTTTTTTTTCTTCTTGCACATAAGAATCATCTTAGAAAGTCAAGCAAACCTAAAGAAATTTCTTCAATTTAGGTTCTAACTTCTGGAATGTCAGGGTTATGAAAGGTCATTGCAGATTGTTAAGTGTTCTAAATCTGTTTAGATGAGCATGAGGAAGTGAAAATGACAGCATGGGGGTGGGGGGTATAGTTGCTGGCTGCAGTTAGCTCAGTTACTAATACCAGCAATAAAAAGTACACAGACCGGTTCTTTCTGCTGTAGACCACATGCAGAGAGTAAAGAGGCATATTAACCTGCAGTCAAGCTAAAAATTGTGTCAAATTTTCTTTTCCCCTTCACATGTTTGGTTTGACTGGGATTTAAGTGGCTAGGCAGTTGGGTATTTCCAAAGGAGACAAGGGTATTTTCAGAGGACTTTGCAGCTGCAGTGTCTGAGAGGGCTGAACATCCTTTATTTGAATATCAGAGCTCTGCTTAAGTAATCTGTATCTTTTTGTTGCTAATTGTGTTCTGTTGTCTGATTACTAAAAATATTTTAGGACCCTGTAGCTGTAGTGAAATGTATTACACCAAGTATGCTTGAAAGAGTGTTGTAAACTGAAGGTGGTTATCTTCCCCTCCTCTCCCCAATTTAGTAATAATCTGAAGTATCTTTTTTTCTCCCTAATTTGAACCCATTCTGCAGCATCTTTTTGCCAGTTGTTTGCTCCTTAAGTTATGGTCTGAGCATAACAGTGAATTTAATATGGAACTTCTACCAAGTGAATGTTTTATTGTGTCTCTCTTCAGTTTGGAAACAAGCCAGCAACAGAAGGAACTGTTCCAATCTCACAAATTGTCATCTGTTGTTGGAAAACACAAATTAAACTATATAGCCAAGATGAGGAGTTGTATTTTTGACCTTCTGAGGTTGGTTGCTTATCTGGCCTATTTCATTTAGGGAGTTCAAGGAGGAAGAACAGAAAACTGAAGAAAAGGCATGTTCAGAGTGGGGAAGATGAATTTGTTGAAAGCTGGTGTAATATGGACGTTCAGAAACCTCTTGTTGCTTGTGAAAATTGAACTTGTGCATTATTCTGCAGAACTGCCTATGTATGGTGGAGGGGAAAGCTCACAGTTTGGGGAAGGGCTGTAAAGAAATATTCAGGAAGAATAAGATAACTTTTTGTGTCTTTCTTCCTAGTATAATGAAATGCTGCTTGTGAAAAATGTGATAGTCAAAGTAGTTATGAGGCACATCAGTAAAGAAGAGTCACGTAATAGCGATCTGTAACCTAATTAGCTTCAGGTCTCAGTTTAAACTTCAGCATGGTGTCTCAGAGTCCAGCAGGCTGTGCTTCCTTGTTGAAGGAGAGCATTGACTAAGCTAGACAGGTACCCATCTAATGCATTCTTTCATGGCCAGGATTAACATCTTGTTACTGGAATGTGTAGGATCTGGATACTTAACAGTATGAATGACACTCATCTATGCATTATCTATAACGTAGACACAAAGCTTTGAGGTTTCTGGCAAACTTCTGATTTATTTATTCTTTTAAGTGATCAACAAAATGCTAAAATTAAGATCTTAGTTTGTTCTTTTTACTGGAAAAAGTATTTTTATTGTTTTTCTTTCTGTCCTTCATGAAAAAGGAGAGAATTTGAGTATGCGTGTGTGTGTGTTTCAAACTTGTGTATCAAAGAAGCTGAGTGCTCCTAAAGCAGATAGAACATGATTTTTTAATTATTGATATTGCATTGACACTATTAGAGAGTAGCTGCATCTAAAAAGGCAGTGGAGCTGCTCCTTCATGGTACACAGGCCTTGTTCAGTACTGACTAGAAGATAGTGGAGGTTTCCTGTAGTGATCTGAAAATTATATTGAACCATTCTGAATTAGGCAGTGAATTATCTAAGCAGAGAGAAGGCAGCAGCGTTTCTGTGCACGCTTCAGCTCTTCAGTGGGAATGAAGGTGCTGAATTTTGAAGTACTTAGTAATATTTGTGTGTAAATTTATAGTAAATATTTTCTTATCTTTTGTTATTGCTGTAGGAGATGTGCTGGGTTATGTCATGGAAAGTGGTAGAAAGTTTTACCATGAAACACTTCAGACAGTAGAGCAATGGGGATGGGGGAAGGAAGAGACAAGTTGATTATTGTTTGGAAAGGGCATTGTTAGAAAACCAACCTGCCTTAAACTTACCTGCTTTTTATGTGGCTGACTACATGAACAATGTTTATGACCTGATTGTGTCCTTTGGCCTGGAAACTCTTAAAATGAATCCTAGAGCTTTGCTTCATGATAGAATACAGTACTTGGGATTTTAATCTAGGGAGAATAGCTTGTTTCTTCCATTTTATCTCATTTTTGTTAAGAGGGGGGAAAGTATATATATGTTTTGTCAGTAGATGGTGCTTTCCTGTTTGTTTTTAAAACTTTTTGTGCAAAGGAAGGTTGTAGATGTTGTGGATGGATGGGGTGGACAAACTGGTAGCAGTATCTTATTACACCTAAATGGGAGTGTGCCAGAGGGGTGGAAACATGGGGAATATAAAGGCTTGATTGACAACAGAAGGTAAAAAGACAGGTGTCCCTGAAGACATTTTTTATTTCCCAGATTAGTATTCTAAAGTTTATAGGTTTGTAGCAAAGGTGGTAATTAGTAGAGCAGGCATTACTCTTATGAAGTGATAAACTTTTAACATGGAATCATAATAATGTGTTTCTATTTTCATACTCTGTGGAGTATGACCTTTTCTCCCTCCCTCCTTTTTGCATTGAAAACAAGTTGAATTTACTCTCTGCAATTGGTTGTTACAAATTCCATAGAATTTGTTTTACAGCAGAGCTTGGCAAGATGTTAAACAGTATTTTCTACTTGTGCCAGAAGAATATCCTTGGCTATATTTGTTTGGTTTGTTTTGTTGTGGGGTATACTTTGAAGGAAAACCAAACCTGTAACTAGTAAAATAGTCTGAGGAAGATTTTTTTGCTACTATTATTTTATTTGGTGTCACAGGAAATTCCAGTTACTGCAGTGATACTGATGTTAAAATGAGTATTGGAAATGCTGATTAAATAAATAGGAATTACTGGCTTGGACTCTAAGTACTGAATGAAAAGATTGTTTTGCACTTGGTGTTTTCATTGCAGGACTTCAATACCATGTTTCCTGTCCAGGAGCAGCAATGATCAGTTTGGCTGTAATAATGAAACATTTGGCTGAACAAAGGGAGATATTGGGCAAGAAAGGATGATGCATGAAAATTGATACTTCTAGCACATGTGCTGGCCAACTCTGTTCTAGTTTTCTGCTTGTAGCTTTAATTTGATTCTTTGCCTATATTCTTACATTATAATGAAGTAATACTTAGTAAATAAAATACTTGGATGTTTAAGAGAACTGCCCCTCTAGAATGCTGTTCACAGTGTAGCTTGGTTGGTAAGGTGGTCTGGTTTGGGGAACTAATTGTCTGTTCAGTGATTTCACTTTTCAGCTAAGTCTCTTCGAAGGGATGGCACTTTCTGAAGTTAATGGTATATTTTTGTAGGGAGTGTCTGCTTGTAGAAGTGATAACACTTGATGTTTACAGTTACTACCAAGGATTGGTATGCAGAAAGGCTTTTGCTTATACTTGGTCCTACAGAAAGCAGTGTCACTGCTAACTCCTGTGTACCACACTGGGGGGCTAGGAGTAAAAATGTTGTAGGAAAAGAAAAGGTTGATGTGTGGGGACGAGCAGATAGGGCAGGTGACTCAAACCTGACCCACAAAACATTCCCTTCCACGTGCATCATACTCAGTGTAAAGCTGAAGGATCACAAGGGTCAAGCTCTCTTCTACTATGGCCAGTATCCAAGGAAGACTCTTGACTATTCTGATGTCTTCAATCCCTATCCAAGAGCTCCTGAATCCCATTCCTATCTGCTGCTGAGTTCAGCCTGGACTCTGGGCAAGTTCAGCATTGCTTTTGTATATATATTTGTAAATATTTAATTTTTTTTCTTATTAATACTACTACATTTTCTTTTTGTTGATACTGTTTTAGTGTTGGGTTTTTTTCACCCCATAAGTCTCACTCCCTTTCATTTCTCTTTTTGGGAAGGGAGAGGGGTTGATAGAGAGTGTCTGTTATTCATTTAGTGGTCAGTCCAGCCTCAATCCTTGACATAAGTACAGCATTTGAGGTTTAGTTAAGAAAATGCAGTGTGCTTTGGAGCATGCTGAAAGTGATTGAAAGTGTTTGTTATATTGGTAGTTAAACTGGTTATGGTAGTCAGAGGTCTGGCAAAACTGGAATATATTTCATCAGACTATTTTAAGGGATGTGTAAATGCCTTAGTTGATGGCTGAAATAATAAAAGCCTTTGGGTACCAGAGCAAAGTCAGAGCAAGGTTAAGCTATATAAATGGAGGTATTGCAATGAATACCAATGATGGTTTCCCAGCATATGTAATTCCAAATATCTGGCTATGCAAGAGGTATTTCTCACACCAACCCAACAAACAAACAAAACCTCAACAGCCACATCACCCCTAACCAAAAACAACGAACCAACCAAACCCCAGAATAAAGAATAAGAAACAACATGTGGCTTTTAAAATAAACTGAGTGTTTCAGGGGCAGTGTGCTTGCTGAATAACTATGTGTCAGGGTCTGAATGAAAGTTCTCCAGTTATTTCTGGCTGTTGTCTGTAATTTCTCTTTCAGGCTGTTTTGGTGGTACTGCACCAGAACTGTAGTTGAACAGGATCACACTAAACCTCTGATTTCTACCAAACATCCCCTCTTAATATATACTTTGATAATCAGTACTTGTGAGCATTCAAGTGCTTAGCCAAAAGAGCAACTCTATCAGCTGTGGCTATAGGAAAAGTTATGTGGTTTAAGCTGTCACAATTTATACATGCTGTATTAGTGCTTTATGCAACTATATGATTGAGAACTCTGGAATGTTGTTGGTTTCCATATTTCAATGCACACTTCTACATTTTAAAGCCAGAGAAGCTACCTTTTTGGATTCAGTTTGTACCAAGGTCTGTAAATTCCAGGTTTTAAGGTCATATTCCTCTTAAGGGGGAGAATTCTGTTTTTGGATGATACTTGGAAGTGAAGTGGTATGTTGTTTTTTTTAATATATTCTATAAATAACTTGTATTATGCTCAGTTATTCTTGCTGGGTTTGCAAAGGCAGCACAGTGCAGTAATTCTAGGGGTATCCTCTGCACAAATACACCCAGTTGTACATGCAGTCTTTGGTTTAGGCGACATGTGCTTCACGCAGACAGTGTCTGCTTTTGTCCTTGTTTTCAGGTTGGGAAAGAGAGGTAACCTATAGAGTTTCTAAGAATGTTTTAAAAATAAATTCATAAAGAAAGGGCCTTTTCCAAAAGAGCTGCTTTATTCTTGTTCACCTAAGTTTAGGTGAGTACTGAATGTCTGCTAGATAGCAGTGGAATTAAGGCAGAAGTTCTCTGACAAGGATTCAGGTTAGGAAAACAGAAGTTAAGATATTACTCTCTCAGTTTGGTAATGATGCTGTGGATTTGGTTGTGAATCTAGCAGTTAATTTGGATATCTGAAAATTTTACAGACTAGTTGCCTATTACACTAAATTCTAAAGAATGATGCAGCAGATAATGAAATAAAATCATAGTGCTTTGTACTCATTAGCATTTCATTGGCATAGTATCATTTCAGGTGTCTTATTTTGCCTATAGATGATCTATGCTTCAGAATTCTTGTTCCATACTGCCTAAGGTGGTGACCTATCTGATAGTAATCTGACAGTGGTCAGCATCACTGACTTCAAACCAGGAAGTTAGTTTTCTAACAGTTAAACATGAAGAGCTATTGTAGTCCTCATAACTAGAACTACAGAACTTCTCAATGCTTTGAAGACAGGCAAAAAGTGTTCTATATATTTTTTTTTTATCCAGGGAGAGGGGAATTCAGATATAGATATTTAGGGTTAATTTTTTCTCTCTCTCTTACAGCTGTCGAGTGCAAATCCAGTGTATGAGAAGTTCTACCGGCAGGTATGTATCTGTGTTCCTGTTGGAAGAACAAACTTTACTTTGTATTTAAAGAATATTCTTTTGCTGTGGATATCAGCATAGCCAACTGTGGATAAACAGAAGTTGAAAGAAAATTATTATGCTTTAAAATATCTTTTTATAGTAACTAATGCTTAGGCCTGAGCTGTATCAGTATAAGTTTAATATTGATTGTAAGGTGATTTAATCTGCTGGGGAACTGCTAGGTATGTATGATACACACCATTTTACAGTTAAGACTGTTATTCATTGGAATATATTGCCCAGTGAAATTGGAGCACTATTTGTTTTCCAGCAGTCTCAGTGATATGCAGGAACAGGGATTCCTTAAACATGATGTTACTGTTAGTGAAGTTGTGCCAGTGGATTTTTCCAGTGGATTAATTTTCTGACTTGCTCAACCAAACTTTTCTGCAAGCATTTGTTCTAAAGAGTAGCTTTCAAATGTACTATGTCTGAGACCTTTCAGTTGCAGTAGACAATTTTTTCCTTACATCTTTTAAATAAGGAGATATCAACTTTCAGAATAGTAATGTTAGAAAGACATTTCCCACTTTAGAGAAAGAAGTTCTATCACAAACTTAAAAGTAATTCATCTGGCATAATATGTGTTGTGGAATAGGTGTAAATCTTGGACTTTGTATTCAGTATGTGATTGAAATCTCAACCATTCAGTTTTTCATTCAAATGAAAGTTTTTGTTTAACCTTTTCTAGACTGACTCTCAAAACAGGGTGAGGTTAAAGGATAAATTTAAATACTTAAGATAAAGGAGCAGGAAATGACTTAATCATGTGATACACTGTAGCAGGTAAGCAGTATGCCTGACCTGCTGCTGAATTCTGGCTGAATTCAGAGTTGGAAGTATTTCTTACTGTTATATTGTGACCTAATGACATCAGATGTAAATTACTTTTTAATTTTTATTTGGTTCTGACCCTACAAAAGACAACTTTCAACAAGTGAGCTGTTGGCTGATACAGCTATGCAAATTTAGTTTTGTTCCTTGGAGAAAAAACTCTTGTCAAGTTGGTGTATAACTGACCCAACACCAGCAATCTTCTCAGGATGATAGTCAAATGTGAGCCAATTTTCTGCAGTATTTTGGTGCTTAGTAAGTACATGCATCCCAGTATGTGGGATCTATGGGATTGTGATTTAATCTGACTCAGAAATTTATAAAGTGACAACAGCCTTTAAAAAAAAAGAATTAGCAAATAATTACCTGAATTTTACTCACAGTATCCATATTGTGTTAAATAACAGTCCTCCTTAAGTCCCTTAAAGTCACCTTCCTCTGCCTTAGAGGTGGAGGGGAAAAAAAATAAACACAGCTGATAGCTTGTTGCTTTGTGACTTTCCAAAAAGAGTAGAAAAGTCCTAGGCTGGGGGTTTACTGGGTGGATGCCAAGATTACTGTGCTGAAGTGCAGGGTCACCTCCGCTAACAGAAAAGGGGATTTGGTGCACTGTCTTGGCAACTCTTTGGCTCCAGTATGAACAGCTCTCCCATACAGGCTGAATTAGCTATTTGAAAAATCTGAGGAGCAGGAGAAACTACAAGGCTGTTGTTTTTAATTACATTGCCTTGGCTAGGGAATCCTTAATTATAGGAAACGACCTCTCCTAATTAAAATCATATTAGTTACGTTGAGAACAAAACATGTTTTCACTGTTGTATTACGTGATGGTTTTTGGATTGCTTTCAGAGGTTTTTCTTCACTTTTAGCAGTCTACAGACAACCTTCATCTACTGCAGTCCTTTACTACCTGGTTTTAAGCCTACCTTTGGGAGCTGCTTGTTCTGAGTGCCTTAATCCTGTCTGAAGCACTAGTTTTCACTAGTCATTCTCAGGTTATTTCAAAGACAGCCAGGATGACTCTGGGTTCAGCAAATGCTTAGAAAGCATTGATCTTCAAAAGGGATACTGAGAAATCCAGCACTAACATCAGGCTATTCTTCTGATACATGTACCTCAGTTTTTCACGCATGCTCATTTCTTTGAACAATTTCAGTTTTGGTTCTCTCTTTCTTTCTTCCTAGGAAGTGTGGAAAGTAAGTGACCTCTATTGCCTCTTTCCTGTCTTTTGAAATGTTTATCATGTCACAAATTCTGATGAGTTTCAGGACATGTCAGCTAACTATAGATAGGAAGACTGTTTTTGAAGATAATACATGATTTTTATCTATAAAAGTTAATACATTATTTGATCTCTAGATCTTGTAGGACCTGTGCAGCTACCTGTCTTGGGTAGTAATTCTGACAGTTTGAATCAACTGAAGATACCCTTGGTGTCTTCTCGATACTGTGCCCTTTTAGGCATCCTTTTGCTTTAGGCTTTCAAGGACTAACAGCTTTTCCTCTATTTCCCTATAGCTGAGGTACTGGTTTTGCTTAGGAACATTCAATAACAATCTATTTCAGTGATACTTATATTGATCCTCAGAGAAATGCATGCTGGTTGATAATCTGCCAAAACTATCAACAACTTCATTGTGTTAATAAGTTTCACTTCAGGGACTAAGTATTTCCCTCTTCTAAGATGGTGAAGGAGTATTGAAGCAGAGCCTTCTTTTATAGACCATAACAGTAATGCATTCAGAGCTGGACAATTAAATGTAATCAAACGCTGGAAGTTCTCTGTCCTTACAAATCAAATGTTTTACAGGGATCAAGATGTAAATCCTGTGATTAAAAAGGGCTAATTAGATAGGTTCTGATGATGGCCTGATATGAACAAGGTTCCCTATCTACTGCTTAACTTGAGAAATTCTTGGGTCTTTGTGTGTACTTGAAACTTACTACTGGAGGCCTTGAAGTCTAGGCATAATGAATGGTTAGAAGCTTACAGAAGTGGACATTTGTTTGCATAGCTATTAGTGTTTCTTCCTCAGTAAGTGGAATTAATCTGAATCTTCATTGCTGACCTGTGAGAATAATTTCTGGATTGTTCTCAAAGTGACTGTGCTAGCATGAGCATTCTTTGCTGCTTTTTGAGAGCCTGTATGAAGAGATTGCATCGGTTCAAAAGCTAGTTCGTCACGTGAGAGGTTTTTTTTGTCTCCCTAGGTTGATTCTGCTAATGCTGGAAGAGTTTTAGCTTCTGATGCAGCTGTTTTCTTGAAAAAGTCTGGATTGACAGATTTGGTACTTGGAAAGGTATTTAATGAAAGTTAGTTAATTATCCTGTCTCTTGCTTCAGTTAGTATCCTGTGTAAATTAAAATACTTAGTGGTACTACAGGTTATGTGATCTTCCCTAATGTCTTTTCAGCTGTGCTATCCAACAGTTTCCAACTTCAGTATCTTTGCTTATTCTACTATGTACCTGTTTTGTAGTGGAAATTTCAAACAATATTTAAATTTTTCACCACAAATAAGTGGTGTGATGCAAGTTAAGACCTGAACTTTCATCCAAGAATGTGTTGTTACATGGAGAGAGAATTTGCCAGCTTCCTCTCAGTGCTGTCTATTTTTCAGATTTGGGACTTAGCTGATACTGATGGAAAAGGTGTCCTGAACAAACAGGTATGATTCCTTAAATGGTGTATGAGGTTACTCTAACCAAGTCTTGAAAGATAAGGTTTCTGGTTCAGGAAAGCAGGTTTCTAAGCTTTATTTTTTTCTTCAGATTTTTCTAATTGGGTCTATATATGTGCTTCCCACTTCAGTGTAAGCTACAATAAATTAAGCAACCTTCAGCTACCTCACCACTTTTTCTTCAAGTTGTAAAATGAGCTGTTGTGTAGCTATGCAGTATAATATACTGAGAAGTAATTTAAGGGTTAATGCAGAAATTAAAATTCTACTAAAATCTTCAAAACTTCTTGATCTAATTTTGGTGGACTTGCCATTAGTATGTTGTTTGGAGTTGTTCTTCCAAAGTCGTAGTGATGAGCTGTGTGGCAGGTAGACTTGTGTTATCAGTGATGCTACTGAAAAGCTCTCATCTGTGTTGCTGTTTGTTTTAAACTGTGGTTACTTAAAGAATGGCATAGGGAGAGTTAACTTTCATTCCATGGTAGGAGAAGGAGGAGCTTGTAGCATCTGCCAAACAATTATTTATTTTTTTTCCTCCCAGACTTCTTTTGGTTCATTCTTCTCATGTGCTATACTATACCTTTCTTTCCTCTCCCTCTATCAACTACTACCTTTGGGATCAACTCAGTTCCTCCAAGATAAACACAGAAGAACTGAGTGCTGGGAACTGACCATACTAGCCAGGAAGTTACTAAATGCTTGGACCTAGTGATCACAAACTTTGCCTCGCCAGAGGGATTCAGCAGTTGCCAAGTGCTGCTTTCTGTCGCTTTGTGACCCCCTTTGAGGCCATTTGCAGCCCTTTGTATACATAGCAATACTAGAAAAGCTCTGAATTCTTCTGAAATTTGAGTATTCTCATTTACTAAATCCTTTAAAATTTCATTTTTCCTGTAGGAATTTTTTGTGGCTTTACGACTTGTAGCATGTGCACAGAATGGATTGGATGTTTCCCTGAGTAGTCTTAATTTGCCTGTTCCTCCACCAAGATTTGTAAGATTTCTTCTTTAATTGCACATACCAACTCATTAATGAGAACTGCTTTTAAGTGAACAATTAGGAAGGTTTGACATAAATACCAAACACTTGTGAAAGTGATATTGTAGGGCAATAGGACCCTACAAGAGGGGAAAAGTAAGCAGTGTGGAGTAAGGTTCTACATGTTCTACTGGGGAGTTGAATATAAAGTTGTGTGTAATTGGAATATGTATATATAGTACTTTTTCTGTTAGTGTTGTCCTTAATGGAAGAAACATTTTAAATTTCTTACTCTAAATTTTGGCATCCTTAGCTAAGGTGTGAGTACCTAAAATGCAGTTCTGGCTTTAAGAAGGAGCACCTTCTCAAATAAGGGAGTGGTTTTGCAAGGCCAGAACTGTGTCTGTTTAATGTATTTGGGTTTTTTTCCTGTTTTTCCTTAGACTGATACTAGTAGTCCTTTGCTACTCAGTGGAACAGGATCAAGTGATGTACCATGGGCTGTTAAGGTAAACCAAAAATCAGGCTGTTTCCTAGAACTGTGATATGGTTTGCAAAAAAGTGTAAGTCTGTTTGAGAAAAACATAATGCTACTGGTAGCTATAGTTTATAAAGTATGATAAATGACCCTTCATATCAAGTCAGTAGCTTGGCTAGTAGACCTAATCTCATGAAAACACTTGACTCTTGGGAAATATCTCCATATTTAGATATTTGGAGAAAAAAAAATAGTTACTTGGAGCCATGAAAATAATTGAAGACTAAATCTTACTGGGATTTGGATGAGTTTCTAGCTGATGCAGTAATAATATCTTTCATATTTTCTTTTAAGCATCAGGAACTGCAATGTGTATGTTTCCAACTGTAACTTTTTAAAGCTAATCCTTTTGAAAGAGCTCCTGCTTCTTAGGCTACAACTGTGACTGTTTTCTGTAAGGAATATTTTTCTTCTGCCCCTGCAGCTGGAAGACAAGGCCAAGTATGATGCTATTTTTGACAGCCTAAACCCTGTAAATGGACTGTTGTCAGGTGATAAGGTGAAACCTGTACTCCTTAACTCAAAACTGCCAGTGGATATCTTAGGACGAGTAAGAATATCTTTCTTCTTGATTGTGGAGTTAATCAGAGTGTTACACTCAGCAATAGCTGAGTTTCAGATTTGCCATTTGTAGTAATGAGCCAACTGTTAAATACTGTCTTATGGGGTGGCCACATGAGTAACTATTACACTGTAAAGGAAAGAGTTGGTTGTGATCTGCTTTGATAGATTGCCTTTTACAGCAGAGTGTAAGTTATGTGCATTCTTTAACACTTGGTTTACAACAGGGAGCTCCACCTAAAACCATGCAAAAGCAGAGATATTCTTCTATGAATGTATGTTGCTCACTGAAAACTAATGCTGTTAATCTTTATAGAACTTAAGCTATGGTGGAGGGAGGCTGTTCCCACATCTCTTTTTGATGAGGTTTTAGATAGGAAACTGCTGCAGTTCAAGAAAACATCCCTGTCTTCTGGTTTTTTATTGGTAGGTGTGGGAACTGAGCGATATTGACCGTGATGGGATGTTGGATCGAGATGAGTTTGCAGTTGTAAGTATCTTCCACCTCTTGAGATTTTCTGAAAGCTTTATGGCAGGGGCTTAAAATAGATGCATTGTGTATTAATTTTTGACTCTGTGTTGTTCATTCATTGCCTTTATTTAGAGACCTTAATCAAGTTTTAGTAGTATTTAATGTTTCTGTCAGTTTGAATGTGTCTCAGTACTCAGCACTAACTTTCTTTGTGGGCTAAGTCAGCCATTAAAAACATACCTGTGATCTAAAAACTTACACCATACAATCTGCTGTCCCATGAGAGACTGAGTGCTTCCACTGAATATGTTTATAGTACTTGAATGCTTCAGGATACCTTTGAGGAAAATTCTAAAGAATTTATACATAAAATTCTTCCAAAGTTTGTAGCAAGTTAGAAATTTCATCACTCCTGGCATAGTATTAAAACAGTTTAACTTCCTCCAAGAGATGGCAAGTGAGAAAAGAATGGGAGGCTCTTGCTTTTGAAGACTGTTAAGTCCCTGGAGGTGTTTAAAAAGCATGTAGATGTGGTACATAAGGACATGGTTTAGTGGTATGGTGGTGATAGGTTGCTGGTTGGACTTCGTGATCTTAGAGGTCTCTTCCAACCTCAGTAATTCTGTGATTGCCTTGAATGCAGTAGTAATTGCATCAGTTTTGTCTCAAAACTTTTAGCATGTTTTTGCATTTAGTTGAAGAGAAAGGAACTATGCATTCACTCTGAAAGAGAGGGTTTCATTTTATGTAGAGAAATACCAAACCTAGCTTTAGAGGTTTGAAAAAGGTAACAAAATACCTTGCAATGCAGAATGCAGTTAATCTTGAAAAAGTCATGTGACCTTTCTGTCCTCAGGTGGGACTAAAGCCAGTCTTCAGTTTTAATTTCTACAAACTGTTACTGATCCTTTCAGAGTCAAAATTAGAAAAAGAAATGAAAAATACCTGTTTAATTGCCAAGAACTGATGTTATGGACAGCATCAAAACCTTACTTTGTTTCTTTGTAATATAAGTATGATGGATTGACTTTTCTGCTGTCATGTGTATATTTGAGAAAGGATAAAAGTGTAAAAATTGTTTTTTTGAATATTATTCTAGTTGCCTTCAGGCACTTACATGCTTCGGTTTCTTTGAAAACAACTCCTTTAAGACCCTAGTAGTTAACACTTGTGTTTATGCTGTAATTCTTCAGATTTTTATCTTTGAGATCAGAGGATTGATATGCTCTAGAGAAATATTTGAGATAAATTACAAAATCCCTTTTATATGCAGTTCTGTGTCTTGAACTCTTAAGTGGAGCAGTTCCTGGAAAAATAGTGAATACATTAAAGTCAGGTGTTTGAAGCGTTCTCTCAAATAAAATTCCAGAAGGGGTGGTACAAGCTTGGTAATATTTTGGAGACTCATTTTGATGTTCTAAAAGATACTGAACTTCATTTGCTAACACTGAACCTCAGAAAAAAAGCAGCAATGAAGAACACAGGTGAGAAGGCAGTAAACCGTGATTCAGTTGCAGGGGCTTGTAAAGGAGAAACATAATGGAAAAATTCTACTAAGTAATTTAAGTAAGTCTTTCTATTTATTATATATTTATATCCACATACCCTGTTTTTTTGTTCAGGCCATGTTTTTGGTGTACTGTGCTTTGGAGAAAGAACCAGTGCCAATGTCCTTGCCTGCAGCTTTGGTGCCACCATCCAAGAGAAAACCTATTAGTGTTCCAGGAGCAATGCCATTGATTCCATCTTCAACATCTACCAAAGAATCTCATCAGTCCTTGCCACCTGTAGGCATTTTACCTGCCAAAACACCATTAACACAGGTAGAGTTCTGAAGTTACCTGGAGTTAGGAGATTTTTGCTCTTAATGCTGTGCATTGGTGACTGCCTGTATGAAGAGTCTCGATACGGGGTTTTAGTTTCCTTCTTGCCCTGTTGATTGGTCAATGAATTTGAGGTGGCTGATGGGAAGACCAGATGGAGAGGTACAAAATTTATCTTGTTCTGCCTTTTCCAGATGTCTTCAAATATAAACAGCTGGATAAGAGTATTATTTATTAAACGTTTTTAAGATATATTAAAACTACTTCAGGACATCAAGGTCAACCCAAAGGTCAGAGGATTAAGAGAACAGTTTAAAAATGTAGTTCAGGTACACATCTGCAGGGTAAAAGTCTTCTGGCTGAAGACTGATTTGAATATGGACAAGTTCTTGAAACAGATTGTGGCAGGCATGTATGTGTACTTGTATATGTGTGTACACATGCAATTTGAAGAAGACATTAATGAAATTGGAATAGATAAATGCAAGCCATGGGAAAAGGAAAGAAAAGGTCTGGCATATCCACCTGAGCACATTAGATCTGGTGTTTGTTCCAAATGTAGTTATTAAGAAGCTTGACGTCTCCCTCCCCAAGCAACTTACTTAGTCCTGGTCACTTCAGAATTCAGTAAAATATCTTTCCAAGCAGATTATAATTGCTTCTGTTCAAAACAAGAAAAAAAAATTAGAAGGTGCTCAAAGGTAAGAACTGTAGTACCTAATGGGTAAGCTGCTGCTTGGACATTTGCATTACCCATATTTGAGTAATCAGTAAGCAACTGGCCTGTTAATGCTGGAGGTGTCAGGGTGTTCATCTGGCTGTTTCCTTGACTGGTGGTAAGCCTTGCTGAGTGTATTACAGAGCAGTGCCATTCAGCATGTGTCTTGTGTACAGCACCGTTTGGTATTCAGCTGTTAAGGGTCCTTGTATGCTGAAATTAATGAGCATTCATAAGCATGCTCTTGAAGCCACTTTCACTCGGAAACCCCAGACATCTTTATAGTAGCTTAGTGTTTGGAAGAATTGATGAAGTAAGAGAAGTAGCTTTAATTCCCATCTTTGCCTTGATTGAAGGTAAATTCTACAATTTAGAATGTGCCTACTGTTAACAGTCTGGCCTGAAGCTGTTCTTCGGTCCCTTCAGCTAAAGCTCTCAAGCTGTGTAAAAAGGAATAAAACAGAGAGAGCCAGACAGTAAGCAGGACTCTGGCTGAGCACAATGATGAGGGCACAACCCTGTGCTGGGGGGAGATTTGGGCTCCAGGGAATACTTTTAATGCACAGGCAGAGGCAGAGCAGTACCAGCCAGCCTTGGTGCTTTGCTGATGTAAATACTTTGCTTCTGCTTTTGGAGTTGCTTGTGGATCTCTCTGCATCTCTACTTCAGAGGATAAAGCTGGTTTATGAACTAGGCACCTACATCACTTCTAAAAATCTGTGCTGTAGTTGAATTGTGTAACTCTGAAGGTAACCATCTGAAAACAGAACTGCCTATATCTTAGTATTGTGGTTTTGTCTGTTCTTTCCCTTCCATCCCCACCCTCGTTCAGTGGGTTGTATCACCTGCAGACAAAATGAAGTATGATGAGATCTTTGTGAAAACTGACAAGGACATGGATGGCTTTGTGTCAGGTGTGGAAGCCAGAGAACTGTTCTTGAAGACAGGACTGCCTTCTGCTCTTCTTGCTCATATCTGGTAGGGTTTCTTTTCCTTCCATGGTGGCTATTTAGATGATGGCGTGGTACTTGCTACTTCCTAGTGCTTTTCTGGAAAAGTGCTATGTTGACATTTCTGGAAAGGGGAAATTGTTTTTTGTGTATTGTAGCATGGCCTCTGTATAAGCAGTGGAAACTTAGTTGCTTCTGCTTTTGGACAGAAATTGGAGAAAAACAAGTTTATGCTATGTGTCATGTTTTAGGGGAGGAGTGCCTAAACAGGTGCCTGAAACAGATTGTCACAAACAAATACTGCATTCAGCTGAATCTGTGTATTTAAGGCATCATTCTGTTGCTGTGTATCTAAACACTGATACTGTCCATATACTGGTATATGTATAAAACTCCTAGCATGTGAGAATTAATTGCCCACTTCATTCTACAGCTTAGTCGTCTTGCATTACAGCTAGTAGTGACACCCACTGCTCTTTTAAATTTTCCCCACTACGAAGTTATTGTGGGGCACTCCAGGAAAAACTTTTTTTTTTTTTTTTCTTCCCAAGTATGGTTAAGACAACCTCAGTTTAGGAAATTTAGGAAAATTTAAACTTGTGTTGGCTGTGAAAAGTTCTTTAATTTAGAAGGAACTTCAGTTAGATACTCGGGTGTTGTTAATGACTTGCAGCCCTGATTCTGCCTTTCACCAGCTCAGAACTTAACTGTAACAGAGCTGTGGAACTTGGCATGCAAAGAGAAAGTGGATATGTATGTTTTGAGTAATGTTTCCTATGTATTACCATGCCTTAATTCTATTTTGATTCTTTTTTTTAGAAGTGGAGATATACAATAGTAATTTTCACACTTTAGAATGACAAGTACAATAAACAGTGCCTGTACTTGCAGAAATGAGAATTTATTTCATGTACATCTCTGTGCAGGGCTCTCTGTGACACAAAGGACTGTGGAAAACTTTCAAAGGAACAATTTGCTTTGGCTTTCTATTTAATTAATCAGAAGTTAACAAAGGGCATTGATCCACCTCATGCTCTGACTCCAGAGATGATTCCACCTTCAGACAGGGGTGTCAGCTTACAGAAGGTAAGGATGGGTTGGTGTAAGTTCCAAACAAAGAATGTTACTTTCAAAAGCTACACAAGAAGCACCTCAAGCACTGGCATACCTTAAATTTATCATACTATCAGGAAGAAAACAAGTCTTAAGCACAAAGAATCAACAAAAAACCTATTCCATCCATGTTTCAAAATGAAGCTGTCATTTATTATGCCTGCCAACCAAGCAGAGAGACCTTGTGTTGAGACAGGCAGTAGAAGGATTATTCTTTCACAACAGGAAAATACTACCTAAAGAAATTCTAGTTTCTATCTGAAATAACATGCGCAAGTTCAGTGTCTTTCTCCTAATGTGTTCATGGTTACCTTTTTTACACTGACCTTTTTTAAGAGTCTGGAAACAAACTAGATAGAGTTTAGAGCTACATATTTCAAGTCTTTAAAGCAAATGGTCATCCTTTTATACTTCACAGCATCTTCATAGTCTGTTGATTGCCATCTATCTTAATCCAGCAGTAGCCTGTACCTGAGCAGTTCAAGTTGTATTTATCAGAGTGGTAGAGGTCATTACAAATTGTACATGTTTTACACATCATGAAGTCTGATGTGAGTTACCTTTTCTTGGTTGTGCAAAACATTGACCTGATTCTACAACTTTCTTAAACAGAATGAAAGATTCACACCTGAAAAAATGAAACTCAAAATTTGGTACTGCTTTTGAGTTTCCATAAGGGGTATCTGATTTCTTTTTACATTCTGTTTTTAAAAAGTAATTGCTTTATTTGCAACTCTACTAATCTTTTTTGTATGTTTGCTTTCCTTTCTATGTCTCTTTTCTAGTTTGGACTGTTTTTTCCATTCTGCACCACTCTGCTTTTCATCCTTATTATTCTGTCAGTTTGTTAACTCTGCTTTCTCAAGGTTAGAGAATCTTTGCTTTTCTAATATTTACTGTCTGTTGGTTTAATAATGAACATCCTTCTAAGACTCTTACATAATCATTGAAATAGCACAGCACTTCTTTGAAGTGTCACAGTATTTTGTGAACTCAAATTATTGCTGATTTCCAGTATTCTTCACCTGGAAGAGCTTCAGGGTTCTTCCTTTAATTCAGACCTCTGTGCCTGTTACCTGTTTGTAATATGTGCTGCTTAAACTAAAGAGAAAATGCTATGTCTTATCCTGTTGAAATTGCTGGGGAAGTAGTATAGTAGCCTAATGTGACACTTGACAGTTACCTTTTGGACTAATACCCATGGTTTTACTGATTGTATTGCAGAAAATTTAGTGCTTAGATCCCATTAGATGATACCAGTGTTGGTTTTCCCTATTCAGTGTGTGTAAATGGTTTTTATGGAAATCTGAAAGGCATCAGGGTGTTATGTTTTGGTTTTTTTGCATTACTACCAAATGATAAGAATATTGTAAAAGAAGGTGTTAGCTGTGTAAATCCTCACCAACAAATCATTTTACTAGACTGAGCTGAACTTTCAGCTTGTTTTGAGCCCTTTCAAGAAATGTCATCTTGTTGATGTTTGTCCAAGATCATTGCTCAAGAACTGGGCACAGCGATAAGAGCAGTAGGCAGAAGTAGGCTTTTTGCTGGTTATCTTGAAGTGACATGGCTTACATTGTTAAAAAACCCCAAACAAATAACAAAATACAACAACAACATGAGACAAAAAACCCACCAAAAAAACCACCCAAAAACCCCCAACCAACTTAAGCTTCTGAATTCACCAATATAAAGGTAGTAGCAGAAATACTAGTAAGTATAATGGTAATCCATTGTGTTTTCAAAGTAGGGAAAGTTAATGTGATCCTCTTGGTAGGTGCTCAGAGTGTACATGCATGGATGTTGCTTTTATCTAATGTTTGCTTTCCTAACAGAATTTTACTGCTGCAGTAGTGTAACCTTTGTTTTAGTTCTGAAGCCTGAATGCAGATCCCATGAATGGGATGCAGCAGCAGGCTAGTACTTGTTGCTGTCTCTTTACCTGGAACTGTTTGTAGTCACCAAATTGCACTTAGATCACTAGCCATAAAACTTAAACTTCCATGCAAGTTCCTCTTGAAGAATTTGAACAGGAGTTGACTTCCATTACTAGCCTGAGTTAAAAACTCAAAGCATTGTTTATGTGCATGTTGCAGTGTAGCAAATAACAAATAGTTCAACTCCTGTCTTTAAGCTGTATATTGAAGCTAAAAATGTTGGCTTTTGTGGTTCTCCTGAAAATAAGATTGAACTGAAAATAAGATCAAAATACATTTTGTTCAAGTTTGATGCTGGCATTAGTGTGCAGAATTTATTTAACTGATGAGAGGAGGAGACCTGGAAAGAGTCTGTACTTGTAGTTAGTAGCTCCATGTTTTCCTTCTGTCCATTCCTAGGAGAAGTGAAATTTTTCTCATTGGAACACCATGAGGAGCTTTGCAAAATTCCTGTGTTATTACTTTAGAACAGGAATGAACTTTGTAGCTATTTTGCCTATTTGAGAAGCTGTTTAAAGAAGAAGTTTAAGAAGAACTGAATGCTTTTTTATTCTCAGTTTATGCCATTTGTTTTAGTACAGTATGCATGAGTAGTCTATAGCTCTGCTGAATAATATTCTCTGCCACAGCGTGCTCAGATTTAATGCTTAGGTCTTTTCATGGCTCTTGTTTGGTTTTGGTTTTGTGTTGGGTTCCCCTTTCCCCCCCAGAGTATAAGCATGAATAAACATATAGTTAGTAACATCTTGATTTATCTTTAGAGAGGCTTCAGGATATAAAGACTCTTGAGGTATCACTTGCCTTTTAAAATTATATGTATGTACTTTTCCTCTGAGCTTTCTTTTTTGTCTTGGGTGACTTTATTCAGTACTTGAAGGAACTGATGTATTTATAGAAGGTACTTGCAGTGACTGTGGCTTCCTAAACATGTTCATGTTGTGATAATGCGCAGTAAAACAATTACAGCATTTTGCTAATTTGTGTCTTCAGCATTTGTTCTCTAGTTATTTAAGTGAACTTTTTTGAAATAAGTAATTTCTGTTACAGCTGCTGTCTTACTATAAAGACATTAAGTAAATGGGAACTCATGGATGTAATTTACCTATGCCTTTGTATTACCAAATCTTCATTTAGTACTCTGGAGGTTCACATTAAACTAGCTAAATATCACTTAAAGCATTGCAAATAAGTGTTTATACTCTGGTACAGAAGTATAATCTGGTACAGATTGCCAAGGTAAAGAAATGTAAATACAAAAATAGTAATTAAACCACTCCTAAAAAAAAAAATGCTAGAAAGCCACCTAAATGTTAAGTGTAAGATATATCTAATTTTAGAACTAAGGTTTTTTTTCTTTGTATGATCACTTGGTCCTATGCTTTTGTGGAATATGCCTTCAAGAGTTTACAGGAGAAAAACACTCTGAATTACCAGATGCATTGGATGTATGTTGTGATCTAGTAATACAACATCTGGACCATTTAGGATTTTTTAAGATGGAAGATTTGAAATACAGTGCTACCAACAGTTGTTATGAGAGGATAGCTCATGCTGTCACAAAAAAGTAAAGTAAGTGTTTGACAGCATGGACTATAAACTTAACTGTGTTTATTTTTTCTCTTTCAGAGTACTCAAGGTCTGAATTCTGTAGCAGATTTTTCTGCAATTAAAGAACTTGATACATTAAACAATGAAATAGTAGACCTCCAGAGGTAGGTAAACAAGGAATAGTCAGAGTTGCCTTAGATTCAGTTGTACTGCTTACTGGTTTTGAAAAATTATTAATAAGAGAAAACAAAGTGGTAATAGTATGCTTTGCTAAACTAGATTCTTAGCATGTCTCTAAACTTCTCTGTGTTCACTCAGGTGAATGCATTTAATAACAGCAAGACTGAAAGGTCTGTCCATCATGCCTTCAGAGAGCTGCGTGTCTTAGCATTCTGAGATGGAAGTATTCTTTGTTGTTCATCTTTCTATGCAGATGAGAATGGAGCAGATCTTTAGGATGCTGGAACCATGATATAAATTAGTATTTGTTGCTTTTGATTTGTAGGGGGTATTTTAAGGACTTTTTTCTACAGACAAAGTGAGATGGGAAAGATGAAGTATGTAGAGTAGAGAGTGGGAAGATGGCAGCTTGTATATGGACTTCTGCTGGGATTCTGATGGTGGTAGAGATGGGCATGCTTCCTTCTGTTTAGTGATAGAAACTCTTGCACTGAGGAAAAATTGTTTTGACATCTGCAGACCCTTGGGGTTTTGTTAATTATTTCAAGGGTAATTAAGAAGATGACTTCAAGTGACTAAGAAAATCAAGTTCTTATACTCTTTGTCATACTCTAAAGACATAGCAGATATTTTTTCTTTGATTTTTTTTTTTTTTTGGTGCTATCATAAATCTACTGAAAATTCTATTAAGAGTAGTTATCTCTACTATTTTGTAAGTGAGGGTGCTTTGTCATGATGAAATTTGCCTGTCTTGTTCATGTCACTTCCAGGAATAATTTAATTTGGTGGTGTGTCAAAGCACAGTCTGTTTCCTAAATACATAAATGTTTTTTCACTTCAACTGCTCATTTTCCCTCTTATTAACTCCCACTGCCTCCTCACTTCTCCCTGCTCTGCCTACCTCAGTTATTCTTTAAAATGTTACTAATTCCAATCTTGAGCTCCTAATAACCTGAAATATGATTTACAACAGTGTGTATTTGCTGTTAGTATCTTAGAGGGAAACAAATTGTTCACTAGTATGGATTTTCAGATGATGTTGGCTTTCAGTAGGTGGGCTTGCAGCCATATATGCAAGCCAGTATGTTTTGTGTTCTTACTGTGAGGTATGAAGGAACCATGGCCTTTGGAAAGACATTGCTTCTGTTTTTTCAGTGGCAAATATACTTGGACAATTATTTAAAACACATGTAAATAATGTTAGATAGAAGATGTGGTGGGGCAAGTGTCAGTATATATTTTAGAAAGCAGAAATTTACTTTGATATGGTTTAGAGGTTCAGAACCATTTCTGTTAGAACTGTGAAGTGCACTTTCAGTCTTGATAGTTATAATATAAAAATGTAATTTAAACTTGATATTTTTGTTCATTGTTAAGCAAGACACATTGTTCAGCTTGTGAACTATGTAATAATTCTAGTCAGTGATTCCATTGAGAAGTATCCACAAGAGCTGCATTTCTGAGACCCAGTACTAGAAATGGAATTTATATTTGAAGTGCTCTTTAAAAAAAAGGCAGGAGAGAAAATGCCCCCCAAAAATGACAATGTGTGGAAAACAGCTGTATGAGAGACTCTGCATCAATACAGAGGTGATGTGTTTGTGGCTCAGCAGTTTATGTGTGAAAGATTTCTGGTAGCAAATAGCTTTTTAATCTAATCCAATAAAAACAATGTCAGGAAAGTGGAGGTTGAGGATCAGGTGAAGAATAAAATGCACAACACTTATTAGCAAGGATAATTCCCCTCTGTTGGGGAATGATTTGCCTAGGGACGTTGTGGAATCTGCATCATTTTGAGCCTGACAGCACTGCTGCCTCCAAGTTCTGTTTCAGTTGCACTGTATTTTTAGAAAGCTATTTGGAGCTTTCATGATCAGCATTGTGGGAGGCTAGGCCAGATGTTCTTAATATTCTTTTTTAAGCCATAAAACCTTTTTCTTCCCCAGCAAACCCTGCTTTGCTTTCATGCATTGAAAGCTAGCTACAGCCCACAAATTGGGAATTTCAGCAAGCTTTACCAATATTACATTAGTCTCTAAATGTGTTAAGTAGTTGAGCTTAATTTAGTGTATCTCATCAGAGGTACCATTTTTCACATGTTGGAAAGCAACTGTTATATTGTCCTGAATATAAATCAGGTTAAAAGGACTATAAAGCTAATTCTAGCATTGCCAAACTGAAGTACTAATACACTAAGAATCCCCCAAGTTACAGATAGATGTGACAATAAGGACTGCTGGGCAAATGTGAGTGTACCTAATGCTTCCAGCTTTGAGTAGCCATTGGTCACTTATTATTTGTAACTAAGGTCTTCCAAGTGTTGGCCATCAAGAAGCCTGGCCAGGGTTGTTTGTATTTGCCTGAATGCCTCTACTGATAAGGGGACTCTGCAGTTGTCAACTGCAACAAATACTTGCAGTGTGCTGGCTCCCATTTATAAATTACTCCATTCACAAATTAGTATCAAACTTATGGATTTACTAAGGTTATTTGATGGTAAATCATGAAATACCTGTATTGGAGAAACCATCTTTTAGTTTGGGGTTGTTTTAGTCATTGCTTTTAAGTTTTGGAGGTTTTTTTTCTTCTGACCTAACTACTATTAAAATACATAGAGAAATTGTGTTATTTTCATGAATTGACTTGGTTACAAACATCCTTTATTGGCAAGACCACAGTTCTTTTTGGGTTGTGGCTTGCTTTTTTTTTTTTTTTTTTTTCCCCCCAAGTGCTGATGTGGTAAGGGACTTTGATTCAGGAAATCTGTCATATTCAATAAATCAATTTTGTTACTTGTTTTTGGTTCTTTCAGTTGCTGAGCATTTCTACAGGGGCATACCAGATAGTTTGTAAAAGAAATGAAGGCATTCAGAAGAATTAGTGAATTAAGTAGGTCTGTGTTGTCTCTCTTTTTTTTTTTTTTTTTTTTTTTTTTTTTTTTGGCAAAACAAAGAGGCATTATTGGGAGGGGAGGAGGGGATGTGTTATGTGTAGACTATATACACTCAGCTTGTTTTCCTTTGCCTGAGACTGCTGCCTAAGCTGTTCTTGTTCTGCCTGACAATACTTCTTTCACTTGATTTTTCCAGTTCATTGTTTGTTTTGTGATCTGGCCAGCATAGGCTGCCTGTGGGTAGGTATTGTATCCTGTTGCTTGCTTAGCATAGTCCAGGTTGCAAGGTTTAGGTGCCTGGCTTCTGCTGAAATAAAGGGGAAGTGATATCTCAGACAGTCTTTTAGACATATCAGTGACAGTAATGTGGAATGTCTACTAAAGTGTACATACCTACTTGCATTTCTATTTCATGCTCAGATTTTATACCTGAGCAGGAAAAATAACAAGGATTTGTTTATCTAGTCAGTTACTTTTTTTTCCCCCTTAACAGGAATAATATGCCTGAATGTTTGCTGTGCTTGATGTGTCTGAGGGATTGAAGGTGTTTTTCAGCATAACTTGTGTTTAGATTTGTGGAAGTGCTTTATGGAGATTGAGACCCTTTGTTTATGGGAAGGTGTGGAAGGCAAAATCACCAGAGCTTGTTTCAACCCTGTGTTGCAGTGCTTTAAGTATATTATGCTACAAATACTAGTTTATTAAGCTAGAGGAGTGTGCTATAGCTTTGATGGAAATAGTAAAGATTTGCTTAGAGTTTCCATGATATTTCCTCTGAGAAATTTTTCAAAACTTGAAGGTTCATACTTAACTAGTCTTGTTCTTTAAAGTCCCTCTTTCCACATTTAAGATCTGTGACATCTGGATTCTTTTTATTTTCCATTGTATGTGGTTTAGCAGTGAACAAGAATTCCTCAGCTTGAGTAAAGAGAATTCAGAGTAGACTTGCTTTACTTTGGAGACAGAAATGCTGTCTTCTGAGTTAAGAGCAAGATTAATGATTTTTAGATTGATTACCAATCTGCTGCTATTAAAATCTGAAGTCACCTTAATTTCAGTATGTCATATACTACTAGTAATATAATTTGATAGCTTTTCACTACAGTATTTAATTTAGAAATTTTAGGTTTATCATTGTTCAAATTCTAATTCTTAATGTGTGTGATAATTTATTAACACAATCTTTGTGACAATAAATATTTGTATACAGAAGATAGTGTTAAAACTGTAAAGCTTAATGCTTTTCTGCAGCTGTGAAACTGAGAAAAGATTCCACATACTATTAGGGATCAACACTTACTTTCTTAAAAGCAGTAACACTTCTGAGTTGTATGTTGGGTTTTTCCCTTTCTTAAAGCTGCTACTATGTCTGACTGCCAAGAATTTATTGAAGATAATTCCCCTGTCATCAGTAGTCACTTCCAAACTTGAATAAATGTCTGTAAAGACAGGCTTGATATGACGCAGCAAATAACTACATGTGGAGCCTCTGAGCAGATAGTGACTGTAACAAGCTAACCTTTCTTCTGACTAACCTTACCAACAGATGCATCTAAAATTTGATAGGCAAAGTTCATTAATCAGCTAGCTTGGCCTGCTGGAAATGTTGTCTAGCTGCCGTTAGCAGAGGAATGACTGTGTTTGCGGGGGTTAATAGATGGAATCTGATGCAATCCCTCCCACTTTTCCCAGCAGTTTTCATTAGACAAGTGCTCCATAGCAACAGTGAGATCACTGGAGACAGTATTTCATTGATTTCTACTGCCCGCCCCCTTCCATTTTTGAGCCATTCTTATCACTGAAGTGCAGTTGGGTGAAAAGGCAGGGGGTTTATGCAGAACACTTGTGTGGGCTTCTGTCTTGTAAATAATTTGGAAAGCAGAAATCCCTTACATCTTTTGTGTTTCATGTTTCGCTATGTATTTAAAGAGAGATACAGGCTTAGGGGGCTGGATAACTGTACCTGCTGTAGCTGATGTTCTTAAGTATTCTTGCATTGTTTGCTGGTCTTCTAGGGAAAAGAATAATGTAGAGCAAGACCTGAAGGAGAAAGAAGATACCATCAAGCAGAGGACAAGTGAGGTTCAGGTAAATAAGACACAATTATCATTCGGATGCCTGCTATTGCACAATGTGGTACTTTAATGGCAATAGGATTACTGGCTGTTTAGATCACATCAGTTATTCATTGTAAAGAAAGATACTAATGACTAAGAAAAAGGAAGTACTCTGAAGTGTATTTTCTAGATGAATATAGGTTGGTGTAGGTGTATATTTCACATAAATGTACAAGCTCCTAGATTATTTAGCCTGCATAGAGTTTTAAATGAAAAATATTACAAAAGGAACAGATTTACTCTTTTTTTTTTATTTTAGCAAAGGTATCTAATGTGTAATTAAAACTAAAGACAGCACTGTACCACTGCAAATTAATAAACCTAAGTGGCTGAATTAGAAGAGCTTGTATATGAGGCTGCTTCTTAAGAGTTGCAGTAATTACCAGCTTGGGAGGAATGTTGCCATAAGTGAATTTTGCCTAACATAAGTGAATTTTAAAAATTGTCTGTTTGATTTTTACTTAAAAGGCTGACACTGAATTCCCAGAATATTGGAAATTTTTAATTTAACAAGTATTTAACAGGAATTAAAAAATTTGACAGTCTGCATCAGTGTTCAGGTTGCTAACAGTCTAGCCAAGCTCTCAATAAAATGCTGCAAAGCAATATTTCAATTTAATGTAAGCTGCAAAAACAGCTGGAGTTGCTGCTTTAGGAAAAACCTTCAGTGTGATATCTGATCACTCACAATTATTTCTACATTTATTTTAGGAATCTTTATTAGTTTAAATCTTTATTTGATCAAAAGCAAGTAATGCAAGATTTCTGCATTTTTACTTTGTGTGGAGCAGGAAAAGAGTCAATGTGTTATAACTGTGTTGATTTTTGCATTTGGCTATTTAATATCCTTAAAGCTTGAATGATAATTAATAGTCTGACCTTTCAGAAGATAATCAGATGCTTGCCTGTTAGTCATGATGGCAGCCAGATTCACCAGCTGCAGGAATGCATACAGACTTGCCAGTGTCTGTGATTTTATCCATGTATGCAGAGGTCATTCCTCTCCCCACTCTGCAGATTGCCTTTTCACACTAAAAAATTCTTATGGATATTCCTGGCTTTACACACAGGATGATTTTGTTAATGTGTATTCGAGAATCTGTGTGTGTTCATGTGAAGGTTGACTTCTCTGGTGCTTTTGTCTAAAAGGTTCATCAAGCTAAATTAAAAACCTAACCTTTAATGTTATAGTGTAGTGTCACCTGCTAGTTTGTTACATCAGTTCAGTGTTTGAGAATCAGCAGTGCAGAATCAATTAAGTCATTGTATCTAGAGCAGTAATTTTGGAAGCACTTGTCTCAGGTTTTTAACCTCTTAGTGATCACACAAGCTATGTGTCCCTTGTTAAATACAGAGTTAGAGAGTTCTGTCAGTCTACAGAGAAGGAATAGTCTATGCTGGCTTCTCAGAAAAAGAGAAACCATCAGGATCAAGTAGGAAGTGGCTGCAGCATTTATTTAAGCTGGTGGCCCTTTATCTCTGATCTCCTTCTTGCTCCTGAATGTTGAAGGACCTGCATGTTTCAGGAAACTTTCTAGAAATTCAGAGAATAGTGGTGGCAGACTAAGAATATCGTTCCATCATGGTTTTTTTTCCTTCTAGTTGTATTCTGGCGGTGACATTTCTACAGATGGTGTACAAAACCAGTGTATTCTATTCTGCCACCTTCCATCAAGTTAGTTTCATGGCATCATACTCCACTGTTTCTGGTACCAGAATTACTGCCATGCACACAGATTATAATCTTAAGTGTAGCTATGGTCTGTGATGAATTGAAACCACTTGTATGGAGGGAAGGAAAGAGTAACAGCTTTTCATCTATAAAATACTTTATATACTATGTAAATAGATTCTAAAAAACAAAGACAGAAAAAGAAAGAAAACATAGTGTACTTATGAGTTTGTCCTCATTAAATTATCAGCTCTTTAGTAGCAAACATTAAGGGATTTTTTTCTTAAAAAGTTTTGAGCAGAATAACAAAGATCACAGAACTTCTAAGGCACCATTTCATTAACTTATTCTGTGATTGGATTAGCATTTTCCTATAAATGTAGGAGTAGTAAACTCAGATATGAAATGTTCCTCTTGGCAGTAGAAAACTTTGGTTTTCAGAGTTAATGTGTAACTAAAATGTTAGGTTTTGACCACATTCAAAGTGGTATCTGAAAATGCTTTTACCTGGCTGTCCCTGTGCTCTCTAATCACCAGCCAGTTCTTCCTGACACAGATGTTGGAGCACAGTGTGCTTCAGCAGCCACACACTGCCTCGGGCAGCAGGTTGTTGAGCACATTCACAGGAGTCTTATCTTCCATTTAACACTTCACATGTATGAGCATGGTTTGTCAGTCTAACCGCTAACTCTGAAATAAATGGTGATTCTCCTAACTTTCCCAACAGTTACATATTCCCTAGAATCTTACTGACATGAAGTCAAAAGGTCTCTGTTTTGTTTTTCAGTGGGACACTGACATTTTGTAAAAACATTTTTAGAATAGATGCATGTAACTCCTGAACAAAGGATAGTATATATATATGTATGTATGTGTGTGTATATATATATATATACACATATATATACATATACTGTATATAGTATATGACCATCATTTTCCCCATATTTCCCATATGGGAAAAAAAACATGACTGCATGTGAGACATTGCTTCAAGAAGGGCTTGGGAGGGGAAAAAGACCTGGGAGTGCTGGTGAGCAACAGGATGGCCATGAGCCAGCAATGCGCCCTTGTGGCCAAGAAGGCCAATGGCGTTCTGGGGTGCATCAATAAGAGTGTGGCAAGCAGGTCAAGGGAGGTTATCTTCCACCTCTACTCTGCCATAGTGAGGCCTTATCTGGAACACTGTGTCCAGTTCTGGTCTCCCTCTGTTCAAGAAGGACAGGGAACTTCTGAAGAGGCTACAGAAAAGGGCTATGAAAATGTTCAGGGGGCTAGAACATCTCTCTTATGGGGAAAGACTGGGAGAACTGGGTCTGTCTAGCCTAGAGAAGAGAAGACTGAGGGGTGATCTTATCAGTGCTTATAAATACTTAACGGGTCAGGAGGGTGGGGCCAGTCTTTTTTCAGTGGTGCCCAGTGACAGGACAAGAGGTAGCTGGCACAAAATGGAATACAGGAAGTTCCATCTAAATATAAGGAGGATCTTGTTTACTTTGAGAGTGGTGGAGCACTGGAACAAGCTGTCTAGGGTGATGAAGTCTCCATCTCTGGAGACATTAATCAAAACCTGCCTAGATGCCATCCTGTGCAACCTTCTGTAGGTGAACCTGCTGTGGCATGGCTTAGATGATCTCCAGAGGCCCGTTCCAACCCGTAACATTCTGTGATTCTGTGAAGTGAAAAGTATTTTGAGATTGTGGCCTAAGTAGTCCAGAATGTTTCTAGCCTTTTCTTCTGCCTTTGTAGTCTCGTTGTTGGCCAGAGGTTTTTGGTGCTTTTTTGTTTTGTTGGGTTTTTTAAAGCAGATTTAGACTGAGTATCTGTCTCAGCATTGGAATTTCTCTACTCTTTGTTGCAGTACACCAAAGCCATTAAAAAGTGCTCTTTCAGGCTTAACAGTTGTTAGCATGTGAATCATGTGGTGAGGTGCAGACCAGCAAGCTGTTAAATCCAGCTATTAGAGTTGGACTCGATGACCCTATTGGGTCCCTTCCAGCTCAGATAATACTACGATACTATGAAAACTGTCTACCTCTAGATTTTCCTTGTCCTACGCTGCATTACCATGGAGTTTATAATGATCGTAAACCTAATGCAAGGATTACTGTTACCATAACAGTGCTAGTGCTAGGTGTACTGGGTAGCTTGTACACCTCAAATATGTTAATGGTTTTCATATAGAATCTCACTCAGTGTTTGAACATTAAGATGCTGCTTCTCTGCTGATTCTGAAATCAAAGCTTAATTGGACCCTTGTTTACTTCGTGGAGGTGCATCTTTCAGTATTATCTGCAGTGCTGTGTATTGTATTTACTCCAGCCTTTAATTTTGGAGTGATTACGTGAATGTGTTTGGGTTTCAGTTGGGGTTTTTTAATTTTACTGTCTTCTGGGAGCTATCAGGCTTAGTCAGTTCTCTTCAGTGCTGCTATGCCTAGGACAGACATTGGGATTCAGGGAACAGTAGCTAGAGTTGAGGTGATCTATATTTAGCTCATGTATGTGAAATCTTGCTTCCTTCTGGAGAAAGGAGACAGAAATCTTTTGAAGCTGTTACATTTTCCCCCGTTGCTTGTGTTAAGCAGCTGATACTTGCTTTTCAAAGCAATGCTGAAAGATCTGTGGATCAAGACTGTCCCAGTTATCCAACTCAGTAGCTCCTGTAGGAGCTTTTCATGTGTGTGCCAGTTTCTCTTTCACAGATTAGGAATAATGAGTAATTTGCATAGTCTAACTGCTGTACATCAGTCATAAACTCTTTACTGAACTGCAGATTTGATTTGGGGGGGTTGCGGATGTTTGGGTTTATGGGTTTGGGGTTTTTTNATCTATGATATTTCTTTAGGTAGCTTTCCAGTTGTCTTGAGCTTACCTATTTCCCTAGCATCTGACAGTTGCAACATATGCCTTTCTATTTCTGTCTGGCTTTTTTGTCCTGAGTATCTTGGAGGTGTTAGCACCCATGGATAAAATATTTCCCTCACCAGGGAGAGGGGGGATAAAAAACCCCACCAAAAACAAAACAAAAAAACCCACAAAAAACTCCACATAAAACCCAAAAAAAAACACACCAAAGAAACCCCACAAACCTGAAAAACCCCTAAAATAGGACAAGATCTTAGCTTTGAACAGCACACAAATGCATGATCTAATCAGGAATTCATGTCATCTTGTTTTCTTATCCTCCTTAATTTTCTTGATTTTATTCATTTTTTACTGTTGTTCATGATTCTTCCTTCAATTACTGTATTTTCTCAGAAAGGTTGCAGTCTCCTATTTTCATCTAATACTTTTCCTCTTGTATTAATCCTTTTTGATCTCCCTGTATTATCTCTTTTTGACTTTGACAATTCTTTCTTCTTCCTAAATTCTTTTCTTGACATTTTTGTCAGTTATCTCTGCAGTTTGTTGCAGTATAACCATTTCTGTTGCTGAGAAATTAACTACTTATCATATGATGCTACTTAATGTGCACAGAAGACAAGATATATATACTTAGTGCTGTTTCATAAATTAAAAGGTGCTATATTGTGTATGGAACATGCCTTTCTTACCACTATTGTTGCATGAAAAGTAAGTATTTGGCTAATTTTTGCAAAATCAGAGGCAGGGGCCTTCTAGAAGGGAGCACATTTGGGTTAATAATGCACCAGTTTGGTTCTTTAAACATGTTGCTAAAACAAATTTCTGATTTTTGAAGAGGGAAGGAGCAGAATAAATAATTTCTATTATTAATGAACTCAGTAAAACATATTGCTAAAATGTAGGACAGAGGCAATGTAGCAGCCTGAATGAAGATGACTAGAAATTCAAAATGAAACCCCAACCTCCATATGAGTAAAACAGTTAATCTCAGTGTTGATGCATGATCTTCAGTATGTCAATGGGATTCTTTTTACCAAAGAAAAAAAGTAAATGGCCTGATTATTTTTATGACTTCAAGAATACTTGCTTGCCTGATGTTGCTAGATTTTGAAAGATAATTTGTTGATACTTCGAAATCTGAATTAGTGCTGCAGATTATAGTGGTTAAGAGGAGAGAAGGGAACAAATGCAAAGTTAATCTGTTTTATTGCAGGATCTCCAAGATGAAGTAAAGCGGGAGAGCAGTAATCTGCAAAAGTTGCAAGCTCAGAAACAGGAAGCGCAGGAAATCCTTGATGATCTTGATGAGCAGAAAGCCAAGCTGGAAGAGCAACTTAATGATATCAGGCAGAAGTGTGCAGAGGAGGTCCATTTGGTAAGGTCTAGTGGCTAAGGCCCCTGAAGACAGTAAATACCTCATTTTGAGGAACTCGGCCTTGAAGTGTTAAGAGTTGTTCAGTCAGGAAGAGAAACCTTTGAACTGGTAAACAGCCTAACTGATTTGTGATCAACAGAGAATAGGAAATAAGTCATTCTCTTTAGTGACCTTCTGATGTAGTATCAACAATATACTGAGATACACTTGCACACAAATAATCTTGCACTATTTTTTTGCACTTAACTTTATAATGCAGCGTAAATGTAATTGGAAGCACTAATTACTGGGGCTGGCTTATTAAGGCTTAAAAAAAAATCATCGTATGGTTATGTAGATTCTTTTCTATCATAAAGCTCTAAGGTCTAAAATGATATTTTCAGTATTGGAAATGTGTGTTGGTTAGGAAAACAGCTAGAATACTATGTTTTTATTGAGACCACTAGAGAACTAACCTTTTGTTCAGGTATGATCTTTAATCTCTCATAGGTTTTTCACTTTCTCTGGTCATATATAATAGTATTTGGATGTGTTTGGAAGTGTTGTTGGTTTCTGGTGTTTTGTTTTTTTTTTTGGTTTGTGATTATTTTTGTTTGTTTGTTCTTAATTTGGCTTTGAAATACTGTTTGTGCCTTAGATTGCCATGCTGAAAGCTGAAATAACAAGCCAGGAATCAAAGATTTCAGCCTACGAAGATGAACTGACCAAAGCACAAGAGGAGCTGAGTCGTCTGCAGCAAGAAACTGCAGAGCTTGAGCATTGCATAGAGTCTGGGAAAGCACAGCTGGTACCTCTTCAGCAACATCTGCAGGATTCACGTCAGGAAATCAATTCAGTAAGGCAGTGTGAAACACACCACCACTATCCACTCCTCCCCACTTCCCCAACCCCTCTCCCTCCCTGCCCCTGTTTCTTAACTGATAACCTGTAGTGTGGTTTTTCTTAAGGGGAAGATGATGTTTCCTTGTTTTCTTTTTTTCTTCACTGTTTGCTCTTGTCTTTGGTTGTTTACCCATGTTCTGTGTTAGTTTTTAGGATTCTTAGAGGCTGATTCAAGTCACTCAAGATACTTCATGATTTTTCTCCCAAGTTTTGCTAATAAAAAGGGATTAGTTTACTATACTACTTAATATAATTTGTCTTAATGTAATGAATGAAAAATGGATAATGCATGTTTAAATTCTCTGCCCAGTAGTTATTTAAGCCTTCTTCCTTAGCCATGGCCTGGGGCATGCTCTCGCTATTCTGTAATAGATGTGAAGTTGGTATGAAATTACTAATAACATTTACTTAGTGCATTGTTGAAGGAGGAAAGTAAGCTGAATGTAAGACTGAATTAGACCTTACTTGTAACATGTGCAAGGCAATGAGAACTCTTAATAAGGAGACCTAGTAAAAGGCAGTGGGATTTAGACACCTAAACTACTATCTGAACTATGCTCATACTTTGTTGTGGGTCAGGGCTGGGCCACTCTGGTGTCCACTGGGCAGGACATCCTTCTGCTTAATCTGCCAAACCCAGTAATTCCTTCATAACTGGCAGGCTGGTTAAAAAAGTTTGCTGTGAGGCACTGCATGAAGCATGTTGCTGCAATAACAACTTGTGAATGTAACTGTCTGCCTAGAAGAATACACTGTGGATTTTGTAGACTTTGAAAGTCATGTGGGAGAAGATGATTCATTTGTAATTTTCCTCCTTGGAATATGAGAATTCTGTTAAAGTAGCCTTTTCAGTTTAGAGTTTAAGGTAATTGCAAATACATGATTAAAAAAAACTCAAACCCCAAAACACTCCCCCATCAAAAAACCCAAACAAAACTAAAAAAAGCCCTGAAAGCTTTGCAGCTCTTCTTAGGAGTTTGAATAGAAAAAAAGCAACAAGTCTGGATGTTGCTGGTGATGCAGTCAGTCTGCTTCGTTGGCAGCAGATGGTTCTCAGGTCTTTCCTTCAACAACAACATTGAATCTCTTCTAAATCAGATTTGTGCTTCTCTATCAAATGCTGCCCTTTGATTGAAAGAACCTGGTTTTATTATATTTGCTTTAAAAAATAACAATTTCAGATGTATATCTCCTATTTAAGAAGGGATGGTTGTATACTGGGTTCTGCATGCTGCCACACTGATACATATACATTTCTTTCTTTTTACAGGTGCAGACAAAACTACTTGAGTTGAAAGAACTGGAAAATAACCAATTTAGTTGGCACTCTAAGCCACATACTACACTTGTTAATGGAACTGCAGATCATTCTAGTCTTAGCAACAGCAGCAGTGAAACTGCTAACCTTAACGAGAATGCTGAAAGGGAAAGTATAGCAGAAGATGAACAAATAAACAGTGTCTCTCCAGTGAGTAGTGTTTTGCCTGCTTGATCATGATGCAGTGCAGCTGTGAAGTTGGAATATGTTAAGAATCTAAGGAATAAGTTACACAAGTGTAATTTCAGGATGTTACTCTGAGGGACTACGTTTCCCCAATTGGGAAGTTGACAAGCAGAAAATGAGGCAATTTTAGCTTGGCTGGGAAGTGTCTGTAAAAATTTTTACGTATTTGTTTCCAAAGCAAAATACTATCAATTGAACAGTAGAATTAACATTAAAGGACTTTAAGTATGTGTCTTCCAGTTGGTGCAACAAGAATGGAATAAGGAATAGTATAGAAAGTCTAAAGCTGTCTTGTTTTCAATATCCCTCCTTATGTCCAAGTAGATTCCTGATGCATGTTTTTAAACTTTCACAGGGAACACCTCAGTATGTTCTGTAATAAGTATGAACCTCTTGAAATGTCCTTTAGTATATTTTTGTAGCTATTTAGTACTTAAAATTATATTCTGTTTACTTACTTACGGTGAATTGCTTTTATCCTTATATAGGTCAGGAATAGTCCTGAAACAACAGCCTCTGTTGTGGAAGAGGAGAAGGAGAACCCAGCTGCAACTACTACCAAAAAAGTGAGTTGTTTGAGATGCAGAGGGGTGGAAAAAATAAATAAACCATGGTTAAACTGTTTCAGGCTTGCATCATGTCGCTTGTGTCATGGTCATAAAACTACAGAGAAATTTCACTTCTTACTGGCTTTTGTTTAGTGTGATGTCAAAAACCCTTCACCTCGTATAGCAGGCAGGGTGTTACTGAGAAACTCACTGATTAATTATGTAGAATTCTAGCTGTCTCTTCTTTCCAGCTTTAAGAAACTACAAAGTGGTAACACAAGATGACATAAGTGTTTTCTATCGTGCATAGCTTAAAAAATTTAATACCTTCCTCTACTTGTTTTTGCATTGCCCAGGAAGATCCATTTGATGCTGAATCTCATCCATTGCCTGATCTAGTTTCTGAAGGCAGTTTAGAGTTCTTCCAGTCTGACCCTTTCGTTGGCAGTAAGTAAACTTATTTTCTCTAAGTGAAGTCTTCTGCAGGCACACCTCAGACTGATCTTTGCCTTGGAATTCCTCTTTATAGAATAAATGTGAAGATGTTTGAGTGACAGAAATCTGGAGCCAATAGCATAACAAAAATAGAAATTATAGAAATGAGAGTTCCAGCAAGTTTCTTCTACCTTTATTTGGACTTTCTAATAAGCTGTGAAAGCTGCATTTTTTCCTCCCTGTTCTTCCTGTATATTCCTCTTACCCACACCCTGCACCCTGAGTTGCATTTTGGTCTTAAAAATGTGGGCGTACTTGTGATACACGTGATGCTGCTAATATAATTTGCAGCACAGATCCACAAACAGGGTTTAGTGAGCTGTGGTGTGGAGAGGGTGTGGGTGGTTGAGAATGAATGGCTGTGGCCTACTTATGGTGAGTTTGACACTCAGAAAGTGTAATGTGGAACTGCACCATCTGTTCATCTGTGGAAGTGCTAGGCTTTATTTTAAGAATTTGCCACTTATGAATGCTCTCATTTTTTTTATGTTGGACGAAGTGATCTGTCTATATGGAGCCACTTGGAGAGTTAATTTGGATTAACTGCTGAGGCAGATGTTTTCAGCCACATGAATATGATTTTACATGCTTTCAGAATCCACGTGGCCTGATCAAGTTAGCTCAGACTGCTTCAAAAGGAAAATAATCTAAATTTGTTTCCGATCACTCGCCTTCTGAAAGAATATCAGTGCAGATTTAATGCTTCCAATGACTAAACAAAACAGCTTCAGTGTTTTTGTGTAGATACTGCTAAATTTTTTTGTTGATACTAAAATGGTCCCACTTAAAGCACATAAGGCCTTTCCTTCAGAGGACAAGGGTATGTATGTTAGTAGCCAACATTTGGGTTTTGTGCTCAGTATGTTCAGGTGTAGACACCTACATCTAAGAGACAATATGTCTCTTAGGTGTGAATGAGGGAGTAGAACTGAGGCAATTGGGACCATGCACCCAGTACAGAAATGAACACTTAAGAGCTACCATCTATGGTGCCTGTGAGAATTAATTAAAACGGGGACAAAGCTGCTATCAGTGGTTAGTCTGAATTACTGTGGTGGTAAATACTGCATAATGTGGGTGCTTATGGACAACAGCCAACAGAAATGCATCTTTGAGATGGCTGCTTTTGTGTGTCTTTCATGATGGTAATGAGCAGCAGCTTTGTCTAATAGTTGCTTTGTCTAATGCTAGCTCTTGTGGTTCCACTGGAAATAAGGAAATTTCCTTTGAGAACTGTTTTAAATTCTAGCTGTAGGAATGAGTTTGTGTCTAAAAGACTTCAGCTGAATACATGCTTCATGACAAATAACTTTCTTTTTTCTTTTTTTTTTAAATAACCAACAGGTGATCCCTTCAAAGATGACCCTTTTGGGAAAATTGGTATGTGATTTTGTACCTTCTAATGTGTTTTTCTAGATTATTCCTACTAAAACAGTTTATGGGGAAGTGTGATGCCATTTTGGGCACAAAAAAGATGGAAACTACCCAAAAAGTCACCATAGGATAGACAGATATAAGCAGTAGCAGCTGCCCGCTTGTGTTAGAGGTTTTTAAAGAAGCCCATTGTTAGTGAACTTCTCTTCTTGTGTTGGAAGTATCCTTAGTTGGGACTCAAATACGTGAAGGTGGTGAACAGAAGGCCTCAAGCTCTTGCTGCCTGTTTTCTGTGCAAAGAATTAGAACTGTAATCTTTTAAAGGCTCTTAACTTACAGACTTTCTTTACAACTAGATGTTGAAAACGGTGGGAAGTCTCTGTTCAGACTGGCTGTATAGGCAATGTCATTGCATTATTTGCTTGGTCCTGAATGGAGTTAGAGGTGACAAAAAAGTAAAATGGCCAGTAGGAAGGCTGTAGCAAATTAGCTTTGAGCACCAACTGCCAAATAAGAAACCATTAGTTGTGTTTGGGGAGTGAAGGGAGAGGATGGTAGGAGAGTTCTGGGAAATATTAGGGTTTGTAAAATGCTTAGTTTTTAGAGGGCTTGATTAAAGAACTTGTATGCTCAGATGATTCTGGAGCTGAACCACTGGCACCACTCAGAGTTTTCATGATGTGCATAAAATGTTAGCTTCTCTGATGTTTTGAATCACAGAATACAAATTTTTCTCAGTTGAAGTTCATACGTCAAAGATCCTTGGTCTAAATGTGTCACCCTCTTGCAGTATGAAACCAGCAATATAATGTTTAGCTTTTAAGACATCGAGCTAAGTAAAGTTAGCAGAAATGTTACTGAGATGTTTACTTCTTAGATCCCTTTGGTGGTGATCCCTTCAAAGGCTCAGATCCTTTTGCAACTGACTGTTTTTTCAAGCAATCCTCCACTGATCCTTTTGTGACTGCTGGCACTGATCCATTTAGCACTGCAGACAACAGTAACAGTACCACAGTAAGTTTGGTAGCATACCTTTTACTTCCTTCTGGGTATGATTTCGACAAAATAAGCTATCTTTTACACTTGGACATACCTTGAAAAACTGATATTCATAAATCATGTAGATAAAAGGTTACCTCTTACCCTAGGGTTTTGTCTCTAGAAATAGTCACAGAGGAAACAGAAGTAAAAATAAAAACATTTTTAAAATGTTTTGGTGTGGAGCTTCATTGCTCCACAGATAAGAATATTTGAGAATAAGAAACTAACCTCTGCTGGTAGCTGTTACATGTATTATACCTTTTTTCTGTCCTTTGATAGTTTTAACCACTCTTTTGAGGAGGAGTTTCTGTTAACACTTGTTTACTAATGCTGATAAAAGCTACTTTCAAAATATTTTATCTTAAATTAAATTGTGATTGTATTCCTAGAATGAGACATATTTTAAGCTGAAAACCAAATTTTCCTCAAAAAGAATTTTTATGTTTTCAGACAGAGATATCAAAGAAGAATGACCCTTTTGCTCCTGGTGGAACAACTGTTACTACATCAAATGATCCAGGTAAAAGCAGATTATACACATCGTTCTTCTTGGGTTTTATTTTTGCTTTTGCTTTCATTCTTTCTAGTTTTTTAACTGAATTTGCAATGGAACATTTTAGAGATTTCCTGTGTTTTCTGAATTTTCCTCTGCAGTACAAGTTTGCTGGGAGGTATTTGCATTTAACAAAACTTGTAATCTGTAGCACATATCACTGAACAATAATTAGACAGAAATGTTTCTCTGCTTTACCTAAAACTGGTGACATATCCTAGTCTAAGCATTTGAACTGTTTGAATGGTTTGTACTGCTTCCCATTAGGGTTGTTTTCAGAAATTTCATGTTACTTTCTTGGTAACATACAAGAGAGCTTTGTGCTACCGGAGGAGATGTGGGATAGAATAACTACTTCATCAAGAATTTTTTTCTCTGAAAGTCTGCTCCTTTTGTTTTGCTATGACCCTCTCTCATCTAAGGGTTAGAGGTTTTGGAGAAGACTCTAATATCCTGTTTTTCCAAAGTTGCACTGACAATCTGTAATCCAAAACATGAATCCACGTGTGATTTCATATCCTAAACCTGCTCAGTTTAATTGTACAGAAAAAGCTGCCATTTTTTACAGATGCAGAAGGGAGTGTTAGTAAAGATAGGGTACTTCTTGTACCACAGCCTTGTACCTCAGTTCTTCCCTATTTTGAAGCACATAAGAATGAAAGGGTACTGCTGAATTATATTGAGATGATAGGAGGCTTAGATACCTTATTCCACAAGTGGGCCTACAGTCCAGAGTGAGCTCTTGTTCATGTGTGTATGTACATTTATGGGTGTATACGTACTCAGCAGAACATCCAGTAGTATGGTTATTTGATACTTTCAGTGGAATTGAACTCTTCTTAATGTAGGAAATGAGAATCTCAGTATTTCTTCTGAATCACTCCCTGTTCAGGAGGATTATTAGTCGTAATTGGTAGTTGACACAGGTTTTGTAAAAGCTACTTAATAACTTAAAGTGCCCACCTCATAAAATATTTCACTTGAATTAGTCTATTCTTCAAAATATCTAACAGTTGCTTTTTTTGTGGGATTTTTTTTTTTCCAGTCTCTTTCATATTTAACTTTTAATGTCATTCTGTCTGCCTGATTTGTGTGTATTTAGCCACGGATCCCTTTGCCTCTCTGTTTGGAAATGAATCCTTTGGAGGTGGCTTCGCTGACTTTAGTGTGCTGTCAAAGGTAATAGGAAGCTACTGCTACTTGTAGAAGATGTCTGAAACTGCAGTGACAAGACAGTTTACTCTCTCTACCAACAGCTTCACTACTAAAAATTCATAATGGCTGACTTTCTTGAAAAAGAAGTCTTTATAGTAAACTGTCAATGTGGGTTCACTGTGAAGAAAGCAATGTAATCTTTGTGGATTTATAAGTATTTTCTCTATATTTGAAGTGATACTGTAATTTATTTATTTTTTTATTTGCTGAGTTTAACAACATAAGTATTAATTTTGCATGTGTGACTGCACTCAATTTCATATTGCTCTACCCACTAACCATTATTTTCATTCTTCTGGAGTATGTGGATGATATGGAAAAAACCAAACTGAAGTATTTTCTTTTTGTCTTAGTCTGTGCTTTCAGTTCTAAGTAAATAATCTTTTATTGAAAAGAAAGGAAGGTATAGTGGAACTGCACTGAAAATGTGTGTGTTGCTGTTTTCTTTGTTGAAGGCCAACAATGAGGATCCCTTTAGCTCATCCACATCAGGTTCTATCAACAATGTGATCGTAACTAAAAACTTATTTGAGGAGCCACCAGCTAAAAATGAGGATGTTCCTCCTGCATTGCCCCCTAAAACAGGAACTCCCACAAGGCCCTGTCCACCACCACCACCTGGTAAGAGCTGATACTGAGATGCTGGTAACAATTAGCTTCTTCAGTACTGGCAGTTGGACAGTAATTATGAGGGGATGGTGAAGTGTTTTGATTTCAGAGTGAATGAGCAAGATGTAAAATAAGTCTGTTTCTGATCTGGTGGTTTCCTCAGACTTTTATCTTGCATGAAGCTTGGTATCATAGTTTGTTTTTTGAAGAGAGAGAGAATTTAGAAACCAGGAAAAATAAAATTACGGTTATCTGCAAGACTTTAGCATGGCTGCAAATTAAATGGTTACTTATGTGATACATTGTGAATTGTGCTTGAAGTGAGAATTCAGTGTGTTTTAGCCTTTGCAAAATCTCTGGGCTTAATGCAAAATGAATTAAATAGAGTTAAATGACTGTCTCAGGTTTTCAGATTAATTTTTACCAGGTGGCCTTGCCAAAGGTCTGTAGTACTAAACCCAAGTTTCCTATGCTGTTTTTTGTGTTTAGTGATAACTCAGTTCTCTGGTCTACTCCATGACACAAACCACTCTGCTTTCCAGAAAAGGCCATGATTATCAAAGATAACCACACCCTCCTGGGGCTGCAACAAGCCCACAATACAACAGACTCCTCACTCTTTTTTTTTTTTTTCCTAGATAGGAAAATAATGTTACTAGTATTCCTTTTTATGTTTCTGTCCTTTGTGTCATTTTCTTTAAAAACTCTACTGCATCATTTTTTCCCTATTACACTGTATTGGTGAATCTTAAGGTCTTGCATGAAGCTTAAACATATTCATCAAAAGAAGAGGAACACAATAAATGTAGGAGAATTAATACTAAATTTTAAACTCTGCTGTTTGATTTCCAGTGGTGGTGTGAGATCTGCTTCATGCTTTTGCCTTGCAAGTAATCAGTTTCTTTGTAAATAACATTGAAACAGCTGACATGACAAGCGATGATAATGCAGAAGTTTTTTAGTGTTTTTCTCTTACCATGGCCCTTAGTTAAGACAAAAGAAGGATTTCTGACTTCACTGTGTGGGAATGGCTATGGCATGGTGTACAGATCAGTTTTTAGAATGCAGGCTTCTAGTAGTGGAAGACCAGAATCCTTATCAGTAGATGACTAGAATAAAGTAGCATGTTTTGATTTGCAGATATTAAAAATTATACTGCGGTTGTCTTGATAACCATTCCCAATAACTTATTTTCCTAGTAGAAATAAAAAATGGAGATACTTAAGTATCTGTATTTGTTTATTACTCCTTTGGTCTGATTCAGAACAAGGGAATGCTTTTTCAAAGAAATTCCCCCTAATCTTTCTCTTTAATTTATCATGCTACTGGATGGTACACAGAAGGGCTGTTTGCCTCTGAAATCTGTTGCCTTTCTCGGTACTGATAAGCACCCTCATCTCACGATTTTTTTGAGCAGAGTTGGAGATTGTACACTTCATAGTTGTACATTTATTAATCCTTCCATGTAGAAATAATTCCCTAGATACCATTTGAAGATGCTTCTCCCACATTATTCAAGAAACAGACATACATTGTTTGCCAGTAATAGAACATAATCAGTGAGTGAGAGCTATCATGGCAAGGTTATCTGGGAAGTGTCTTAGTAAATCAGATATTCCCAAGGGAGTATTCTCTAAATCATTGCCAAAGGAAAATCTCTTTTGGTCTGTGAAAGAATATTGTTACTAACTTCCAAAAGTGATATGCAAAATAATAAGCAGTTTGGTTCTATTCTGCAATTTTAAACTAAAATGGCAACAAAAGAAAGTTTTAAAATACCATTGTAGGTGTTGAACCTCTTGCAGACCTGCTAGTTGAATTTAAGAAACTGCAATGAAACCTTTTTCTGTAAGCTGTAATATAAGGAGAGAATGGCGAGATGAAATTCAGCTTGACCATTCTTGGAAGTATTTAGGTTAGTGTCCTCAAAGGTGCTGAAAACTGATTAGGGTCAAGCGGAAAAAAACAACCAAGATAACTGGGGGCTTGTGCCTGATTCTGTTATATCTGCAGCTATTTAGGCAAGGATTAACAAAAGTTAAGCCTGTGATTGCTTCCACGAGAACGATCAGAGGACTGGAGCACCTCTCCTACGAGGACAGACTGAGAGAGTTGGGATTGCTTAGTCTGCAGAGGAGAAGGCTTCGAGGAGACCTTACTGTAGCCTTCCAGTATCTGAAGGGGGCCTACAAGAAAGCTGGCGAGGGACTTTTTAGGAGGTCAGACAGTGATAGAACCAGGGGAAATGGGTGTAAGCTAGAGGAGGGTAGATTTAGGTTGGATATTGGGAAGAAATTCTTCACTATGAGGGTGGTTAGGCAGTGCAACAGGTTGCCCAGAGAGGTTGTGGAGGCCTCATCCCTGGAAGCTTTTAAGACAAGGCTTGATGGGGCTCTGGGTAACCTGATCTAGTGGATGGTGTCCCTGCCAGGCAGGGGGGTTGGAACTAGATGATCTTTGAGGTCCCTTCCAACTCTGACAATCCTATGATCCTTCCTTCTGTTAGTTTAAAAACTACAGAAATTCCAGGTGTTAGCATAGTGAGAGGATATGGTGTTTGGAAGACTTGCAAATACATTTCTGGTCTCTGAATGGATTGTGTTAACTTGCTGCAGACAACAGCCTTGTGGAAATGATCACAGGCAGTTGGTAAGCAGAAGGAAAAAAATACTGTGCTGATGGAATAGGGGATCTAAACTAGTGGAAATTCTCTTCCCCAAATAGTTAACTAATACATGACTGTGTTCTTGAATCATTAACATACATGTTCCCCTTTTCCTGATGACTAAGAAACAATGGACCATACCATCTTTTTTTTTTTAAATTGGCAACCCTTCCTCTGAGGTCATTGCAACTCCCCTTGTTTACTAGACAAGGTTGCATTCCAAGTGGCTTTTGGGTTTTTTACTATTTTTGGCATGTTATTACCTGCAATCTGAAATTCATTTTAAATTCATTTTAATCTAAGGGAAAAGACCTATCAATCAAATAGACTCTTCAGATTCATTTAAACCGAGCGATCCATTTCAGCCCTTCCCCACCCCAGACATTCCCAAAGAACAAGAAGCAGATCTATTCTGTGATCCATTTGCTCCCACCAGCATCAGTAAAGAGGCTGACCCCAACAATTTTGCAAACTTCAGTACTGTGAGTAAACACTTTTTACATTTGTTTCAGTATAATGACAGGTTTAACTTGTTCACATGGAAGTCTTCAGTCTGATTTAAAATATTAAAACATATCCCCTCTACAAAAGGGATAGCACTTCCAGGAGTATTTACATTTAATTTACAGCTGAGGCTGTCCTAAAACAAAATACTGTAGAGTGTTGTAGTTAATGTTTAAATCACACTGCTTTTGTGAGTTTTTTCATGAAGGCCTCCTAGCTTTTAGAAAATAGGACTTTTAAAATACCTATGTTCTAGGGATTATCCATTTTATTACAGCATGCAGCAGATCTAAATTATCTGTCTGTAACAAGCACATTGTTAACTATCCAACTAAAAATAAGACAGAAGTTGTGATTTTAGTTTTAGCTGTCACTGAACTGTTTGGTCATGTTTTCAGTGTACTGAAATACTGATAAACAGCCTCATAATGATATATGTTAATGAAATACAAGTTGGTGAGCTTTGAATGGCTAGTAAATTCCAGACTTATATGCAATGAAGTAAAAAGTAGTTAAGTGTCTCTTTATAACCAGAATTCATTTCATAGAAGTCGTGGTGTCCAAGCAGCAGCAGCAAATCTAAAGGTTTGTGCATGCCTATATATATTTTTTCTTTTAAGCTTTTGTAAATAGGAGTTTTGAAAGGCATCATCTCACTTTTAAGCTTGATACCTGTTAAATGCAAGTTGCATTTACAGGATCTTGATCATACCGGTATTTTATTTATTTATTTATTGTCAGACCTAATAAAGTATGTGCTTGATTGAAGTAAACTGGGGATTGATAGGCTCTTAAAATGAGTTGCACTGGTTGATGTGTCTTGTAGCATGATAGCTCCTGACATGGTGTTATTGATCCCTGGTTTTATTTAGAGGAACTGAGATGCCAGTTTGGATTAGAAAATCTGAAATGTGGAAGAGAAAGCAAAAATGTTCATTATCTTTGAAGGAAAAAGTATTCTTTTTCCAGCTGCAGTTACCCAAAGTACTACATGAACTATGGACAAAACTCAAGCTTTTCCACATTTATTTCCCAGAGAAGCAACTCAAAGCAGAAACTAGCTGGAGTATATTATAATAACCATTTCAGACTTAACCTTGGGACATTCATGAAGACATGGGCTTCACCTGCCTCTTGGCTTTTCTGCATGCTGACTAGAAACACACTTTAGCATAATCTTGTGTTCTATTTAACATAATACCCCCTAACTGTCTCTGTTTTATGATCCTTCTACCACAGAAATTTAGTTCACATTCTGTTCACATCAATATACATGGAAAGAATCTGTTCTTTTTTTTTTCCTCTCTTGTATCACACTGACCTTTCTCTATTACTGCTAGGCTTCTAACTGTACAGTTACCTTATTATTTTGCTGCTTCTGGCAGAAGTATTTTTCATCTACAGTCATTCTACAATTAACTTTTGCAGTCATTGTCACCTGGAAAAATCATCCCTAATGATGGGTAAATCAGGATATCCCACAGTGCAGACAGGTGTATTTTGCAAAATGTTCTAATTTATTCAAATTTTTACTTGTACAGATTGGTGTTTACCCAAAATAGTTTGTATTTAAATTGTATCACTTTCTGCTCAGTAACTTTTTGAAACTGAATACTGACTTTTGAAACATGGCATATTTCATAAAAATACATCAGTTGGATGGCTTCAGTGTAGTTCTTACACCCTAGGCTAAGCAAATCTTAAGAGTGTATCAGAATTAAAAAGCAAGCAGTATTTGAAGATTAGAATATATTCAGTATTTTGAAAACTAATTGTCTCTTAAGCCAAGGACTTGGACATTTTTAGTTACCATTGTATTATTAATCTGGTTTATTTTGTCTTTTAAAAATGCAGTATTCTACTGAGGAAGACATGATTGAATGGGCTAAGAGGGAAAGTGAGAGAGAAGAGAAAGAAAGATTGGCAAGATTAAAACAACAAGAGCAAGAAGACTTGGAACTGGCTATTGCACTCAGTAAATCTGAAATATCAGAAGCATGAAGTTAAGAATAAATTTTTCTCTTATGTCAACAGTTTTGTCCCTTTTCCTGAATACCTAACCTGTTTAAATGTTAATCAGAAAACACATATATACGAGAAACTATGAAAGGTTTTAACTTTCTGAAAGTGGTGTGAATGTTTCTGCTAAAGTCAATCCTTTTGGTTATTGCTTGAGTAACTGTTAAGTTTAGCATTTAGTTTTTCTCAAGTTTTCAGGACAACAAAGTACTTTTCCCAGCTGTAAACAAATCAGTTTAAAATGCAGTTAGTGAGATTGTAGTTTGACTGTAATCTGTCAGCAGTTGGTAATTGAGCATAAAGTGAACACACCAATTATTTTGCCATGGCTAACTGTCTCCCATCAAGCAGTTAGTCATTTGAAACCTTTTATCCTTCTAAAGAGTTTAGTAATGCCAGAGTTGTGGAGTGCTTTATTTTATATCTATGCACATAGGTTTTTCTCTTAATTGAAGATTCTATGTTTGGATTTGAAATAACAATCTTCATGGAGTCTGTAGTCAGAAAGAGCGTGTCTTTCTGAAACCTTTAATGCTTTTCTTGCATGGTCATAGGTTTTAAGACAGACTTGTTATTTTGTTTTAAAAAACAAGTAAGTTGAAGATTTATGTGTGTTTGCTGTTGGCCAAGATGACTGTCAAATGAGACCCCACTGCTATTTGAGCCACTTTTGCCTGTGAAATATGCAGCTGAACTGGCAAATTAGTAAGTTCAATTTTAAATAGGAGTAAGAATAGAAAGGAAAAACAGGTAGTCTGATTTTATTTTTTTTTTAATTTTTTTTTTCCTTTAACCACAGTTGTTTTCTGTATATGTAATTTATTGTATGCCAACTGATAGTTGCACCTTAAATTGAATGATTTCTTTATGGTCACTGAGTCAGATTAGGATTGATAGAATGTTAATGAAAATAACTTATTGTTCATTTTGAAAGAACTCTATTTTGGAGAATCAGTTTCATTAAAATAATTAAAAATCTTTTGCCCTATCTAAGAAAAATGGATGGTAATATCATAAACATCAATAACGTTTTTCTTGCACTTTTTAACCTGTGGTATTTCTGAGACAATTGAAGCATTTCAACACACAGCACTGGGGGGCAGCAGGGGAGAACTCAGCTATACTTCCATATATTTAAGCTCTTCCCATTATCTGTAAGTGCTGCTGTTGTGTGAGTTTAAGGGTTGTTTTCCATTTTTTTTCAGGAAAAATGGGTAACCTGACTGGCATGGTTTTTCTTTTGCACTGGGAAGCGAGCATTTAAACAGCTGCTCAAAAAGAGTAAATTAAAATTTTGCAAGTATTAAATAGTTAGAACTTAATCTATACATCTTTGTAATGAGCCTACACTAATCTTGGAGATCGTATGTGCTTAACTGGATCACATAGTTTCTTACCTTTTGTTAAAAATGTATACTCAGTGGACCAACACAATATTATATGTATATATTATATATATATTCCTGCTTTCCTTTATGGAATTTAAAGTTTGAGTCGTTTGATGTTACATTTCATGTTACTGACTCTGACTATAGTACTTTTACTCAGACTACCAACAAACCACTGCTGTGAGCTAAATGGCATTACATTATGAAGTTTTAACTGTTTTTTTTTTAAAAAACAAACAAACTTGTTCAGGTGGGATTAGCCTCTATTTATAGACTTCCCTTTTGTTTAAAAATTCTAACAGCCTGTAATTATGAAGAAATAAAGTTTAAGTACATAAGTGTGAACTGTGTGCCTATTTTCTCAAAAGAGTAATGTAAACAATATACAGTGTTCTGAGTGTAGTCTGAGAGTGGGTTAATTTTCAGCAAAAACACTTACTTCAGTCTTGAGGTTAGCTGAAGTGCACACTAATCCCAGCCGTCACTGCCTTCATTAGGAGTTGTGGCAGTTTCAGAGAAATCTCGGGTTACTCTTGTCCCTGGAGTTTTGCCTGGGCAGGGGTTGTAGAGCCCAAATGTTTAGACACTTCTATCTGTTAAGATATATAAGCATCCTATCCTGGCTGTTGTCAACATACAGAGCTTAAGAGATCTTTAGTTTGACCCAGCATATATGATTCTTCTAAATATGTCTGTGAAGGTTACATCTCATTTCTGTTAAGGCATAGACTCTGCTTGGTCAAAGTCTTAGAGGAGTCTCAACAACATTTTTCCGTGTGTCTTTGATCCTTTTGTTACAGTATATGTAGGTTTTAATATATTCATCTTAGTGGACCCAAATCTCTTTGCTTGTTTTCTTTTAAAGATACATCAATTGGATTAGGCTGTGGATTTATCTTCATGAATTTTATCAGGTTCACACACGTTCCTGAAGCTACTTGAAACCTCCTGCCAGCTCTCCATTTTTTTCCCCTTTTAAACTGTCTGTTATTCTAGAAAAGATGGGAAGGAACTTTTCAATTTGTCAGGTGGCAAACCCTCAAGTCTAGGTCAGTAACAACCTGAAACAGAAGTAGTTTTCATCTACAATCTGTTTAAAGAAAGATGACTGAGGGGAGACCTTATCGCTCTCTTCAGCTACTTGAAAGGCCATTCTAGGGAGGCGGGTGTTGACCTCTTCTCCCTTGTGACTAGTGACAGGACTAGAGGGAATGGGCTTAAGCTGAGCCAGGGTAGGTTTAGATTAGATATTAGGAAGAATTTCTTTACTGAAAGAGTGGTTAGATATTGGAATAGGCTGCCCAGAGAGGTGGTGGAGTCAGCATCCCTGGAGGTTTTTAAGAAGTGGATAGATGTGTTTCTTGAGGGGATGATTTAAGGGTAAGAGTAGTGTAGGGCTATCGGTTGGACTAGATGATCTTGAGGGTCCTTTCCAACCGTAATGATTCTGTGATTCTGTGTGTGAATAACAAAAAAGCCATAAATTATACCAGATGCATTGCTATTCCTTGCTCAGAATACCTAAGAATTCCTGTTGTGCTAAAATTGAGATTAATGCTGCTGGGACCTTAGATTTTAAACTGAAACCAAAAGGCATTAGTTTTTAAGGCAGGTGATCAGGTAGCTAGCTGATACAGGGGGGGAAATGCTGCATTGTTTGTGTATGTGTATCCAAGAGGTCAGGATGTTATTTCTAGTTATCTGTTGCTGATTTATTAAATTATTTTGGACACTTCTTAATGCTAATCTGTTTCCTGTTTTCTAAATAACAATGCATCTGATAGTGCATTATCTGCTGTAATTTGGAAAGACGATCTTGTGCAGAGTAAAAAGACTTTTTGTCCTGCTTTACTTCTGTGTATTGCTATAGCTAGGAGAGATGTTGTTTTTCCTGTTTGTATGAGCTGCCAGTTGCACTCCAGGACTGTACAAATAACTGGAAATAGATTAATAATTTGACAGAAGTGCTCCTTTGAACAAGATAATTTTCTTGAGGATTTAGTTAGCTAGTAACAGAGAAGGAAATTCTTACCTTTGACATCAGTGACCTGGAAGAGATCCTTGGAACAGTCTGCAAACTGTCAGCTGTCCTGGGTTTGTATCTGACAGTGCCCAAGTCAGTAAAAGGATTCATCCTGATCCATGTACTCAGACTGATCTTCCTGTGTGGACAGATTCAATATTTACTCTGTTGAACTATGTAGTATTTAAAGCCAAAAAAGTCTTTGGGATTGTTTTCCACAGAATGCAGTCTCTCTTGAGATGTTACATGAACAGGTGTGGACATATGGAAAACCCCCTGATTTTGAAAGGCAAAGTGGATTTTTGGGTAAAATCCTTCTTGTAGATTTAAAACAAAAAAATCTGAAGCTCTATTCATACCTCGTTGTTCCTAAATGCTCCTCCATAATATAGAGGACAGTCTTTGAGTTCTAAACAGTTCTGAGGAATCTGGAGTATGAATCCCATTTTGGGCCTACACCCAGTAATAACTTCTACTGAATAAATAACTCAGTTGAGGTTCAAGTCAGTGACCCAGAATCTTCTATGTAAAAGTACTAGTTCAATGTTAAGGGTCATAGACTTAAATTCTCTATTTTTCCTTAATATGCTATCAAATTATATTAAAATACTTTAATGTTGCTATTAAAAGCACAACTGTTCTGTTCATGAACATACAACAATATGATCAGGAGAATTAATTCAAGCTGCAGTTGGGGTAACGATGCAAATTTGTCATGTTTCAGCTTTTTCAACTTTGTCTCTACAGTACAGAATTTCTAAAAGTTGTAAAAACCAATGTATCTGGGGTGGTTATTATTTAAAATGTTCTTTAGGTTAAATGTGAGTGGTTATTGAAAATGAGTTATATATGAAGTGCAGAACTACATGGTAAGTCCCTCTTAATTCTGAAAGCCTTAAGATGGAATGTACAAGCTTCACAAGTTCAAAATACTAAATGTAGCAGGTATTTTATGCTGAAAAATGTGGGTTTTCATCTGTTCCAAAATAGCACTGTGAAGGTGCTTGTCACTACTCCTTAACAACATCCTTCATTGATCTAAAATGTTTGATTTAGCTAAGGCAATCATGACTTTTTGGCTGTTGTCAGACTGAAGAATCATGCTTGAATTGATCAAGTATGCTCTCTCCAGTTCTTTGCTTGTGTCTGCAAGCAGCTGCACCCCATGCACTTGAGTGTGAGGCAGGCCTGCTTCCTCCCTCTCCTACATAGTACCAATCACATTGTTGGTGCTCAACTAATAAATTCTTTATTTTTTTTAAACCTTATACACCCACTGTTCTCATTAATGTGCCCATTGTTTCTTAATGTCAACCACGTCCTTCTGTTTGTCCTGCCACTCCCTCAGCCATGTATACCTTTGCTGCCTTTTCCCCCTGTTCATTTCATTCCACAAACTCCTTTCCTTTGTTAATCTCTTCTGAACTATTACCCCTGTAACCCTGAAGTGGATTGATGTGATTATAATGTATGCAATGGCCACATTAAAACAAATTTTCAGCATTGCGTATCTATTATTAATTTCAATTGGTTTAGCTATTTTTAGCCTCTGTATTTTAATTTGTTCATAAACTGATCGATTTGAAATGTAAGCACTGTTGGGTGTTACTCCTCTTGTGCAATTAACTGACCATTGCGATTTGGGGTAGAGGGCTCCACCTCAGCAAACACTTCTTGGAAGCAGCCAAGGTGAGACTGCAGGTTAATTTAAAACTTCACTAAATAGGAATTATATTTTCCTATTGTTTTGTTTTTGTTTTTCCTCAAGAGGAATTAATTTCGCTAGGTAATAACTCATGCTTTCCCCTCAGGTGCCCTTGGGCTCACCGCAGGCCTCTCTAACCCCTGCCTGAGCCCTTCATCCCCCATAGCAAGGGCTCCGAGCCCTACACTAGTGACACGTCCAACTCCCGCTCCTCGCCTAAACGCTGCGTTACTGCCGTATGGTGCTCAGGGCCTTTGCTGCTCCGCAGCCTCCCTTCGGGCTTTCTCGCACCGCAGGAGGGCGCGAAGGCCTCAGATTCCCCCCATCTCGGCGGCCGGGGCTGCCCCTCGCCCCCTGCCGGGCGCCAGCGCAGGGGCGGGCGCTTCCGCAGCCGCTCACCTGCGGAGGCGGCCCCTCCGAATGGGCCCTGCCCTGCCCGAACATGCGCCGATGCTCGCCGCTGCTGCCGCTTCGCACCACGCGAGAGGTAGCTGCAGCTACCGCCGGGCAACAGCAGCAACGCTAGCCCTTGGCTCGGGCCTCTCCTCCCACGGTTTCTTGGAGCCCTTCGCGACGCTTCCATGGACTCCCGCGCAGCCAACAACGAGAGCGGCGACGGCCGGTACGGGGATGAGGCGGGCTGGGGGGGCTGCGGCCGTTAGTTACCTCAGGCCGCGAGGGCAGCGGGGTCGTTCCCGCCAAAGTCAGCGCCTACAGCCTCCGGCGGGGTCGGCTGGGGTGTCTCCGGGGAGCGGCACTGTCTCCCCCGGCGCTTCGGGAACGCTCCGTCCCGGGTGAGAAGAGGGGGCAGGGGCGGCGGGAACACCCGTCCTGGTGCCGGCTGAAGTCGAGAGTCTGGTCGAAAGAAGCGCCGGTACCACGGCGGAGAGGGGTGAGGAGGGCTTGCGTCGTGGATTGCAGCCTGCCTTGGTCTGAAGCCTGTAAATCGAGTTTGGTACCTGTCTGAATTCTTCCCGGTTGGCTGTGGGAGTCGGTGCCTTGGGAGCTTCAGCTCGCCTATCTCCTCATCGCCGTCTTGGAACCACCGGACAGGTGGTGCCCTGGTACAGCTCAAGGAGGGACGGAGCTGCTCTTGGGTCAGCCTCTGTCCCTAAACTGCACACAACTTGGGGCGAAGGATTCTGTGCGTTCCATCGCTTAGCGGCCGGAAAGCAGCGATTGAAGGGGCAGAAACTGGCTTTTGTGCTTTCAAGGCTTGCTTTTTTTTTTTTTGCTTTCTTTCTTTCTTCCTTCTCTCCTTAAACAAAAGCATTACGCTTAAGCAAATTACATACCTGTGTTGCAGTCCTTCAGCAGGTTTATGCAAATTAAGTTTGGTCTTCAAAGTATTGTTTGAGAGCCACGTCGTGTCTGAAGTCTGTGGAAGAGCGTGGCAGTCCCAGCCCTTTCCTTGAGCTCCTGTTTGCACAGCTTGCAACACACCTTGACAGGGAAATGTTGATGTTAATGTAACTCGGTGCCTTCTTGCTCCCCCTTCTGAACAAGCTGCAGGTGGCTAACTTGCATTTTTCCTTTCCACGTGTGTGTTCCCACAGCCTCTAAAACGCATAAACTTCCATTATGTGGGTGTGAGGGAGTTGTTTCTCCAGAAGCTGAATCAGTGTGCAAATAACATTTTCCCCCAGTGAAGATGGCGTGTTAATATCGCTGTGTTGGAGACCTGTTTGTGGAGTCCCCGTTTGACATAAGACTTTTCTGTTTGATAATCTGTGCAGGAGCAGAAACTTCTAAGAGTGCAGCTGTTTGAGAGGTCAGCAAACCATTTCCCTGGTTAGAAGAGGGGTAAAGGGTCCCCTCCTGGCTCTTCGTGAAGTGTTGGAAGCAGTGTTTTGCTCTTTGCCTGCGTGCCTTCTCTGTATCTTAAAGTTAAAAACGGCAGACATCAGCCCAAGACATTAATTCGTCTGCAGATACCACAGTAGAAAACGTTTCCTGAACTTCAGATTGTGTAAAATGCACAGTAGTGCTCATTTTTTAGTGACATCTATATTAACCTTAGAGATAGTACAGAGGAGGTAGGTGGTATAGTGGCACTCAAAGCAGCAAAATTCTGTAGGATTAGAAAAACACAGTGCGTTAGACCTGCTGATGGTTCAGAATGACATGTGTATTAGTATTTCTGATAGCTTTATAGAATTTTGTTGCCATGTGCTGTATTGAAAGGTCTTTAGTGCACCAACAATTTTAATTTATTTTGTTTTTTTTACTCCCTAGGGAGGAAAGGTGTGCCATATGTTAGATGTAAATCATGATTTTAAATGACATTAAATGACTTTCAGGTCTTGTGTTTGCACTGACAACAGCAGCAGTAGAGGCTGAGAGGTTGCAGATGCATTGTGCTTCAAGAAGTTTTGAATGTGCAGAACAATGCTTACAAAAACTTTCAGAAGCAGGAAGGAGTTTGCTGAATTTTGCTAGATTGAGCAGGTTGTCCCAAAAGTTAAACTTGTGTTGCCGAAGCTGCTAGAGAGCTTAGTGCTGGGTCCTCATTGCCTTTCTGCAGCTCCATCTACTGGAACCAGCTGTCACATTCCGGTGTTGCACCAGGATGTGAAGTGCTTCAGGTGTTTGTTTACTGTACTACAAAATGTTGAAAACATATATATCAGGATTTTTGCTAATTTTTTGGAAAAAACTACTACTATTTCCTTATTGTAGGGCACATTGTACATAAAATGCTCTTTTAAAAACCTGTTGAAGCTCCTAGATAGCGTTTTGTCAGGGCTGAGCTTGTGGTTTCTTAGGTTTCAGTTATGTTTTGGGGATAGATGGAAATTATTAGCTCACTAGCTGAGGGACATGATGGTCTAATGGACTGTTTGGAACTGAAAAGTAAATGCCAGATATTTTAGTAGGGGTAATGAAAAATGACCTCCCATTTTGTCGATTTTTAACCTTTGTCTTCACTTTGATAATAAAACTTTGGGTTATCTTTTGTGGAAAAAACTGTCAGAAGAGGGTCTGAATGTTAAGGTGGTCATTTGGATATAGTGGACTTAATGGTTTGAATCTCAAATGCAAAACAAATAAAATGCAGTACTGAGCTTGCATGTAATTTTATCTTTCTCTTTGGCTCTGAAATTGTCATCCTGAGCTGATGAAATTTTTTCTCACCACATCTGCATCAAAGTTTTTGATTTTGACCAGTCCAGGAGGGGGAAAAAGTGTCAGAAAGATCCCAGACCATTCTGAGTTCAAAATCAGCCTTGCTTTTTTTTGGTTGGTTTTTGTTTGGGTTTTTTTAATCCTCAGGTAGCTTACTTAGTTGTTTTTGCACTCTGAAGTGGAGAGAATAGTAACTGCTTCTTGAAGCCATTGTGCCTAAGAACAACTCTTCAGAATGGCTTTAGAAATACTGATTTCTAAGAAACCTTGCCGTTGGTGCTTTCCCCTCTGTTTTGGAGTATCAGGTCAGTAGGCTAGTTCAAGAGAGCTATAAAGGCATATTGAAGTGCTATCCTTGAATTTTTATTTAATTCCAGAGAAAGTGGCATTGTTACTGGTCAAGATACCCTGAAGTATGCCTTGCAGATGACTTCTGAAAAGTAAAGTTGGTTTGTTGGAATCTCTCAGGGAAGCATAATCCGAAATATTGTGTAAAACAATGATTAAAGGCAAAGCAACAAAGAATCACAGAATCATTACGGTTGGAACCTAGAGTATTGTTCAGCAGTGGATTTGAAATCAAAGCATAATTATTAATTTTAAGTTGTAATAAAACATATTACATTATAATTTATTCTTACTTACAGCAATCCTGTACATTTCTATAATACTGGATATTTTGTTTTCTTCTAGTTTTGACTCTGTGAGTGCTGATTTTTATTGTTTGTTTTGTACATTCTATTAGGTTAGTGCAGTTCCAGAATGCTTAGGTTGGTAATTTTTAATTTGCCAGACTGTATTATGTGTATATTTTTTTTTTCATTCTGTTTAATGCAGACAGTTCTATAAACTTGGAATAATCACCCACAGTGGTGTGTTAAGCCCTATCTGAGCAGTCATGGCAGTACAACACGGAAAGGGAACCATGACAATGACACCAGTACTTTTTATGTGTCTGCATAACCCTCTCTTAATGAATTTATTGCATTGTTTGCCCATTCAAATACAGGATGGGAACTGAATGTAATGCAGCCTGGATCCTGCTTCGTGAAAGTTAAACAGCAGTGGAACCAAGGGCAAAACACAAGTCTACTGACTCCCTGGACTTTGTTCTGCTCACTTGACTGCTTTACCACATCCCTTCATTTTGTGAGCCTTCCCTGAAAGACGACGGCTGAAAGCTTGAGTATCTTTTTAATGAAAGACCTTTAACATTGCTGAGGCATTAACAATTGGGTGGTTTGAGAGATGAGTTGTCTGCAAAAATAAACTGTGTCATGCTCCATGTACAACTTGAAATCCTGTCTAGGATTTCCTGAATTCCAGAATTGCATGACTGTTGTGCCTCTTTGCAGAAAGTTTGGAGAACATAAATACTGAAACTTCTCCAATTACTTTGTCTTTAGATGTTATAGCACTTCTGCAGCACCAAGGAGTCACAGGCCACAGGCCAGGAATGTGTTCAGGAGCACAAAAAGATAAATGCTGAGGTGTTACTAGCTTGGCAGATGGAAGAGGAAAGGATATGGTAGAATGCATTTTCTTGCATTAACTTATTTGCTTTTGAATTATGAAAAAATAATTGTCTGAAAACATAATAGTAACAAATGGTGAGAACTGCTTAGTGGTTCTCCTCTTTATGGTAATGAGAGAGCTGTTCATCTGAGATTATTTCTGATCTCGTGTGATTTGGAAGTGTTCCAGGAGAGGAAGAGAATTCTTCCCAAGTGGTGGGCTTTTTGTTTTCTTTGATGCAGGGAGTTTGTCATTCTCAGGGTCAGAATGTTCGTAATGCAGGATTGCTCAAAGCAGGCATCTGTTCAGAAAAGTCGTAATCATTGATTTAGCAATAACCTGGCAACCTTGAAAAGGCTAAAGAAAGTAACCCCAGGTGCATCCTGGTATCTCCTAACATTTCTGTGATTATCTAGCATTATGAGAATAGAAAGTGGTGTCATGGCAAGAATTTCTGTATTCAGTGGTGGTATTTTTGTAAACATGCAGTTGAGAGGGACACGTGGGTGTCAGCGACAGTACCTACCACACATTTGCCTGTGTATCAGCAAACTAGGTTGTGTTCTTATGTTAGAGGTGTCTTCATATGTTTTTTTGTTAAGAATTGAAATGGAGACCTTTGAAATGTGCTTTGAAATGCTTCTCACATCTGTGAATGGTTGAAGTGTTAGCACTGAGGAAGCTTCGGTAGCCTGAGTGGCACCGTGTTTGTAGGGAGCAGTATGGTTTTACTACTCTTTCCTCTTTGAAAACAAGCTTTGGGCCTGTGAGTCTAACCTCTCTTCAGTTCCATTTCATACTCTGTAAAGAGGTAGTTTAGGAATTTATTATTTCTTTCCTGACTACATGACTAGAAGCAACCCTCTCTGATCTCTTTGTAAAGACAGAGGGTATGTAATGCTAATTTTTCTTTGTACATACTGAGCTCTCTATGATTAATTCATCATAGTAGTGAGGTGTGCTGCCAGGTATATTCACCACTGATGCAGTGGCTTAGAAGAGCAGCAAAACTATGTTGATGTGACCCAGTCCTTTCTGTCTGTGCTATGAGTGTTTGTGCGGCCTTTTAGGAGCATTAGGTTAGCATTATCATGCAAAAAAATCAAGCTGTATATTAGACAAAGAGCCCTTGTCTAAAGGGAGTAAAGGAGGCCAAAACACTATGCTGTCCAAATTGTTAAGTATAAAATAAAATCAAGAGCAAATACTTCAAAAGTACTTAACAGGAAACTTCAGAGGTGGAATTGTAACCTTTCACATAAACAGCTGTGTTCTTGCCCTCAATGTAGCAAGACTGGGTGCAGAATGGTTTCTGTTGTGAAGAAGAAAGAGAAGAAATATTTCAGTGGGACAGCAGGAGCAGAAGCTGACTGTGCAGTATGGGTAAAACTATTGCAGCAATCGACCCTGAGCCCATGTTGGTATCCACAGGAGTGGCTTTGTTGTTGTTTCTGTGTAAGATAAAAGCAGTGTCAGTCATTACTGAGCCCAGTTGCATTGGTGCTGTTCAAGCCCCTGAGACAGATCTCTACTGTGGATATAGAGATTTTGCTGTGAAGTTTCTTTGGGAGGGAGATAAAATAATTCTGTTAGATGCTTTGATCTTGCATCTCACTTGCTTTACATGTTTGGGACTAGCCTATATTTAAGAAAACAGTGTTTTTCCACTGCTCCCTACTCCTAAAGTCTCCTGATAATGGGGAGAAGAGAGTCAACTTCTGAGTCACCACTTTTGGTCTTCTCTGGTGATTTCTCATCAAAGTACTGGCTTAGCTTGATTGTGCTTGACTCTCTGTATTTTCTTCTTCCAAATGAAATTACACATGCATACTACCTCAGTTGACTTGTGCAGATTAATGTAGATGTTGCAGAGAAATGCATCCATATTTTAGGATATGACTGTTTTAACTCGCTTTCAGTGTTACAGAATACTGCAGGAGCTTGAGTTACTATTAAAAGCATTACTATAAAGGCAAAGACTGCAGACTTACCTTTTCTGTTGTTTTTTGCAAAGTTCTGATAATTACTGAGGTCAAATGAATCAGTAGTTCAGCATTTTACAGAAAACAAGGTTCAAGATCCTTTTCATGGAAAAAGTCCATAAAACCCAATGACAAATCATAAAACATATGCACTGTAAACTTACAGGAAGAATCTGTTCAACATCATGCACACAGTGAAATAAAATTATGCACAAATATTGTAGCTGTCATGCTCAAAAAAGCTTTTTCTCTCCCTCCTTTTGACCATGGAAAGCATGGTGATTCTTTACTTTTGAAAATCCTTTCCTTTTCATTAATACTCAGAAACGTAATTTTGCTTAGTTCTGTTTATTAATTTTGGTTTATATGTCTGTTGGCATAAAAAGGATTTGATGTTGAGGGCATTGTCTACGATGACCTGAGTAGTTGTGCTTCCAACTAGAGCCAATGGGGGTGCAGTGGAGTAAGGAGATCAGATCTCGCCTTAAGTCACAATATACACTGTAATTATCATCTGTGAAGCACCCTCAGTCACGGTCCCTGGGGTGGAGAATGATGATTTCATAAATAATAAAACCACAATGAGAACCATATGACTGTCCTTGCAAGACCTGCTGCCAGAAAGAAGGAAAGAAGCTTCTAAAGCCAAGGGGGAAATGGCCTAAATGTGGAAATATTTCAAATCTTAATTTTTTAGATTTGTTTTCTTCAGTTGGGGCAAGAGAGTTTGCATGCTGAAGGTTGTCTGAATGTATAATTGTTTCCAGAGAAGTGGTACTCAAGTGAAAACCTGCCAACCCAAGTCTTGAAGAACTTGTCAAGAATAGCCAGAACCTTCACTGTACAGAACTTTAAAGACCATTTGGAGAAATACCATATCAGTTAGAAATTGTATAAACAGTTAGTGAAAATGATGAATAATCTTTTCAGGGTAGCTTGTGATCCTGCTGTGGAAGCACTCTGGTTATTTTTAAGTTATAACCAGTAGTTATTCCCAAGCGTGGCAAAAAACCCAGTGATGTCTTTTATCTCCTGCTGTGGTTAGGGTCATTGTGCTTTTACAAACATGTGTAATGGAGTCATTAATGGGGCAGCCTGTGGATCCGTTGCAATAATTTTTATACCAAATGCAGCACAGGCTTTTCCTGTATAGGATGTCATAAAATCAGGTATGTTAATGTCTTCAGATTATCTTCCTGAAATTATCCTTCCTTTGTTTATCATTTTTGGGCGTTCCTTCGGCTGCTGATGTCTTCATTATTGGTACTACTTTGTGTAATCTAATAAATAAGACCATGAATAGCAGAAAAGATGTGTAATTTTTAACATTAGATGTTTTTGGAGAAACTAACTTAGACAAGTGGATCATCGCTGATCAACTTCTACAGTCCAGCTATTGTAATGAGAAATCTTGACTGCTTTTGTTGCCTGTAGCTGCCCTTCTTATGTACAGAACCAGTACTGCTGATGTGCCAGTGAAGCAGTTTGAGAGCATACAGTTTTATTTTGGGCAAAATCAGCCTGATAAGCTCACCCCACTGATTAAATTTTTTATGCCAAGTCACCTCATTTTGTGTGGCATAAAAGAGAGATTCTTTACAAAGAACTTGTGAAGTTTTACTTCCTCCCAAAGTTAAGGAAACAACAAAAAGCAGCAGTTTCGCTTGTGTATTGAAGCCTGTTTTGCAGAGAATCCTTGCTGGCAGGAAGTAATTTTCTCTCTCTCTCAGGTGTTACTCACATTTGCAGCAATTAATCTCTTTATTCTCCTGCACATCAACCAATCTCCTTTGACTCTGTTGTGGTTCACAAGTTTTTGATGTGTTCCACTGTCACATGTAGTAATTTTTGTTGTTTCAGTTCTATAATCACAGGGATATCTGACTTCTGCCTAGTTTGTACTGAATGAAAGATAGCTGATGCTGCCACTAATTTCAGACAGGTCATTAGATCAAAGATATGCTGGTGGCTGCCAGCTCCTCCTACAGTAGTAGTATCCAAGTGATATATGAACTTCATGTATCATGGACTGGCTTCGAAATTGCTCATTTGTAGTACCTTGTAAGTGAATTAGTGGTGCTCGCAGCTCTCATCGTATCATCCATAAAGACCAATCAGAGAGTAGGGTACCGCAGGCAGGCACTGCCCTACCCTGTGCTTACAGTGTCACTGTCACTCGGAGCTGATTGAGTAGCACTGAGTGCTGCTGCTGCTTCTAGATGTTCGTGCCAAAGTGCTGAGTGAGCATACTAATGACTATGTCAGAAAACACAAGAGATTTAGCAGAAAGGTAAGTAGCAGTGCACAGCGTTTTCCATTTGGCTTAGAGGCAGTTCTGATCTTGCTGTTGAAAGCAGGAGAGAATCTGCAGCCCACTGAAGCATGACTAATCAGTTTGCTAAAATGCTTCTAGTTTGAAGTATTTCTCCCCTATTGCTAACAGCAACAAATAATGTTTTGTAGCATTTATGTAAGGGTGTGGATTGTGTTCAGCTTTACTTGGGAGCTACATCAAATGTCAGGTCTCCTTGGAGCATGAGGGAAGTGTGCAACTTGTATTTTGGCTGCTGCTGGGGGTAACACTGTGTTAATAATTCTTATTCTCCCCCAGAATGCAAAGTAATTAATATATCTTATTTGTGCTTTGAGTTTAAGCAGTGTTTCTTTTCTTTGCTCTCTTTCTGTTTCAAAGGAGTATTTTGAATTCAGAAAGTTTATTTGTATTGAATGGGGTAATTCTCCTGCATGACAAAACCCAAGCAAACTAAAAACACAGGGAGAATGTTACTAGTCTGAGTATTTTAAAACAGATGAGAATGTGTTTTAAGAAGTGTTAAATGTGCTGTTTGGTTCAGGGACACAGATTTTTAAAAGGCAGGTAAGAATTTTAATATCAGTAAACAATAATTGGAAAAGTTTTAATGATTACAGTAAGTACGGCTCAAAATAATTGGGCAGACATGATATTGCATATTGTATGAGACAGATGCCAAGCCTTGGTTATCAGTGTTTGCAAAGCACTTGGAGAGTCTCTGGGGTGCAGAAAGATTTGTGGTGCGTATGAAGTGGAATGGCAACATCCACTATGAACACTGTTGTATAATGTTTCTCTGAAATTTATAATCCTAGTTTTCATAGATATAATTATGGTCTTTTCTTTCTTTGCAGTCATTTTTCTTAAAAACAAAAAGAACATTGCTGCAGTCAGTGGTTATTGCTGATGTTATCTGTTTGTTCTCTGCTCCCCAGTCTTTAAGATGATACCAGGACTTTGCCTTTCAGCAGGCTATGAGTTGTGCCGTTTTTTTAGGAAGTAACGTAGTTACAAAGTCACAAGACTGGTTACATCAGTTAGAGCTGTTTGGAGTCAGGAACATAGTGAGAGGGGAGCTTTTTGTACAGACCTGTATACAACATGTTAGTGCAGTATAGCTCTTTGATAATTAGCAGAAGATGTTCATCTGTCCAGACATTGGCCAGGTGACCTTAAATTAACTTTGTTGGTGCAGGGTCTTTTTGTTTCTCCTGGATTTTTATGTCCAACAGTTCTGGTGGTGATGATATTGGGCCAAACTTCCTCAGCTGGTCTGTATTATCCTGTTGCCAGTAACCCAAAGACCAGCTGAGAACCCTTGTGACAGGTCAGGCTGACATCTGAATCTTGTAAAGGAGAAAAGTACAGCCAGAGTAAGCCACTGAGAATCTTCTGACTTTGAGATGCGGCAGCAGCAGCAGGGTTTTTATGTTTGTTGCTTCTTAGGAACAGTGATGTTCCCAGGAGCATACTCAATGTGAAATTTTAACCCACCTGCAAGTCTGTAAGGGTCTACTGGACAGGATGAACGTGAGCTGAACTAAAGCAGATGTTCCAGTAGCAATTGATAGAACAATCTGATGCAGTTTGTCAATGTCTCGTCCTTAAAGTGGTAACATGTTCATAGTGTTATCAGCCTGCAGCCTCTGTCAGCCTTACACGGTCAGATGTGCATTGTCACCCAGTGCTTCTGTGTTCCTGATACTTGAGCTCATTAAATTGCCATGCTCCCACATGGTAACTTCTGAATGATCACAATAAGTGCAGTTTATCTTATTTCCAGAAAGTAAAGAACTTAAATTGCTTTCCACATTTCACAGAGTAAGAGCATAGTTAAAAAAAAAAAGCAAGCAAACCCACAAAAAAACCCCAACAAACCTCAACCCGCAGACATAATGGAAGTAATTTTCATTTTCTGCTGCAGTGGAATAGCAGATTATACATGGGGGAAAAGGCTAGGGCTGAAGAAGGGGTGTTCAAATATAGCAATAATTCACTGGTAGAAGATGTGCTGATTTCATTTTCTCTTCTGTCAGGTCACCTACATCAGACCTCAACGTGGCATTGCGTGAGTGTATGGCAGCTCTGGATTTATTTCTTAACAACAAGTTTTCGGATGCTTTGGCTTCTTTACAAGCAAAGTAAGTTTTGACACTCTGTTTTTTCTTCTCCTTCTTTCCCATATTATCTGCATACTGTGAGAATTTATATTTTTAAGTCTAAATGAGCAACCAACCATGAATTGCCAGGTGTGAGACACATTACCTGAGGTATGACGTTGTTGTTTTTAAACAATCACTTACAGAAACTTTCTCACAGCTTATTTTACTATTCAGTATTGTGGTCTTGCACTGTTTTTCCTAATAACATTGCAGACCAGCATGTAATGAGTGGCCCTCCTGCAAGCAGTGAGATCATGAAATAGCTTCTAAAATTTGTTGTGCCTTTACAATATCTGTGATTTTTTTTCATACCCTGTCCTGAAGTTACCTGTGCTACCACCTTCTTGAAGTCTGTGGTTAATTCACATTTTTGCCCTCTAATTTGCTCCATTTACTTTTGAGCTATCAGCAAATTACATCGTGCCTTCTTTCAGGCCCTTGGAATATGAAACAAGTAAAATTCATAGGTAACGCAGCAATGTGTTTGATATGCATCAGGGGTAGCTATAGTGAATACGTTGGAGATCTACTTTGCTGAGGTACCAACTTCAGTCTTTGATGCCAGTATCTCTAGCTTAACAGTGTAAGTATACTCTGTGAAAGACATTCATGGTAAATTGTAGGCTCAGATGTACTAATAATACTGGTTTTATTCACAGCAGTGTTGTTTTGTGTTTATATATCATCAGAAGATACCATAAAAATGGTAAGAAGAGTAACTATGTTTTCATTACATTCTGACAGTAAAGCCCCTGTGCCCATCTGGAAGTGGTTACTCAGTGCTTAGCATAAAATTGGGAGATATTTTAGTGAAGGGGGTTTCCAAAACAATGCAAAAGCTAGTGAAGCTGTGGAGTTTGTTTTCTGTAAATCCACTTTCCTTCTACTGCATATGGTTTTCATTCAGCTTTTATTGGGCCCTGCAGAACATATTTCATGAGCTGATACTCTGGTTTTGTACCTGGACTGTATTCCACACTGCAAAACCATTTTGAAACTGATTTTTCATTTTAGCCTGTTGTTATGAGGAGGCCCTTATTCCTGTTGCCCTTGGCAGTGAGGGAAATACAGTCATAAGATCTTTGTGAGTATAATGCAGAAACAGGATGCTAAATTTCCCCACAGATGATATCCATTATGGACACACTCCATCTCTTCAGGGAATGACAAGAGCTGTAGAGTGGGCATATGTGGTAATACTGAGTATTTTCTTTAGGAGTCATCAGTTCCCCACTGTTGCCTTTTAGTGGGCTGAGATTTGAAATTGGTTTTCACAGTCCATAATCATACTATCTTTCTTTTAAGAAATACTTTTCAGTTTTTACATGCTTGTAAAGAATTTCATCTGATAGATTTTGCAGTTTTGCCACTTATGTTGGAGGACATGCTGTACTCTCTATTACATTATTGCAGATTCACTAAATTACATTTGGCTTCCACAATAAGTGTATTTTCAACCGGCTTGTAGCATGTGTAACTGAGAGCAGATTTGGCAATGTATGAGAGTTAAAATTGGAAGATGTTTCCTAGCAGCTTTAAAATAAATATCTGAGGATGGTGTCCAGACTTGTGTTGGGGTAAAATTCTCTTTTTTTTTCCTGTTAGAAGAACAAATCCATCATAAAGAGGAGATCTCGTTTCATTAAAAAATTCATCTGGTTGTTTTGCTTCATGATAAGTTTTCCTGTTTCCTTAGCCACCTTACAGGTTTTAGAGTCAGTTTTCTGTATTATCATTAACAATCATTGCACAGTAGGGGCTTCGGTTATCTTGTGCTTTCTGAAGTAAGTTTAATTAAATTAATCTTCTATATGGTGTATTCATACTACATCTAAGAACTCTTAATTCTTTAAATTCACTCGCTGAATGCAGCAGTGATTTTCCATATGTAACCTGTTAACTGTGACAGTGAGCAATACTGCAACTGTCTAGTCACTGAAGTGGAGAAAAAAACCCCCAAAACTCATCTTCCTTCTCAGGGCTGAGATCCATACAGTAAATGGGTTGAAAGCTGACAGGGTGTTAGCCTTCATGTAATTGCAAACAGATAAATATAAAGAGTTGAGATGTCCCCTTCTGTTCCCCAAGACAAGTGTTTTGATTTTAATAATTATTCTGAAGGAAAGCATGACATAATTACCTGATAGTTTGCTGATGTCAGAGCCATGTAGTTTAGCTCCAGATACAGGCTAAATGGAGGCAAAAGGTTTGAAGAGACTGCTAAGGAATGGAAGCCTTTTGTAATGGCTGTCTTTATGGTGTGATGAAATGTTCTTGCCCTTGTAAGACAAAAGCAAACATGATGTTTGTGTGGTGGGGGGGGGCTTTCTCTGAGAAATGACCTAACAAAGATAGTGCGTGGTTATCAAACTGGGAGTGCTGAAAGAGTAAAGGGAGGCACGTGGAGGTAGAGTGAAGCTCTAGACAGTGTTTGGATAAAGATGGTGCACAGCTCTACAGGAAGCTCAAGTTAGCTATTTATTGTGAAGAACGCCAAAATGTGAAGAAGGTCATTATTTATTTTTAGGGGATTTTTTAATCTTTTTATGCTTGGAGTCCAGAAGAACACAACTTTTTATAGTCTTTGTAAATAAATACAGTGCTGCCAAAACCTGACTTTCACCTCCTAGCTGGAAGAACTTGCTAGATTTTGAATGTTGGAGAATAGTCTAGATCAAAAAGGCTCAGGTATTCTCTTGTTGAACTGCACTGTTTTGTCTTAGACCAGCCTTAGACCATTTTGGCAGCTTGTAGTAAGTAGGGAGCCAGGCCGGTGGCTGATGAGAATAGTCTGTTCTAGTTGTAAACTTAATGATAGTGGGCAGTTTTCATAGAAAACAGGTTCTTACTGGAAAATGACAGTTCATCAGAGCAGAGTTTCTATGGAAGTCCATACAGTAGGTCTAGCAGGTTGTTTGGACGTTGGGTGGAACTTCTGATCAAAGATGACAAAAGCCTTCAGACCTTGTGGGACCATATTCTCCTGATGCAGTTTTTATTTGGGCCTTAATCTCTCACTCTTGGGTGCACCTGGATGAAAGTACTGGGTTGTTGGTTGCTGTGTGGAGATTCTTTGTCACTCTGTGCTGTTGAATTTTAGTTGTTAGAAGCGTCTTGATACTAAATCGGGGCATGGAGTTCAACCTGAGATGTCTGTAACCTGGTGATGATATCCTGCCTGCTGGATTACGGTAAAAGGATCCACAAAAGGATTTTGGGCACTGTTTTTTACAGAAAATACTAACCCCTGGGGACAAGCCAAGCATTTTGATTTTCATACTTCATCAGGAGGGCAAAGCTGTCACCATCTCACTTAGGTACTTGTTTTCAAGCAGAAATAAGTGTTCTCCAACAGGTCTCAAGAAATGGGAGTGCTACAAGATGATGATTGCACTGTTGTTGTAGAACAGGCATGTGGCATAACTCCATACATGCCTAAAGATAATATTTACAATCCTCTTATTCAGCCATGTGATAGCAACTACTGGGATAAGTCATTAACCAGAATATTAGTTGTCATTATGTCATAAATGCTTATTAACTCCCAACAGTGTCCTGAGGAAAGTGCTGCTGAGGAATCAAAAGAAGAAGAAAGCTATCAAGTGTCATTCTGTATCTGTCTATATAAAATCTAGGCTTTAAAACTTCTGGCTGTATGCCAGGATATAACTAGCAACTTTAGTTGTATGGTTAGTATAAATAACATAGATAACAGTTACATTTTGTTGTATTTTGACCTGCCTCCAAGCCCCTGAAAAAAAAAACCAACCAAACCACCTTAATTTGAGTGTTGATAAATACCAGCTGACTAATGATAAACATGAATTATTATCTCCTTCAAATATTAGAAGCAAAACAGATGAAACCATTGATTAGTGCAGGGGTGGTTTGGTATCAGAAGCAAATTACTGGAGAGGGAAATCCCTCTTCACCATGTATGTGTGAAAAGTATCAATTTTCCTTTTAGTGTAGTGATTTTAATACTTTTCTGCTGTGATTTTTGAAAGCAAATTTCTATAATTTTGAAAGGGGACTATTTTAGTGCTTTCCCTGTGCTTTGAATTTGAACCTTTGGAAGGGTTTTATCTAAATAAATAAATGATTAAGAATGTTTCTCTCTGCCCACTGAGGCTGGTGAGTAATTCAGTGAACAGGAACACTTCATCAGGCTGGCATTTTATACCATGGTCATTTTTTTCTTCTACTTTACATTATCACTCTTCCAAAAGAATTGTGATGTAGGAGGCCAAGAGTCTGTCCTAACTACTGGATTTTAAACTAATTTCTCTTAGAGAACCTGTATGTTCTTCTTACTCATGCTGGAGGTGAGATGGATGTTAACATCATTTGGGGCTTGTAGCACTTATGGCAGTAGATGATTTCCCAAAGTGGCTTTTCTGCTAGATTGGTTTAGATGTTGGTTAGAGTAGGTAACTTGTGGACATAGTGAGGGCAACTAAGAATTAAGGACAGCCACAAAACACAGACTGCAGTAGGGCTGAAAGGGCTGCACTGCAGATTTCTTTACTACAGCCAGCCCGCTTTGTTCCATGTTTTTTTGGAAAAAGTAGCCATTCGTTGTCAGCATGGAGGTTGACAAGGGAAGCAGCAGAGGTCTGTATAACACTATCTGCACCAACTCTAGGTATCATTTTAATCACTAGATCTCAAAAAATAAGTAAATAATAAAGTCAGGGTTGTATCATCACTTGATTTTTATTTTTCTTTGGTGATTTTGTTGCATAATATCATTGAGAAGGGGTTACTTTAGATGTAACCAAGGTTATTTTTTGGCTCTGGAAAACACTTAACCAAACATCAGAGACCCCTGGGGATACTTAGGGGTGTTTTACTCCATTAGGCAAAGGAATTAATACATAATAATGTATGAGCTGTTAGAAAACTTGCAGGGATCCAAGTTACAGCAGTGACTTGTTAGATCATTGTTCAATGTAGGATTGTCTTATGTTATCCTTAAAATTATCTTTATGTTTAACATAGGTATCAAAACCTGTGAGGCAAATATGTTTCTAGGGGAGAAGTTAAATGTTTTGAGGTGTCTTTAAAGTTTGGCTTTTCCCCTTTAAAACAAAGCTGCTCAGGTCATAGTGGTTGAGATTGGAAGGGTCCTCTGAGGTTATGTGCTCAAGCAGAGCCACTAAGACATAATAGTCCAGGCCTGCGTGCAGATGGCTTTTGAATATCTCCAAGCTCTCTGGACAACTTGTGCTAGGGCTTGATCACCCTGATAGTAAGAAAGTGTTTCCTCATGTTCAGACAGAGCCTCCTGTGTTTCAGTTTGTGCCCATTGCCTCTGCTCCTGTCACTGGACACCCATGAAAAGAGGCTGGCTCTATCCTTTTTGTTTCCTCCCTTCAGTTATTTCTATACATTACAGGAACCCCCTGAGCTTTCTCTTCTTCAGGCAGAACAGTCTCATCTCTCTCAGCCCTTCCTCATAGGAGAGGTGTTCCAGTGTCTTAAATCATGCTTATCAGCCTTTATTGGACTTTCCTGAGCATGTCCATGTACTGGGGAGCCCAGAACTGGTCACGGTACTCTAGTTGTGGCCTCACCCGTGCTGAGCGGAGGGGACAGATCACCTCTCTTGACATGCTGACAGCAACACTCCTCTTAATGCAGTCCATTAGCCCTGTTTGTGACAAGGGCATGCTGCTGGAATAGAACTTGAAAGGAAAAGAAAATGGAGTGGCTTATTTTGAGAAGGAAACACCTAATGAGCAAGGTGTGCTGGAAGGATATTCTCCTTTGACTGGAAATATTTTTGAATATTGTCTGTCATATAGAACTATCTGATCTATTCTAGAAGTGTAAAGAATTGAAATAGCAATTGTTGTTCCTTAGCAGTAGTTATCTAAATTGTGCTGTTTGTCAAGGGTGGATTAGCAAGGTTTCCAGAGAGTTTCTGTGGCAGGAGTTCATCTAAGCTTGCTCTTCAACATATTTCCTAAGTCATTTTTATTGGACCTCTACGCCTGAAGATATTTTAATTTGCTGGGGATTATACCATACATAGGTACTGGCTGAATGTGTGTGATACATAAACCTTCCTGCTGGAGGAAAGTTGCTGACAGTAGCTGCATGTAGGAGTTAATTGTTTTCCTTGCCAAAGTTTTTGGCTTTCTGCAAAAGAAGCACCCTCTGAAGTCCCACAGAATAATATTTTGAGTTGAACAGATTGAGGTGGAAGGTTGGCAGAAGGGGAGAGGAAGAAAAAGCTGTAATATTTGACATAGACTGGAGTGCTTCTGGTGAGATCTGTGTGAAGAAGATTCTACCTTGACCATGGATATAGAATGTTATGTCCTCAAGTCTGTCATCAGTAACTGTCCCACAGTAGAAGAAGAGTATCTGGATTTGTGTCATGTGCTGTAGTATTAATTAGATACTCTGGTTAATTCCTGTGCTTTATGTATGTTAAATAACTATGCTCAGCTCAGAACTGGAACATTTTAGCACAACTATTCAAACTGGAGCTGTAGACGTGATTTCCTTTACTAATCTCAATCTGTTAGTGTTTCTTGAGTACTTTGCATGTCATTTGTTTGATTTTTAGTTCATTTAGACCTTGTTCCCATCAAGCTGACAAGTTGCTGGAAAACTGGATTTGGGTTTTAAAAGTAATAACATAATCACATCAGCTGTGCTTTGCATCTTGTGTTTTCTTTCAGAACTAAAGATAGTATGTATCATGCACTGACTTATGCCACCATATTGGAAATGCAAGCAATGATGACATTTGATCCTCAGGACATACTGAATGCAGGAAACACAATGAAGGAAGCTCAAGCCACCTGTCAAAAGTAAGTGTGGAGCAGTTCAGTCAATAAATAGTCCCTTTGTGAGAATGTTTTTATTTATTTTTTTTTTTACTGTTCTTTGTTGTTGATGCTTCCTGTTCAGAATGACCAACTGACTTTTCTGCAGGTTTAGGAAGAAATCTACAGTAGCTAATTCTATCAACAGCCTTGTACATAGACAAAGCCTTGAACACTTTACTGAAGGTAACTTTATCTCTAAATGCATAATGATTTTTGGGGGGGGTTTTTTCCATTTGAATTGTGTAGAATTGTTCACCCACTGTGTTTTTGCAGATTGGGAGTTCACTGATTAGGCATTTCTAAAACTGCTGTGTCAGTGTTTTGGCAACTGCTGGGTCACTGCATCCAAAATCACTAACTGTTTTTGTTGATTGCTGGTAAATAAATATCTGGAAAGAAGTACTGAAATGCCTACTAAGGTTCTAGACCCAGGAAGTCCTGGAAAGTACCAGAAAATTCCTGCAAAGTTTCTATAACTGTCTGTCATTTCTGTTTGGAGTTACTTCAATAGTCTAGAGCTGAAACTACAGCAAATTTAAAAAAGATTTTTCTCAGGTTGAGCTTTGTGGTCTTATTCCTGTATTAATGAGTTAAATGGCTTTTAATTACTTTTTGTCTGATTGTTTTCTTCTCTCCTCCATTTGATACTAGAGGAAATCCATGCAGAAATTTGCTATGCTGAATGTTTACTTCAGAGAGCAGCGCTTACTTTCCTCCAGGTATGGATTTCCTGCATGGTTCTGGGGAGGAAAAAAGTATACACCATGCAGGTTTCTTTTCTTAAAATTAGTGAAATGGTAGAAGACCCTAGTTTGACCTAATGATGTGAGACTCTCTCATCTGGATTAAATTTGGAGTTTTTCTGAGATAGAATGTTTTACTATCCTTCATGATTATCTGAAGATGCTTATCTTGATACACATAGCACTGAGTCTCCTCCAGTTGCTTTTGGATGTGTGAAATGTAACTGCAGTGAGCACTGGTTTTCAAATTCTGCGTGTTGGGATATTAGACTGAGGGGGTGAAAGGAAATGGTTATTGAAGCTGTGCTGTGCTGGAATGCAAGAGAGATTTTTGTTTCAGTCAAGGTGGTGTTTGCTTTCCCAAGACTGCTTTCTCACTTGTTTGTTCTTCAACAGCTATTATGGTCTGCGTAGCTACTAGGCTGCGCGCGTGCTTTTTGCTGAACAGTGCTGCTTGTTTTTAAAAGAAGGGGAGCTCTCCCTTTTCTTTGAATTTTATCTGTCTGTACTAATGAAGCTTGATTTCTTTGATGGATCAACATTAGCAGTACTTACTTAGGCTCCAGCTTGCAATTTAAATTGTTAATCATATTTGGAGTAACTGATCTTAATTCTTGATTTGGCTGTACTTGCTATAAGACAGTGGGCTGCTTCATCTATGCAGAGGGGGTAAGAAAGCTCACATTCACAAAGGGCTTCTGATTCTTGGCTGAAAGATACTGATAGAGAATGAAATGCAGGTGGTGATTTCAGTGTTTTGAGAGTTGCCAGATGGGCTCTGATTTACATTGCTTGTGATAGTTTATGAACCATGTAGCCTTTTTCAGCGATCTACCATACCCCTCTGCTAGAAGCTATTGCTTTGTAGCAAAACCAGTAGTCAAGAGTAGCTTCTTCTGAAGGTTTTTAGAGTACACATGGTGGTGAATTTATGTTAAGATAATGGACTTTTGAAATGGCCAAGATATAGCTTCCCATTTCCATGTTCCTTTTGCGATCCTTTGAGATTAGTAGTCTGTAGCACTGGGCACAGGTTGGGTGATATCTGAAGCTATGGAAGTGAGGCTTTTCAGAACTCCCCCATTGTGCCTGTAAGAAAGGAGTGTTTTCAACACTGGCTTCACAGGTATGTTTTAAAACAATATTTATAGTTACATGAGTGATTTAGGAGTAAGAAAATATTTTATTGTCCTCTTCTGCATAAAAGATGTCTGTCTTTTTGCTTCCTCTTCTATTGTGTGTTTAATTTTTCATGAACACATGAACTGTTTTTAAAAATTAAACAAAGGCTCTTGGTTCCAACAGCTATTGAAGTGGATTACTTTTAAAGCTTAATGTAAATTACCACATCCAGTTGAAAACACATAAAAATTAGTCTCAGTTTTTTTCAAGGGCTGGACTATTCTCATGTTAGTTATCTCTGTTGTTGGTATCTGAGTATTCTGAATTTAAACATTTTTAAACAGTCTTCTTGCCCTTTTCCATTGCCATTGAAAGGAATACATAATGGAACCTCTACGTGAAGCTGGGTATGCTGTAGACCACCACCACCTCCCAGTTGCGACTTAAAACCTGACTGTATTTTACAGAACAAATTACAACATGATCAATCACATTCTTCTTTGGTGATTTTATTTGCATGTGGTTGGGTTTCAAGTCTCTGGGGATATATCATCAGGAATCACATGTTCATTTCTGGTGCACAGTTTCTGTCTGTTATTATCACTCTGTTGCTTAAGGATGACTGTAAAGGACTTAGGCATGGTGTTGCAGGCTGCAGGAGTAAGCTCCTGCCCTTCAGTTCAGGTCATTAGACTTCCTATGCTTGTTCATAGAAAGCAAAGTCTGGAAGAAGTTGCACTCTTAACTTTGACTGGGTTGAGTTGTCTTCCTGACTTACAGGAGAATGGAAAACTCTTTCAGGCAGGTTCTTTCTCTTTGTTTACATGACAATGAGCACAACTGAGTCCTGTTTCCTTAACAATAACAGCAAAATAACCAAATGTTCATCAAATGTATGCTAGTTTTTCCCCAAAGCTTCACACAGTCTCTTGAAATACCATCACAGAAAAATAATCTGCTAAAACACATGTAGTTTTCCTATCCTAAAGTAAAAGCAGATATCAAAAAAAAACAGAATGACAGATTATATATGATGAGCAAGCTAAGAAACTGGCACCAGGAAGTTACAAGACTAAACAATTCTCTTAGGGATACAGCTGTAAACTAAGTGTCCCCCAGATAAACTTTGCTATAAGTTCTCAGTTTGTTACAGCTTGTAATGTAACATGTTACCATACTAGTATGGATCCCATAGGTGCTTGAATATTCAGTCCAGAAAGAGCAGATCCTGCATACCTTTACTTATCTTGCTTCCTTTTTAGAATGTGAAACTATATTCTGTAGACTCCTGAGGGCAGGCAGTTACTTGTCTCTGGTGCTGAGGCAGATCTCATCTGTGCTGAAGGACAAATGAGAGAAAGCTATTTTTTGAAAGGGCCACAAATGCATGTACCTTAGGTGCCATTTGTTAGCTTAGTCCCCATTAATGCAAATTTAGATGGTCCAAAGATCACAAGGGCATCAAAGTCAAATCTGTATGTCTGAAGAGAGTAAAAATATTTTAATATAGAAAGGAAATCCCAAATCGATTTAGTGTTTCTCAGATACTTATATTGTCTGTGTCATGATGGTTATGTTCAAGGCATGTGTTCATCTGAAGAAGACAAAAGCTCTTCATAATACTTAAAAATTCATATTGCTAATATGTTTCTTCTACCAGGATGAGAATATGGTCAGCTTCATAAAAGGAGGCATCAAAGTTCGAAACAGTTACCAAACATACAGGTAAGGCAGAGTTATGATGTAATTAAGCATACTCTTAGTAAAAAGTGCTGCTGGACAAATTGTCCAATTCACAAATTATTTACTGTTGGATTTATTACAGCCTTTATTATGGTCCTCATGTCTGTAGCCTTTCTCAGCCTACAAAATTCCTCCTTTGCATGACAAAGAACACTGATACTGTGGTTGATTTGGATTGTAAAGTCAGTGGACCCTAACCCTGTTAACTCCCAAGGTTTGCCTGCTTCAAATTTTGTATCCCTGAAATTATGGCAAAAAAAATAGCTATTCTAAATGATGTTGTGCTCATTGTGGCTGCATAGCATAATTTGGAGGTCTTGCAGTCATTAAGCATATGAAATGGCATTTCTTTGTAGTTCTAGCTGCAGCTTTTTGGAACATTCAAAACCAACAGCTGGGGCAAAAGTAATTCCATAAAAAATACATGAAACCAAAACAAAATTAAGAGGCAATAAACTGAAGAGCTTGTAACGGATGATATAAATGGTAAATTGATATGTATAAATATATATATATATATATATATATAAAAATATATATATAAATTGATATAAATTCAAACAAAGATTGAACAAAGTTACAGGAAACAGGTTCATGGAAGCTAGTTAGCATGGTAGAACAGATGTAGCCTCTGCATCATGAAGTCCCTGAACAGGCAGTTCCTAGAGGATGCTTTTCCAAGCATATGCCTCTGAGTGAAATACTTGGTTAGCTGGACTTTTAATCTGGTTAAGTATGGCAGTTGTTCTGCTCTAAAGAGAAGGTGTATGCTATTGAATATGATAAGCAGGGCTGCTTATCTGAACTCATAATATACCCTTTACTTAGTATGTAAAGCAAAAGCATCTCTGCTTAAGCAGATTGTTTTTTTCGTTTTCATCCAGGAGGTTAAGGAGAGCTACCTTAAACATGTGCAGAAGATTTCAAAGTAAATTCCAAAAATTACATTAAAATGCCATTGGAAGCATACTCAGTTGTGCCTCAAATTCAGATCAGGCCTTGTATGTATAAACAGTGTTCTGAATCTACTATCACTTAGGTGGCCATCAAAAGAATACTAATAACAACTTGCATATTACTGAGACATGTATTTTAACAAAGAGGAAATTTGTATGTGAGGTTGGCAGTTTCCATTTTTGTACTGTACCTTTGTGGGAAGAAATAATTGCAGTTTTGTTGAAAGCATATTGCAATAGAGAAAACAATGAAATATGAAAATGAGACTTTATTTACTTCATTGATCAGTATTTTTACAACAGTTTCTGATGTAAAAAGCCATCTTTCCTTTCTCCTCTGTCAGCGGTGCTGCTCAATAATCCACAGCAACACTGAAAAGACAGGAGGAGTAGAAGTTGCAAAGATACAATTTATAAATTCTCTTTCAGGGAGGAAAGGTTCCCATACACTGTGAAAAAGATGGAAGAAAATAAAACAATAATTCAGAATGAAACATTTGCTTATTATCAGTGGATAAAATGTATCAGAAAACTGCCACAGTAGCACAGACTTATATAAATAATTTTAAAAAGTGAAAGCTAAGTATGCATCATATTTTATATCATCTTAGTACTTCAAATTAGGACTCAGAACAGCCATGAGTTGTGTATGTCTAGCAGACACAAAACAGTATCTAGTCCAGGTTCTCTGAAAGTACACTGGAAAGGAGAGAGGTGACACTGTCTGTGTTTTTGTGGGTGGAAGGTGACTCTAAATGGAAGTCCATTGTAAAGACTGTGGTTACAATGACTAGTCCTGTAGCTGTCAGTAACCAGCAGATAAAACCGCGACAAGCTGAATCCAAATATGTGGCTGCCATTAAAACAGTGGTTTTCTTCTCTTGTTAATTAACAAAATAAACTGAAACAATAGTGTGAAAAACACATAGCTGTAGTAAGCTTGGAGACAAAACAGATTCAAGTCTAGCTGGATTATGCAGGAAGTAAAGAGACATTACAAACTTGAAATTATGAAAGTTAGAAGGATAAGTGAAAAGTAATTTCTAATATATCTACCCATATAAAAATACTTCTTAGTTGTCTTTTTCCTATATATAGCAAAATGTTCTTTTAAGTGAACATGCACAAAAAGGGAGTACCTAATACAGAAATTAGTGAAACTCAAATCAAATTTGCTGAATTAAATTTAACTCTTCTGCAGTTCCCCATCATCTTTTTGCAAGGGTAAAGGTTGGTGTTACTCCCAAAAACCTTTCCTGAAATATTGTCGGGCAGAAATGTGGTTGCAAATTGCCTGTGTCTGTCTGACAGGAATTAATCTCCACGACTCCTCATTTTTCAATTGACAGTAATGTGAAAGATACTATTTATTGATAAATCCAACAAAATGTTGCAGGTGGTGTTCACCTGGGTGAGGTTACAAATTGACCTTTTCTTAACTACTAGGTAGCTCAAGATAATTGAGTTACTTTCTTACTGAATTGTAATTGTTCATTTTGTTTGCTGACAGTGTAACAGAATCTTGTGCATTTTCAGGGAGCTGGACAGTCTTATACAGTCTCCACATTATGTCAAAGGAGAAAACCATCTGCATTTTGAGGGAGGTGTGAAGCTTGGAGTTGGAGCCTTTAATCTGGTGGGTACTAACAGTTCTTTTGAGCTACAGTCCTGCAACCTCCTAAAAGTTATCTTAACTTGAATACCTGAGAAGTTTTGCTGGCATCAGCGTTACTAATCGAATGGTTAAAATTAGGTATGTGTGCTGATGCTTGCAGGATCCCAGTCTCTGGTCTAAGAATCAGGTAGTAATAAACTTAAATAAAAGGACTGCTACCTGCAGCATGGGCAACACTGCTTTGTGTGTGCAGACCCACTTGTGCATCCTCATGGAGAGACTATCAACTGAGAAATTATCTCATTTGACATAGGATTAGGGCACGCTCTTTGACAATATAGCTGAGTGGCTGTGCTTGGCTTCCAGTAAGGGCATTCATTAGCCAAGTGATCAATGCTTGGGTGGTACTTGTAGGGTAAGATGTTAGTCTCATGAGTAGGGACCCACTGGGGTGGAGGCCAAGAGAAGCCTTGCACAGAAGTGGCAATTGCCTGTGCTTGTTGACTTCCATTTACTGTTTTACTGGCATTTGGGAAGCAACCAGGGACTTAGCTGTTGACAGGGTACATGAATGGAGGTTAAGGTGCTGTTGGTCACTGTTGCCTGTTGTTGCTTGTGTTCTGGTCAGAAAGGGTTTGGTCAAATGGTACAGGACAGATCCTGTTATCTCAGAGAGGCATTGACCCAGACATGGCAAGGGGTGATGTGGTTGTTAAGTGATGAATTGCATAAAGTGCTTGGTGCTTCCCCTTGTTTGCATTCCTTTGTGTGAATCTGGCACCTGCTCAAATGTTAGATTTACTGTACAAAAAACAAATACCTACTGTGTGGTACACACCCAGTATTTCTGAAACATCCAAGACTTGCTAGAGTTACTACACATGTGCTGTGTGTGTAAAATGTAGCAGGTGTATGCATTTACCCAGGAAACTGTCAAATGGTTTTAGTAATTTCAGCGATTATTTCTTGTGTATGGAAAAGTTGTGGGAGGCAGCTGGTATCTGAGAGACAGAAAGCCTATTACTTCATAAATGTTACATTTCTTTCTGTAGACATTGTCCATGTTTCCTGCACGGATTCTGAGATTACTGGAGTTTGTTGGATTTTCTGGAAACAAGGTCAGTGTGAACTAAATATTATTGGTACATGCTCCTCACTCTTAAATGAAAAAAATGGAGACAGGAGTTTCTCTCTTCTTCCTCACACTAGCAGTAACCCTCTGAAACGCTGCTTGGTATCACATGTACACTGATGACACTGATGCTTCACACAGCTCAGTTTTCCTTTGTAGTTTTGTCTGAACTATTACACTTCAAAGATGGTATGGTTGTGAAACATGATAAAGACAGTGGCTAATACAATCATAGAATCATAGAATGTTAGGGGTTGGAAGGGACCTCGAAAGATATCTAGTCCAACCCCCTGCCAGAGTAGGATTCGCTAGACCGGGTCACACAGAAACGTGTCCAGATGGGTCTTGAATATCTCCAGAGAAGGAGACTCCACAGCCTCTGTGGGCAGTCTGTTCCAGTTGATATATTTACTCGCTTGTCTTTTGCTATATGCTCACGTTTCTAAATCCATAGCCAAAACTGTGTTCTATTGTTTACTATATTAGATTACTTGATAGTTACTGTCATTATGCTACCTGAGTGTCCCTCACAGGTTCTGGGGGGGGGGGGGGGGGGGGGGAGGAATTCAGTTTCATTTCTGATTTTTTTTTTTTTTTCTCCATGTATTTAATAGCAACTAATAACTTGAGTGTGGCAGCTAAATTCTCTTTGCCTAAAAGAGTGGTTTTTTGCCTAGTGAGTAACCAGTCTGACCTGTGTTGTTTGTGCATGCAGTTTAAAGGCAGAAGTTTAAGAATGAAGCACCAGTAAACTCACATGGACCTGGGTTATTCTTCAGGACAGATGCACAGAAAGTGCTGTGTTAGTTTTTTGAGCATTTGTTGTTTCAAAATAGGACACTAAATTGATGGGAATGTCTTGGCCTTTATACCTTGTACCTGCCCTTGTCTCTTATTCTACCAGCAGAACATGAGATCAACTCAAACTTGAGTTTCTGACTTAAGAAAACATGGTTCATTTAACCTAAACCATTAGTGACATTTATTTCATTAGTGCTGGGTAAGGTAAATGTTTCATGTCCTGCAGACACAACAAGAGCTGTATAAACAAGTTAAAACTTAGCTCCTTTGTCATGCTTTCTATTTACGAAAAATGTTTCCTTAATCAGAGCTGCACCCTTAGGTGGCAGGTGTAAGAGTGTCATCACCATTTTATAAGTTTACAGGAAGAATGTTAGATCTGAAAATAAAATGCCTAGTTTAAAAGCAAGGAGCTGTTTCCCAGGTAGAGAAAAAAATCAAATAGTTGTAGCCATCAGTTATTAAAAGAAAAAGCATCTAAAGCAAAATATTCTACTAGGAAATGTAAGTGCAATTCACGTACTAGGAGAGTTCTGAGACTACTTTGCTGAACACTCATCTTATTGCTGCTGCTGAAAATTGTACCTCTAATTGAATTTGTTGTTTTCTTTTGGCCCTGGGATTTCTTGTATGGCTATGAGTGGGCTGCTATTTGTGTTGATGAGTCAGCTTCTCTTCTAGTTTCTTAATAACTCACTGGAGCATGACCCATATTACCATACATTTAAGCAAAAACCTGCTCTCTACACACCACAGGAAAGGATTATTTTAAACATTCAAAGTTCATTTAGTTTAACATCCCAAAAAGTATTTCTGAATTTAACATTTTTGAGTCAGATGCATGAAGCCAAAAGCAGAATTGCACTTGCATTTGCAATCTTTTCCAGTGGTGGTTTTCCAAAGCTTACAAGAGGAAGCTGTTCCCTGCAGTACAGAAGAGTCTAGAAGGTGAAGAAACAAATAGTGATGGGGAGGAGAGGCAAAGTTTGTGTGCCCATGTGCTGCATCCTATCTAGAAGAAAGGAGTTTTGAATACATCTGTGTTTGGTCTTGCAGTCTTTTCCATTAAATTCTCATGGTGAGCATCAGATTGTGCAGCAGAGCCATGGTTAGTGCCTTGAGCTGTTTACCTGAGAGAGCTAGAGTGCACTGGAGAACAGCTTGGTTTTGGTGAGGGTCCTGTGTTTGTCAAAACTGGATACAAAATTGCATTGTGGTATCTTCCACTATACTACTCTGTCTTGAAGCCAGCAGATTTGCCCCTAGGGACTCTTCTTGTCTCTCAGACATGTCATGTCTGATAGTAAGTGAGGATATGCCCAAAGCTCCATTACTTGCTGAGCCATTTGTGAGCACTGTGGACAACATGATCAGTTTAACAGCTATCTGCAGTCTCAAAATAGTAGGTAGGATAAGATCGAGAAAGTATAAAAGCAGCCTAAGGCCATGTTTGTTCCCTTCCAGTCCAGGGTGTGCCAGTTGTACCCTCCTCACTGCTCAAGCTCCTTCCCCCTGTATCATTAGTGAAAATACAGGCTTATTTGTGTTTAATGGCATAGACCCTGCCTTTGGACAGGGAGGTTCAATGCAGTTTTGCCCAATTCTGTGACAATTTTTTTGTAGGCATAGGTCAGGTAGGCTGTTCTGGGGAGGCATGCCTTCCTCAGTCACTGGGCAGCACGTGGGGAGCATGTATCCCATCTGGACTTGTATTTAGTGATAACCGACTTCTGACATGATGTCTAAATAGTCCTTGCACTATCTTCCATACAAGCATTGAACCTTTCTTACTGACACCTCTCCAGGTCTCAGGCTAATATTTGCTCTTGCTATTTTATAGATGATTACAAATACTGTGCTGCTAAATTGTGGACAAATTTGATATGAGCCCACCATATTTTAAGTGCAGTCTGTCAGAAGGAGGATCAGATGACAGCATGGTTTTGGGGAAGGCAGGAGAGCTTTCAGATAGAACCAGTTTTCTTCAAATTATACTTTTTGATGTGGGAGGACATTTTTCCCAAAGCAATTGAGCTGAAGAATACCTTTGATGTGTCAGTTTGTAATAAATTGAATTCCAGTTTCCCACTAAGCATCTTTTTGAATTGCATTTTGGTCTCTTCTGTGAATTTTAAATGAAGGTTAAACCTAAATTATTTCATGGGATATATTCAAATGCCCTATCTACCAGTATTATCAGTCAGTTCTTTGTAAAAGCTGTTAGTATCCATCCTCCTTGCTAAACCTGCAGTGATGGGATCAGCTCATGAAACGTGAACGATGACCTTGGTTTGCTTTCATTGTCAAGATCTCTAATTGAAAAGAGTCCTTTAAAAATATCATTCAAGAGTTTTCACTTCAGGAAAGTAGATGGATTTTAGTCAGTGTCAGCTGAAATAAGTATGAACCAGTCTGAACCATTTTCTGATAATGGTTTTGAGCATTGTCCTTGTTTATCCTGCATTCACTGTGGGAATCCCTGCTGCTCATGCGGGAGAGTCCTGGATGACAGAGCATTGGATGTCTTGGGACAAGGATCAAATCAATGAGATACTCATGTAATGTAATGTAGTGACAGTCTTGGGAATTAAGAGATTGTGGAACGTTGTGAGCAACTTGCACAGAAAGGTGAGTTACGGTATTGGATCCCATTTGTCTGTAAGAAGTGTCATTGCTCCCTGCTCTGTTATACCTTGTGTCATTTGGAGGAATTTACATTTTGTGTGAAAACAAAACCTAAATATGTTGGTTTGTTAATGTAATTTAAGCATTTTGGAGAAATTGAGTGCTTACTGCTTTGGCATCCATTTTATATTGTAGCATTATGCCCTCATACTGCCTGTGGCATAGGTGTGGGAGGTATTTATGGGTTATTTATGGTTTGAAGATGTGTCCTAACAAATATAAGATACACAGTGACTGACACCAGTGAATGTGTTTATTTACAGAGTTTCTCATTATGCTCAAGTAAGTAGTTCCTTGTTGCTCTGTTCTGAGATCCTCAGTTTGATCCCCAGTGAGGATTATGTGGGAGTATTGCCCAACTCATGACACCTCATTTAGCTTATTAGGTTTGCTGGCTAATCTCTGTAGGCTCCCTGTGGAGAAAGAGTAGGTGCTTGGAAAGGTGATTCATATCTGACCTAGGTTTCTGTGCTGTATTGTTCCTTGGAGGAGTACTTCTGTCTCTATAAGCAACAGAGAACCTAGGGAGGCTGACTAAGTGTGGTGTCTAAAGGATGTTTTCCAGTGACAGCTTTCATCATCCTCCTCCTCCTGGGGATCTCATCGTAACAGAAGGTTGCAAGATTCTTTTTGAGGAGCAGCAGCTTTGTTGCAGCCTTTTCTACAAGCAAGGATTGTAATACTAATAACTACTGTTAGGTTTCTTTTTTCAGGCTGTGTCTACTGATTATTGTTACTTTGATATAGAAAGCTTGGGATATTTAAATGGCAGAGTGAAAAGTAAGCATTCTTTAATACCTGTACTGAACAAAATGGGGTTATGGACATACCACAGAGTGAACTAACTTGCTTGGTGAGCTTCCTATACCTGGGTAACCACTTAGTTTAAGAATTTAGACTCAAGTGTGCCAGATTTGGAGCCCTCTTCTGATGAATGGGCAACATTCTTAATACAGTTAATTCGCAGTTGTTGCTTTCCATGAGGGAGTCCCTTGTAGGATGAATGTGGGTTGCTTTCCTTGTCCATAAAGGTGATAACTTACTGTTTGGCTGTATTAAAATACATTTTTGAGACTAAAATACGTAAGTGAGATCAACTGACAAGTGACTGTATTATTCCATATGAGTAATTCTTAGTGCTTTTCACAAATGTGATCAGCATTCATTTTATGTGTGTTTTTGTATTATAAGGAAGATGTCAAACATTTTAAGGCATAGTACTGATGTGAGTAAAGACTCAGTGAAATATTCACCATGAGGATTTTTCACTTCAAAAAAATGTACTTTGAAAATATGCTTTGGAATTTTTTTCTGCCAAAATTCATTTCACAGAATGTTTTATCTGTCTTCTACCTCACAGTGCTATAGTGCTACTTTTTTTTTTTATTGAAATATTTAGTTTTTATCTGGGCAGTTTAAAGAAGTGGAATACATCATATATTGTTACTTATCTATATCAATCAAACTTTTGCTGTCAGCAGAAAGTGAAGTTGGCTTGATTTAGCTGAGTGCTTGATTTCCATTTTCATTTATGTTTCAGTAGTGATTTTACTATCTTTTAATTTCTTCAGAAGTGACATGCAAGTCAGTATTTTCATTGTTTTGTCTGGGTTAGATGTTACATTAACTGACCTGCAAATTTGTGTGCTAATAATACTTAATGTAATAAATTGTTTGTGAAACCACTTAACAACACTAGTTAAGTGAAAAAGTACATCTATGGTTACAATTAGAACATGATTACAGGCTTCAGGGTTTGCACACTAAGTGGTAAAAGTGAGGTAGTGTGACTCTCCTCTATTGACTAGGACACACAAAGGTGAAAATCTATGTTGAGATCACGCTTCGAGTGCTCTCTCTGCTACCTTCCGCATTGGCTCCAATAGACATCCCTCAGGGTCCCTATTTATAGTGTAGCTGGTTTGAAAGGATGTCCGTATAATCACATACATCACATTCCGGTAAATTTCCATTGCAGTCATAGTGTCAGTTCTAAGCAGAATTTTCCCCAGCACATGGTGGATGTCTTACTGTGCATATTTACTAATATGCATGTTTTATACATTTGCCTATTTATATTCTTGCTCTTGATACCATGGAACCAGTCCTAGAATGGGTTGCTAAATGCTATTGCCTAAGGAGCTTGAATCCTTAAAGTTGGTTATCTGCCATGCTGCCATTGAATATGGATACAGCATTATACTTGATTGCTTTAGTCCTTCCTAAAGCAAACAGAAATATACTTGTTTTCATCATATTATTTCCATGGGTGGTAGTAGGCTAACATCATTGCAAAGTTCCTTTTGTTCTTAGCATACTTAAAAACATCCTTTTACCTTGCCATGCAAATTGCAGGGTTTATTTTTTCTCTTGATAACTTTAATTTACACAGTGAATAACAGCAAACATGAATATACTCACTAGACAATGCTAATATGTGTTATTTGCCTTGTATTTCAAAATTCTGTGGGTTTTGTTTATGAAATGCTGTTTAGCAGCACGTGGATAATGGTGTAAGTTGTCTCACGTTCCCTTATGTTAATCATGTAGTACATCCCAAGTTGCTGCTCTGTTTTCCAGGCTAAGCAGTAACTATGAAAAACTCTTAGATAAATTCGTATGTGTATTTTTATCTACTGCTATGTAAGCAATGTATGTCAGTGCATTTGGGGAATTTGGTGAGTGAGCAGTCTGTAGATGACACTGCAGAAGGTAGTATACCAGCAAAACAGAGCTTTGGTTCTTTTCCAATACTTTGTCCTCTTCACCTTTCTTTGCACAGGAGCGTGGTCTGCTGCAGCTTCAAGAGGGAGCAGCATCATACAGCTTTAGGTCGGTGCTGTGTACCATGCTGTTGCTTTGCTATCATACTTTCATGACCTTTGTGTTAGGTAAGATTGTTTATAATAACTCTTGGATTTGATGAGTTTTTGTGGGACACAGGGGAAAAGATGAATTCTCCACCTACTTGTTGGTGGACTATTTAGTCTCAACCAGATTAATTACAACTCATTTGTGGGTGATTTTACAATAGTGATCATAGCTGAAGAGAATGTCTCAATCTTCAAGATGGAGGTTTGTTTAACACATAAGAAGAGAGATAATAAGGATAGCAAAGGAAGTTGTGAGAACTCAATCTATCTTCAGTAATCAGGTGCATTATTTGGGAGCTTAAAATAATGACTGTAAGTGATGACTTCCTGAATACTTTATTCACATTTATATGTCATCCCTGCTATTCTGGGGGTTGATAGCTTCCCTCTGAGACATAAATCTCTATCATCTCTCACTAAAGCATTCTACAAAACGTGTTGGTCTATACGTAAGTGAGTTTTCAAAGTCAGTAAGCACAGTGTTGTTCAGGTCTTCCTGCTTGCTGGCTTAGTGCAACACCAACCTGTGTTTACACCTTATCAGAGAGAGGAGCTTGCATATTGGCCAGATGAGAATGTCTCATCAATACCTTGTGTTCCTGTTCTGTTTTGGGCTGGGTTTTTTTCTTCTTGTCTTACTACTTTTCTCACTTGCTTTTTTATGCATTCTAGGGACAGGGAAAGGAAATGTTGAGGAGGCAGAGAAACTACTTAAGCCTTACTTGGCTCGCTATCCAAAGGTAAAATGAATTGTAGTTTAGTTTGGTTTGATTGTTCAATGTTTTCTTGCCATCTAGACTGTATGGTCAGCTTGAAAACTGTTGAAGAATACTTCTGGTTTTGTTATTGTTTATTGCAGGGAGCCATATTCCTGTTTTTCGCCGGCAGGATAGAAACACTAAAGGGTAATATTGACGCGGTAAATAATCCTTTTTTTTTTTACTTTTGGGAAAGAAGTTTTAAAAGCTTTAGAAAAACTCTTGAGGAGGAGTGTTTCCTTTTTGGCTAATGCTTCCTGTGGTTTTGGCCTGCATGTAATTTATACTTTCTGAATTACAGATGGGAATTTTTGAAAACTGTTTCGACTAGCTTGTTTGACCAGCTCCTTTTGCTACCCTTCTCAATTTCTGGTGATAATCTAGTCCACCAATATTAATGACACAGTGTTCTCATTGTCTTTCCTATCCTGGAGCAAGTTGTGCCTTTAAGAGCATCCAGTGGTAATCTGTTAACTTCAGTCTGAGTGGAGAGCCATACAAGACTTGAAGAAATTAGCAAGGTGAAGAATGCATGTCCAAAATACTCTGAGACAGAATATCAGCTGGTGTGCAGTGCACTAGCTCCTGGGAAGTCTTTGGAGCAACAATAAATGTTGTCTCAGAATCTGTTCTCTGACTTTAGTTTTCTACAGTTCCTAGACACAAACATTCATTTTGCTTATGCTTAGAATTTAATAAACTTTCAGGAATGGGTAGTTCTGTGGCAAGGGACAACTGTGGAGCTGAGTATCTCTTGTGTGAAGTTAACAGATGTGATTTAGGGGAGTACTGGGCCGTTAATAATTTAGAAGTTGCAGAAGTCATGCTGGCAGGTGATGGAGCCCCAGTGTCTGTTACAATACTGGTGTACATGTATTTGCACATGATTAAGGCAGTGTTTGGAAATCTCCATCCAGGCAGTTAATAGGTATGAAGAATGCTGTGAGGCTCAGCAATACTGGAAGCAGTTTCATCACATGTGTTACTGGGAGCTCATGTGGTGCTTCACCTACAAGCGCCAGTGGAAGATGGCTTTCTTCTATGCAGACCTGCTAAGTAAAGAAAACACCTGGTCAAAGGTAAGCAGAACAGAAAGGGCAGAAGGCCCTCTAGTGTCTATTAACTTTCAATCAGATTGAGTTGACTTGTAGCTTTGAAGATGAAGATTGTAAAACAAAACCTGTTCTGCTGTTGCTCATAGGACAGTGCGAATTGCAGACATTCAAATCTGAACAGATTATAGGCAAATTTTGGGCCTGACTTGTAGATGAACATCAGCTTGTTTAAGATGTTCTACTGTGCATTGACTTGTCTGTGTCATCAACATATTGCAGTTAATGGTGCAAGTTGTCATTTCTGTCATTACATTATGGATATAAGCTCTTTTGGTGATGAGTGAGGCTAGCCATGATGGTGCCTCCAGGTTAATAAATGTAATTAGAAGAGGTGCTGTGGCCTGTTGCATCTGAAAGGGACAAGCTCTCCATCCAGAACTCTGGTAGGTTTCGTTTGTTTTCCCTGGGCCCCAGAGAAACCTGTCAGAAGGGATTAAATCTGGCTGGAGGGGCAGGTGTGTGGTTGGTAGGAGGTTTGTTTCTTCTTAATGTGATCAGACTGTGTATGGACAGGGTATCTCTTGTCTGGTTTTGGTACTGCACACATTTTATGTGTTGGCTAAGTGGAACCAAAAATAGTGTAAGGTCCAGGCAGCCAGGTGAGAGCTATTCTCTAAGTGCTTCTACTCAGGCGAGAACTGCAGTATGGAGCTCCTGTGCCCGTGGGGGCAGCAACACATTCAGCCAGGTGAATGAGTCTAAATAGCTCCCACAGCCAAGGATGCACCACCTGGCTAAAAGCTTTAATATCCTGAAATGCTGTGGGATTAATATCGATGTGTGTTGTTTTGAACTGAGTGTAGAGTTCTATATTGCGTTGTTGGGTGCTGTGGTGGCACCCATGAAATAGACAGCAATGGCTACCCAGAATGTGGATTTATTGTAACCAAAGTTATTCATCTCTCCTTCAGACAAAATTAAAGTTCAGATGTCAGTTAGGAATATACTACTACACAACTGATTTCTTCAGTTTTAAGGAATATGTGTTTTAGACAAATAAACCAAAATACATGTGCACTCGCTCCTCAAGTGAAAGCCTCTCACTCAAGGGTACCCAAGATACACACTTGCCAAAGGGGGATGAGGACTTAATCTGTGGAAGTATCTTTAGATACTTTAGAAGTATCCCAGTCTAAGGGGAGGGTTCCATCTGCAAAGCAGCTTGCACTGAGGTGAGTCAACTCAGCGTGCCTTTAGCAGGGCTCCTTTCATGCCCTAGCCAAGGGTGCTGTGGTCATTTTTTAATTTAGTTGGAGGGACAAACTCACAGCAAGAGCCTAGACACAGAGGTGCCACTTCGCTGCAGGGTGCCGGCCTGATTCTTATCAGGTCTTGGGCAAGCCCTGGCCCCTGTTGGGTGTCTGTCAGGCTTCTGTGATTTTGTGGTTTTGTCTGGGTTTGTCCTATAGGTCAATTGCACCTGCAACACTGGAGCCTTAGAGAAGCACAGAAGATGCTTCCTGTTAATCTACAGTGCAACGTCATAGTACCAAGCTAGTAACTACATGACCTAAATGATAGATGGTCGTATATATGCACTGTTAAGATTCCAGTGTAAATAATCACAGTTTGAAATATTCCAGAAAAGTCCTGAAACTTATCATTGCTGTAGACTCCTTAAGGCAGTACTCAAGAACTCACCAGCTGTTACTCTCTACAGCTGCAAGAGATGTAACATCATCTGCTGTTTTGCCTTTCTTGGTTGCTGAATGTAAGATAGCTCAGGATTCCCTATGAAATCAGTCCTTTTTGTAATCTGAAATCACAAAAACATTTAAAACCTATTTTCTAGAAGCTAATATTTGAGATATGCTGCCAAGTTGTGAGTGGACACAGACTATGTAATGTTGTCTTTTTCTCTGAGAATGACCTTTTCATACTTTTTTACCATGTTTTCCTAAGAGTAATAAAAGTTTCCTTTATGCAAACATGACATTTGTTCTTGGAAGTTGGGTGTAAACTCTAAGCTGATGCAAAATAAACAGAGACATATGTGATAAAAAATTCTATACTCCATTTTCTGAAACACTCCTCTCCTGCTTAAAATTTTGTAAGATTATGTCCAATTGTGAGCAAAAGCTGCAATTTCTTCCTCTTTGTTGCTGTTTTGTGCTTTATATCAATAATGGTAATGCCATAAATTCATTTTTCTGTAGATATTCTTGATTTAATTTTCAGGCTACTTATATTTACATGAAAGCTGCTTATCTCAGTATGTTTGGACCAGATGACTGCAGTCCTTTTGGAGACAGCGAAGTTGAATTATTTAGGTAAAAGTTGCTAACTCCCAGTTGCAAGTTTCCTATCTTTTCATGTCACAGTGTTGGGGGAAGAGAGGCAAACTTATTTATTGTGCAGTTTGGAAAGATCTGCACAAATAGCATTGGGTTGGTAAGAAACTGCGGAGTAACACATTGCTTTGGACGAAAGTGGGCCCTGGGTTCAGGCAGCAGATTTCTACTGGCCTGGAAATACTTTAGGGGTAGGCTGTTAGGTCTGTCAGCCATACAGTGGCTGCTCTTGCATTGCCTGTACTGTTCACGTTCTTTTTCAGTTGTTGCCTTTAATCAAAACAGCATGTAAGATATGAAATGCCTCCAGTGGATTATGCTACAAGATGTGTGCCTCCATAGTGGAGACATCAGTGCAAATGGATTCTTGGGGTATTGAGTCTGAGAGGAATATGAAAGGGTTAGATGTGCAAGTGAATATATGCATTATTAAAACAGTTAGTTATAACCTGATTGTAATGTTTAGCAAAAAAAGTGCTTAAACATTGCTGGGGCAAATAAAATTGATTACTTTTGGTTTTTACAGTTTTGCTATAAAATCTAAATACATCTTTTTTAGGTACTTAAAATTTATTGATGTGTTTTATATATCTTATATAATCATTACAAGCTGAATTCACTGAATTTGGGGTCCATTTTGAAGTTAATAGATTTCGTCTTTGGGAGAATGAGAGGAAGATTGACAAAAGCTATCTTGCCTCTTTCTTGTCTGTGAAGAGAAAGAGGCCCTCCATAAGTTAGGTGCATCATCTAATTTATTCTTGGGGTGGGGATGAGTCCCTCTTCCTCCTGCTTGATTAAAGAGGAAGCCTAGAGATAAACGTGCCCTGCATAAAGACAGCTTTTGTGAATATGTGTTGCTCAGCTTCCCCCAGAGGTAGCAGCAATGTGTAAAAGCTTTTTAAAGTTCTCTTTGGTTTGATTTGTTTTTCCAAGTGTGAATGTTTTTGCCCAGAAGTTCACAGAAGAAAAATTCCTTAAATTTTCCTTTCAGGATCGTTCCCAGTTTGAAACTGAAAATTGCAGGGAAATCTCTGCCTACAGAAAAGTTTGCAATTCGGAAAGCTCGGCGCTATCTCTCCTCAAACCCCATTCCTTTGCCTGTTCCACCTTTGGTAAGTTTGAAATGTTCCCCCCTCCCTTATTAACATTTTCTTTTTTCAATTATGGAAATAAACCCAAGATAATTAGAATGGTATCTTTCCATGTTTCTAAGGTAAAACCTCTGCAGGAGACTGGAATGTTCCCAAAGCAAAGCCAAATGAATGCAAGGAATGCTGTAAAACTGGGGCATGCACCAGCCACAGGGAACTAAGCCAGTTGTTTGTGACACGTAAATGTGTTGCATGTGTAACTCATTATTCCAGCTATAGACTGGCATGCTCCTAACAGCTTTCTTTTGATTCCCTTTTGAGGAACTTTGCCCCAGGTCTTTTCTGTCATGTATCATTTACTGAGACCACAAAAAGAAGACTTTAAGGTACAAGTTACGGGGAGAGGGGTGGAAATCAAGGAAACAATGCAAGAATTGGGAACTTCGTGTAAACATCTATTTAATGTGCTCCTGAATGTTTGCAGTGTGGTGCTCTCCAGGGCTTTCATGAGTGCCAGGGTGAAAAAAAAAAAAACAACAACCAAATCCTTCAGCTACTCCTGAAAACCATTGCATACTGTGGGTTGGGGTTTTTTTGTTGCTGTAATGCTGGCTGTTTCCCTGTGCCCAGATGAGAATAGCTGCATAAAGGCATGCACTGCCTCACTCATGATGCACTTAAAAATATCTGTCTGCAAAGAACATGTAAAAGAACATAAAAGGATTGAGTCCACAGTTAACATTTGCAGCACTTTGAGCTGATGCGTTTGATAACTAGTTAATACTCTTTAAGAAAATACCTGAATAAGGACAGCCTCTTGGAGACACCAGTGAGTAGTCGTTTCTCAGCCCACCAGCTGGGTATGTGGCACAGTGCTTCTGGAAGAAATACAGTTGGTACAGCATAGTGTGAGTATTCACTAGGGGCCACCTTCCACTAAAGTCTTAAGACAGAAATGAGAGAAATAATTAGGTTACTTTGATTTGCCTTTCAGGTTTCATAGATTGTAGAGAGTAAGAAACATAACACACCTGGGGTTTGGCTAGGCTGTTCCAGTGGGATTTGAGCAGAACAGGTTCCTGTAATAAGAGCTCTCCTCGGAGTGGCTGGGCACTGTCCCCTTTGTTTCTGCTGCAGTTGCGTTTTTGAGGCAGCAGATGCCGCAGCTGAATAGTTAAAAGCACTCTTAAGGATGTAGAGTTTTTCTTTTCTCTGTGAAGGGACTTGCTGAGAAGAGCAACTCCTCAGGCAAGTCTTAGCTCACAGATTTAGCCTGGAATAAATGTAGTTTGAATACTTCTGTTTCAAAACCATGTTAACAAATCTGCACTAGATACAGTAACTTCAGCATGTGTTTTCCAGTCCATAGAGACCAGATGGTGAAAGCAACAGTGACTAGGGTTAACATGCTGCTTCATCTATTCTAGCCTGACAGCTTTTTGTACTATAGTTCCAGAACTCAGTCAGAAATTGTATCAAAAAGCTTTAAATTGTCAAATACAGATTAGGCCATATAAATAAATAAACAGAATAAATAACTTGTTGTGATGGCCGTGGCCAGTTGCAAGTCTATATAGTGTTTCCATCTTTAACTTCATGGTTACTAATGGCAATGGGCACATTTGCTCTGGTGATATACTCTTAAGAGAGAACCCCACTAACAAATAGTTATTAATAGTTACAGAATTAAACCAGTAATTTTTAGTAAAATTTACTCTAGGAACAGTTGAATAAGAAGGAAGTTACTGTCTGTGGGAACATCAGACTTACAGTGGCTCTAAAGTTCTGTTGGTTTGTTTGAAGCTTGGCTTAAAGCTTAGTGGGTTTGGTTTTTTGTTTTTGCTGTCCTGAGATTGGAAGCAATTGGAAGCAATACACTGTAGTTTTTTATAGCTATTACTGCTCTGGCTAGGACAGAACTGAAAAACAAGAAGAGACTTTAATCAACGGACAGTAAGCAGTGTGCCATGAATGTTTTAAGTCTTTCTGTTTTGTTGGCTCTTACCTTCATCTGTAAGTGAGATTGTGTTTGTATTCTGTTCAAGCAATCCTCCTTGCATTGTGTGTAGTAAATTGTCTTCCAGGGCTAATTTGTTTTGAAAGGCAGTATAACAAGTTTTCAATTGCAATGAAAATGTTTAGACAAACTTACTGTTTATTTAAGGAATCTGTAACTTTTTCATCATCCAGTGATGAACAAAAGCATTTCATAACTGCATTTATCTAGCACTGTAATTAACAATGCTGTCATTTCTCCCTGATCTTAGGAAATGATGTATATCTGGAATGGCTATGCTGTAATTGGAAAATGTCCCAACTTAACAGAAGGCATGTTAGAGACTTTAATTGAAGCAGAAGAAGCATTGGCAAGAAGTTCAGGTAATCAGCTGATGACACAAAACTGGGAGGAGTAGCTGACACACCAGGAGGCTGTGCTGCCATCCAGCGTGACCTGGACAGGATGGAGAGTTGGGCAGAGAAAAACATTATGAAATTCAACAAGGGCAAGTCTAGGGTAACACATCTGGGGAGGAATGACCCCAAAACCAAAACAAATGTACCAGTACAGGTTAGGGACTCTGGTCTGCTGGAAGGCAGCTCTGTGGAAAAAGACCTGGGAGTCCTGGTGAATAACAGAATGACCATGAACCAGCAGTGTGCCCTTGTGGCCAAGAAGGCCAATGGCATCCTGGAGTGCATCAATAACTGTGGCAAGCAGGTCAAGGGAGGTTATCCTCCCCTTCTACTCTGCCCTGATGAGGCTGCATTTGGAGTACTGTGTCTAGTTCTGGTCTCCCCTGTTGAATAAGGACAAGGAACTTCTGGAGAGGGTTCAGAAAAGGGCTATAAAAATGATTCGGGGACTAGAATATTACTCTTACAGGGAAAGCAGGGTCTGTTTAGCCTAGACAAGAGAAAACTATGGGGGGATCTTTTCAATGCTTATAAATACTTAATGAGTGGGTATCAGGAGGGTGGAGCCAGTCTTTTTTCAGTGTTGCCCAGTGACAGGACAAAAGGGACTTGTTTACTTTGAGAGTCGTGGAGCATTGGAGCAGGCTGCCTAGGGTGGTGGTGGAGTCTCCATCTCTGGAGACATTCAAAACTTCTGCCTGGATGCCATTCTGTGCAATCTGCTGTAGGTGAACCTGCTGTGGCATGGGGGTTGGACTAGATGATCTCTGGAGGTCACTTCCAACCCCTAATATTCTGTGATTCTGTGATCAATGATACGGGTTAAGCAGGTATTTTACAGTGGAATAGTTAAAGATGTTATCTATGAATAAAGAGAGACATTCATTAGTAAAGTTAATCATAGAAGAAATAAAAATAATGAAACCATAAACTGTTTATATAGGAATAATTTTCCTTTTTAATATAGCAATAACTTAAAATAGTAGCAAGTGATTTTCCATCCACAGACATATCTTAGGAATAGTTTATGACCTGTATTAAAGGACTGTTTATTTTGCTAGGTGAAAATCAGCATATGCATTGACTTGATACTTGGATCATGAAGCTTTGTCATCCTCAAATATTGTGTTTCATTTTTGAAGGATAAACAGAAGGAGATAAATCAGTTTTCTGTTCTAAAAGTGCTGTCACTTTATGATGTGACCTTGGGCTGAATGGTATTTGTGTGTCAACAGTATGCTATAGAAACCTGGGACATCAGGGTTGGGCTTCCTTTGCACTATGAATGCGCCTAATACAGTATTGCACTGGAACAGGCTCTACTACCACATCTTCTGTCAGTCTGTTAATTAGCCATCTGTGAGAAAGTTGAAATGATGTTTATTTCTCGTCAATCTTCCCCAACTCCTATTTGATCTTCTTATTATATACTACCTTCCTGCAAAAGGATTAAGCCCCTGACAGGGAATATGGGCTAAATCACTGCATTGCAGTCTTTTCTAGGACCTTGGTCTTCCTGTGCATATTTTGTTACACAAGATTTGAAAGATTTGCTTGAAAGACTGGCTAAAGTTCTCTCTTTTTTTTTAATTAATTGAAAAAAAAAAAGGAAGGAAAAATATTCTCAGTGAAAGTGACATCTTAGAAGAAGGCTTTTGACCCTTTCACCTTCTTTGTCACCTATTACTTTTTTGAATAAGTGAATTATTTCTCTGCCCCTTTTTTTTCCCTCAGTTGGTAGATTGTGGATAAGACTGGCATTTTGCAGGGATTTGTAGAAGCTGTTTCATGTTTATAAAATGTTATGAGGACATGTAATCAAAAAGTGGGATTTAAAGTATTACCTGTTCCCAATAGTGACTTGCTGTTTCCAGGCATCATGCTTTCCTTGAGCTTTCCCCTGACAGTGTCTGGGGCTAAGCTATTGTATTTTCAAGTATTTTCTCTGTGTTACTGTTAGATGCACGAATCTTAACACTGTAAAATTATGAACCTGTGGATATGTTCTTAGCCAGTGCTATACCATATAAGATGTAAAGGGAAGTCTGTTAGTGGAAGTTAACATCTGGAAATACAATTATGCATGTCAGATTAGCATGTAGGACAGGTTCCTAAATGTTTGGTTAGACAAGCCAGAGCAGTTTGTAGTCTGTAAGTAGAGGAAGTAACTGTATGTGAAGGTGTTCTTGGGACAGGTGTTAGAAGAGACAGCAGATCTGCTTTTTATGTTTTTTTTCATTCTTATGAAATGACTCTTCTGTGGCCCTGAGTCATCTCACTGTGTACATACTTGGTGTCTCTTCTTCCTGTTCCCTCTAAGTTAGTTTGCCACATAGTCTTTGGGCATCTTCCCTGACATTTGCTTTGGTGACATATGTACATAGGGGGCACTTAGTAATAGAATTTACCCCAGTTGTAGGATCAAGGCTTCAAACTGCATAGTCCAAAGGGAAGCAGCTGTTTCATGCAGTTTCTGTCAGCATTTAATCAGCTGGAGTGATAGAAGAACCACCAGTTAAGGTTTGGAGTAGTGAAAATGGGGTGATATTCAATAGCACAAGATGCAGTATCACACATTTTGCAGAAATTCTTTTTAGTTAGTATTAGATAAATGGGAAATGAACAAGCAAGCTGAAAATTTTACTTGTAAACTTTAAGACTAAGCTGCCTATATGGAGCAGCTGTGAAAATGCCAGATGTTTTCTTTGAAATATATTATGCAAACAATTTCTGATGGAGAAAGGGTGTTGATAGTAATGACTTGGAACTAAGGCTGGTAAGATTCTGGGTACTCAGAGGTACAAACTCAAAAGAGGTGAAAAGAAGGCATGGTAAGAAGCTGGGAGGATGTGAGGTGCAGGTAGCAAAGTTTGGCATATTTTTGTTTAGCCAAATAAAGATGGAGAGCTGGGGAAAAAAAGCCAAAAAACACTTGCATAGGAGTAGGTCATATGATTAGAGATCAAGAAAGGAAAAGTGATGTACATACTATAGGGCAATAAAGGCATAAGGTTAAGGGATTATTAATTGGATTTCAATATTTCCATAGAGGACACCTTAAACTATTTTAAGTAAAAGTGGACTAGCCTTTCAGTGGGAGGAGGGAGGGAAACAACAGCCCAACAGTTCTCAGACAAAGTTTGATTGATTTATGAAAAGGTTGCTGTGTGTTTGCCTCTGCATTAAATGAACTAAATTGACCAGTGAGTTCCTTCTGTCCTGTGTTCCACATTGCACTGACACCTACCTAGGTAAAAGTTTCCCTACAGGCAGAAAAGTCTCTGATGCTCTAGAGTTTTCTAAAATGTGCCATTTACTTCATCTTGCAGCTACAGAATTACTAGCAGATGACCAGTGTGTGATAAAACTGTTAAAGGGCTTATGTCTCAAGCATTTGGGCAAGATCTCAGAAGCAGAAGACCATTTTAATTACATCTATTTAAAGTAAGTTTTGATACCTGGCATATAGGAGAGCTCTTTAATTTCTCAGTAACTGTTTCAAAGAAGAGATGCAACCATGATATGAACAGAGAGGAGAGGACTGCAGTATCTTTTAGTATTTCATTTCAGTTGCACTGATATCAAGGAATTGCAATTTTAATTGCCAGTGTTGTTAGCCATGTATGTCAGAAGAACTGCAAATCTGCACTTTTCACTGTGATATTTTCTCCTTTTGTGGGGGGACTGTAGGTACATAAAATTTCTGAGATACTGCTTCCCTTTTTTGCCCCCTTTCTCTTACCAGTCAAGAAGCCAAATGCAAAAGCCACTGCCAAATTCAGTCTGCAGAGACAGGTGGCAGCATGATTATACTTAGAACTTCTATCCATCGTGTAGTGAATAGCATCTTTTTGTCAGTTCACATGGATGAAGCTCATAATATTGTCATCTTGTCTAATACTTTCCTGATAATAAAGGCAGTGTTTTGTAATCTTGAGAAATAATAATGTGTAGGGTGGTGATGCAAAATATACATTTATAACCTGGAAGGTAGCTTTGGATGGAGAACATGACAAGTGTTGTAATAGAGATTGATTGTTCCTTCTGATCTTAGCTAATCTCCTATTAATATGTGTTTGGAGCTATTAAGTGAGGGAAACAATATATCATTTGAAGATCTTGAAGGCTATTTCTTTTCCAATGCAGTGAGAAGAAGATAAAATATGACCACTATCTAATTCCAAATGCCTTGCTTGAACTGGCAATACTATACCTAGACCAGGATAGAAGAGAAGAGGCAATAAAACTACTGGAAAGAGCAAAGTAAGTGAAAAGCCTGTGCTGATGTGTGATAGGTTCCTGTAGTGTTTTACTGGTTAGTGGGAAGCAGAAACATTTAATTAATGTCCTGGAAACACAGTTTCATTTTTTTTCAGTGGAAGCACACATGCCTTAATTTTGGGTTGGACCTTTCTAGTAGTAGACATTATCTGATCATTCTGTCTGTCACTTACCCATCCTTTCTGATAAGAGAAAATAATTTTTAAGATGGTAAAAAGAGTGTCAAAGGCTTCTAAAAGAAATAATCCACGTGTACCAAAATGTATTAATCTGTGTAGGTTATTTTAAGTCTTTACTTATTCATAAAAAATGTATTAAATCAAAGCTTTTGTGTTTTGGCTAAAATATCATTACTCAAATTGATGGCTGTTTTCTTTCCTTGGTGAAACATCTTTAGGATAATGCTTCAGGTTACATTTAGTATCTTTGTATTGTTTCACCTGCATCTGAAAGTCAACTAAAACTCCTGCTTTTACTATTTTGTGATTGATTTTTCTAGAAAAGTAAGTTAATCAGGAATAGTTGGACTTGATCCTGTAAGTTCTTTTATTATAACATTAACAAAATATGGGGGTTGCCTCTGTCTATGCTTTTACTTCTCTGCTGAGCCAAAATTTCTTGAGGGAGGAGGAAATCCAAACCAAAAAACCCTCACACTCTTCAAGCATCCTGCAGCAGGATAGTTCACCTCTCTGCATGGTCCTGAATGAGTGCAGATGCCTACATCTTTCCAAGTGCAGAGTATCACGCTAGTGACTGCTGCAGGTGTGAGCAGCTACAAAACTCATGTCTGGCCCCAAGCTTCATAGAGGTCAGAGTTTTTGTATGGAGCTTTTGTCCAAGTCAGTCCACTATGCAAGACAGAGAGTGATAAATCAGCCTAGCAGGGATCATGCCAAAAGCCTGTCAACATAAAATCTGAAATATTGCAATTCTTAATCTTCTGTGGTTGTGAGCCTGGTTCTCTGCAGACTCATGGAAGTTACTAAGAAGAGCAAAAGGCGATGGAAAGGTTTCAGTGGGTTTCCCGTTCCTCAAAGCACACCTCTCCTCCCATCCCATTTCCTTTGTTCAAATCTTGCTCAAGAAGAGATCTAGAAATTAATGATTCAGAGCTTCCCATTCTATTTGGAACTTCTTTTGTTTGCTGCTCAGCCCTTGCACCTTCCTCCTGACAGTTATGTATCTTGGGTCACAGGTCCCCTCGGGGGAAGGTGTTTGGCTTAAAAAGAGCACCAGCAAACAGTAGCTCTTAAAAATTTGTTGTTACCCAGTATATGAAAAGCTACTACTCGGATTTGCTATGCTGAAAGAACTCATGGAAACTGTAATCATATGGAAAAAAAAAAACCCTGCTCGGGGTCTGTAAGCTTTCAGCTCAAAACGCTGACTGCCTGTGCAGCCACCAGGGGGAGGATATGTTGACCATGGTGGGTTTCAGGACTGCAGAATTGTGTTTGCAGTTGGCAGGAGTGCAGGCGAGCACTTGGCTTCTGCATGACGCTTGATTTGCTTGACCTAAATCCACATACTGCTGGTGGTCTGAGTGTTGCAAATCTAGCAGAAAGAGTGGAATGAGATGATAAATGGTTTTGTCCTGGTCATGCATGGAAATGTTTCTACTTGTCTGACTCTAAGCTACAAGCAAGAATATCAGCCTACTGACGAGAAATATGATATTTGCTTGACAAAATCTACTTAAGTTAAAGAAAAAGCTCCCAAGAGTTCAACTCAGCATACAGCAGAACCCAATCACCTCCTTTTCTCAGTCAGCCTCTTGTGTGTTGCATACATAAAATTATAAGCTGGTGTAGGATGGGTGTGGAATTCCTGCCATAATGACAAATACCATGCTTCTGTGCTTGATTTTGAATGATGAATTTTTAACTGAAATGCTTTTAAGGTATATAGACTATTTAATACTTTGTTTCTGTAAGGATAACAAATATTTTCTAAAAGAAAATCAGCATGGTCTAATCCTCTTCGGTATCTGGATTCTGTATCCATCCTGCACAAGCTGACATGTTAATTCCTATTAAATAGGATCTGCACTTTCTATGTGGTCCTAAAGGCAATTTTTATTTTTTTATATAAGCTTTTCCATGAAAATACAGATTATTTTAATCTTCCTGTAACTCTTTAGAGCATGGCTTAGCTACTGGAGACTATAGGCATGCCACTGCTGAGTCAGCTGCTAGATGTTTATGAGGGAAGTCCTGCTAGTCTTTCCCTGGGCTGGTGAATTGCTTCTTGAAAGGCTGTGGCATCTCGTGTGTGTCACTTTCTCTTTCCAAGCTTCTAGCATGGCAAATTGTCTGGCCTTATTTCCTACACACAGTACATATCATTGACAACTATAGCATGGAGATGAGGTGTTTCCCTCCCCTGATTCAGGACAGCTTCTTTCTCTCTCTTGCTTTCTTATTTTTCCTTTTCTTTGGTTTGGGGGTGTTTTTGGTGGATTTTTTTTCTTTCTCCCTTGCAATGTGTCTGCTGAATTAAGATGAGTTTATCTTATTAATGTGATTTTTAAAACAATCCTGACAACGTTTGCATTGATATTTGTTAGATATGCTTTGTGAGGTGGAAAAGAATCTAATTTCTGAATGTAAACTAAGTGGGTGTTATAGGTATTTAATATGGACTTCATGTTTTGATTGAGTGGACCAGATTTAATTTCTTATTAAGATATATTTTCTGGTAATTGCCAGACAGTGGAACTACAAATAAATAACAAAGAGCTGTATTGTTTGGCTAGGAACACATGCCTTGTATTTTAGAGTAGGCAACAAAGCAGCTTGTGAAGAAAGGCGCTTTTTTGCTGTCTACAGTTTTTTTGCTTAGAACAGTAATATAAAGGTAACTTGAAAATGTTTTCAAAATAGATATTCATCAGAATGGATCTGCTTTTGTTGTAGACAAAACTACAAGAATTACTCCATGGAAACAAGAACACATTTCAGAATTCAAGCTGCCCTGCACCAAGCCAAATCCGCCCCAGAAAATGGAATGCACTCTGGAGCCTCGGCAGTGTCGTAACTTTTTCTTCTTTGATGTCCAGTTTGTTGCAAACTTTGGTGCAGAAAACTACTGACACTTTAGAACTATTTTTCCTTCTCTTTCAAGCCAGTGACAAACCAAATCATTTAAAATTTTAAAGGTGATGCATAAAGCATTAATCTAGTGTAATAACATGGCAAAAAACTATCCCAGACGAACCATAACCCTGAAAAATATTGTTTTTCCAACAGTGGCTTTTTGAATACTTACATCTGTGTAATTTATTTTTCAATTATCTGTGCCTTTTTCTTGCTTTTGCAGCATCTGCTAAGGAAGCTACAACATAAAGGGGAAAAATTGAAAGAAGTCAAACAACAGAACTTTAAAGACTCACAGATTTAATCTCACTTAGTTATAAATGTTTGTTTGAGTTTATGTTGCTAGTAGTTGAGAAATAAGCATCACTTTTTCCAAGTACCTACTTAGTTGAAATGGTGTGAGAAAATCGCAGGGCACAAGAAACACAGCAAGGAGCTCTGAATCCTGAGCATTTCTAGTTGTGCTTGGAAAGCTTCACTTCACCAGTTTTTACTAATCACATTTTTGCTTCTATAAGAAAGCAGCTGGTGAAAACAACAGTCTCTCCCCTTATGCAAGTATCTTGACTTTGATTTGATTTTCATGTCAAACTTGCTGCTTGTAGTAGCTGAATGTTCTACTGAGGATTTTGGAAGGGGTGGGGGGGTGATGACAGTACAAAACTGCATCTCTTCTCTGACAAATTTTAAAATGGGAGGTCCTTAGGAAACAGTCTTTTCTTCAGAATGAACATGATCTGAAGTTTCTATCAAATTTAAAGCTTGAGTCCTTGAAGGTCACTTAAACAGTGATATTGCAGTGGCTGCACAGCAACACAGGTGTTCCCGGGACAGTCGATTCCTTCTTAAAACGATTGTTCTCAGGTTTGCCTAACTTGAGATGTCCATGTTTAAGGAGATAGTGTGGAAGTGTTTCTTGTGTTAAGAAGCTGAGGTTGGAGCAGGTCTCTTGGCACAGTGCTCTGCTTTTTTCACAAGGAGAGCCTTTTATCCTTTTGCTCTTTATTGATATCTTTTTTGGGAATTTCTGTGTAAGGGGCTTTGAGAATAGAGCAGTGAGCTAGGTCTGCTTCCCAGTGCTGTCTGTCATAGGATTGCTGCTTTTCTGCAAAACTGGTGAAATCAGACATAACATGTACTTGAATCATATTTACTGTTCTCCAGGCTAGCTCCATGTTTGTATGCCTCTGGGTTTTTGGGGCACACTTCTACCTCCCTTTTGAAAGAGCTTCTTCCCCATGACCCATGCTGATATGTGGAGATGGGAGGTCTTCTGACAGCCCTTTTTCTCCAATGGAGATGTTAGGAAGATTGATACATGTGTACCTCAGAGTGAATATTCTATCTAAAGCGATTGTTCCCTGCAGAAGAGAAAATTGACAGTTTCTAGCTCAGCTTTTACCTTCTCTAAGGAAACACCATTGTTTTATAATTGCAAATTAATATGCAAAGAGACAGAACCGCCTGTTCCTCAACACAGAGAACTTGTATTGTCTTAAAAATAGACACCCTTTATAAAAGTCTTTCCAAGTTCAAATTGTGGATGAAGAATGCATTTTTTAAAATTACTTTCTCAGATAAATTCAGTTCAGTTCAATTTCTCTGTTCTGGTAAAATTCAGTATAAACAGTTACGCTATTCATATGCTGCACATCGAAGCTTAAGTGTAAAAATTCAGTCATTCTTTATATAGAATAAAAAAGGTTCTTGTTCTATTTCATGCATATAATGCCTCTTCTTCCAGTCGTCTCCTTCTCAAATATTTTGGCAGTCTTAGCAACTTTTAAGCAAGCAATGCCATGAAAACTTAGCATCAATTGTACTTAGCAGAAAGGGAACAATCCTTCCAACTGTAGATTCATGTCTCAAGGCCACTGAAACGACCTTTAAAATTTCACCCACAACTGACTTTCGCCTGATCTTAGATGCACTGCACAAAGGACATACTGTGCAATATGCATTAACTTCCCTGATTTTTTGCAGTGATGAAAATCCTCGGATTCTCATAGTCACCTTCGGTTGAGCTCAAACTACAGTCATATCATGGACCTAATCTCCACCCTCAGCTGAGGACTTTGTAGTTAGCCATGATCAAGAAGCCTGTGCTTTGACTTTTTAGCTCTGAACCAATAGGAAATATTCACCTTCCTGATGCAACAATGATGATTTATGGATTAATGTTCTGAACTCACTAAAGGAAAACAGCACCTTGCTTGCTAAGGGATGAATGGAATGTCTGGTATGTTGTCACTGTATATGTTTTTCAGCATGTGACATTTTGAATTGCTCACCATCACTCTTTGTTCAGCAACATATTTCATTTTGATGCTTTTCCATGGCAGGGATTAAAGACTTAGTGGTGTCAGTCTGGGCTGGAAGGTCTATGCTGGAATTGGTTTTCCCTTGCTTCTCCTGAAGCTGCTGCACTCTGCCTGAAGCAGCCTTCCAGAATGGTAAATAGCTTCATCAGTCTGGAGTCCCAAGCAGAATGAATTAGGGAAAGCACAGGTAATTAGGGAATTGGTAACAGCCTCAGTGTACAGTATATTCACCTACCAGAAAACAGCAGATACTCTAATGGAATCAAAAATCCAGATTTTTCAGTGTGGCCTACACTCAGGAAAAATTAAGTACTACTTCAGATGGCCATAGCCAACACCCCATTTGCAGAAGCAGCATACACTAATGCTTTCAAATATTGACTTGTCTGACTAATGCTGGAGAAACTTCCTTTGTGTACTAGGGCTTTAGCCAGCAATTGCTGGTATCAACTCTTCTTAGTCCTCAGCAAAGCCAGAGAAGTTAACCAAAGGCAAACTACTTAACTCATCAGCAGAAAACAGTTTTTGCACTTAGTTGGACCTTTACTACAAAACTTAGAACCTGTATTTATAATTTTTTATATTTTTTTTTAGTAGCACTCATTGGTTTCCAGCCAATAGATCAGGAAGGGCAGAAATTCATACTCTTGTTTCCTGGATGTCTGCAGCAAGTGCCTGCCCCATGTGATAGGGCTGTGTCATTGGAAAGTGGCAGTGGCCAGGAAGGGAAAAGCAGTAAGTATGTATGGCCTCTCATTAAACTGAAGGGAGGATATGGGCTGAAAAGCCAGCAGCTTGATACTGAGGTCTGATGAGGTTTATCTACATCACAACCTACAATGATGCTATACATCACCTACCTACCTCCTATAAATAACACTAGGTGAGATAAACTGTTGAGCTGAAGCTGAACCTGGTCACAGGATTTTCTAATCAGAAGAGGTTCTGATGAAGTCATAAGCATGATACAAATACTGTTGTTTGGAAATACTCATATGTGATTGCCCAACTAACCCAGTAGTGTAGGAACATGCTTTGATTTATTACTGGCATGCACTTCTATTATGATCTACAATTATGCATTCTGTCATGGATGGTCCCATGCTGGCAGTGCCTAGCCTCAGGTTGTTTCCACCACAGTGATACAGCATTCCAAACTGTACTTAGGAAACTGCCTTCTATAAAATACAGCAGTGTAGAACAGGATCATATCAGACGTTTCCTCCCATTTCACACTGGTTTTGGCATTAAACTTTCTACTAAATTTGAGTGCCTTAGTACTTCTAGTTGATCTGTGGCCTGAATCCAAGACTACTGAAAGATGATGGGATGACAGCTTTGACAGCTTGCATCCTCTGGCCCACTAGAAGCATCACATAATGCTCCTCTGCGTGAAACAAAGCTTTCCTAGAGGTCAGTTCCAGAATGCCAAAGGTACTTTCAAGAGTTTAAACACAATGCACTCGGCCTCTGGTTCCATCTGTGAGATGCATTTCTTTGCCTTCTCAAGCATAAAAACACAGCAGCAAAACAAATGTATATGAAGCGAGCAAAACAATGCCTTCCACACAGCTTTCCCTCTGGGAGGAAGAGGAGAAGCTAGAGGTGAGTCATGTTGTTTACTGCTGGACAGGAAAATGGTTAATGGTTGGAAACTAAACAATTGAAAAACCTGAACAGACTAGAAATGAACTCACTTCTTATTATGTTCTGCAAATACCTTTCTGTGATAGATTATATGCAAAGTGTGTATTGGCAAGCAGTTTAATTGAATGATTTGTCATCATAAAATATTTTTAAAGATGCTGTCTAGGTTTGCATCAGGTAAAAAAAACCCCAACAAATACTTTTTTAAAAACATGCCCAGTCAATCCCTTGTCTCCAGGATTTATGAACAGCAATAGAACTAAGACTTGCATTGCACTGTGGCAAAATTCTGCATGGTGTTTGCTCCAAAATGAATGATGTTTTTGTAGGACTGGGTTGTGTTCCATTATTTTCTGGGTTTTTAAAATCTCTGGCCCTACTCAGTCTCATTACTGGCAAAAATGTTTGTCTAGAATAATGCATTGCATTGAATTCTGCTTGCTTTCTCTCTCCTTGATTTAAAGAGAAGTCACAAGCCCCATGCCCTCCCCCCTGCATGCTCTCCTTATGGCCTCCTTCAATTTGAGAAAAAAGAAATAACCAAAAAATGTTTGTCATGTTAGTCAAGTACTGTAACAGTTTCAGGGCTTTGGCTGAAAAGCAATGAACCAGTATGGTGAGACAGAGAAGGTAAGTAGAAGCTGCAACGTTCTGGACAGTTTTCTTCTCTCACTGTTTCTTTTATCCTGCAGCACACAGCATGTGGAGGTAAGAAACAACATCCTTAGCACACTTTGTCTGCAGTGCTGGAACCACACAGGCCACGCTTGGTGCTGGTGGTGTCACAGGTGCCAAGCAGCACTGCCAAGGTTCTAAAGCTCCTGTTGGGTATCTGCAGTTTTTTTCAGAAGCAACCAGGAGGATCAGTTACAGTTTTGGTATTTCAATCACAGAACCCCAGGATGGAAGGGACCTCAAGGTTGTCCAGCCTTTCTTGGCAAAAGTAGGGTCTACACGAGACGGCCAGCACCTGCCCAGCCAAATCTCTGTGTACACAAATGTACAATGTTAGGGTATCCACCCTTGCCCTGGGAGATTAGTCCAATGGCTGATTGTTGTCATTGTGAAAAACTTGCTTTGGCTTTCACTCTTATCTGGGTCAGGTGTCTGTTCTGTGACGCTGGACTCATCACTGATAGAAGTAATTCTTGGCATCTCCAAGGAGCAGCAGGAATCTCATGCGTACTTCAATACTTTCTTACAAAAAGCTTTGGCACCTTTTCAGATGCTGGCTGAGGAGAATGCAGGGAGGCTGCAGGCCAGCAGTGGTGGTTTGCTGGGTGCATAAAGGAGAATGTGCAGTGCGTAGCCTTCGACAAGGAGGAATCTCGGAACAAACTGGCAATCCAGTAAGAGCCCTTCAGTGATGTAATCTCGCTGAAAAGCAGTTTTAGGCTGGAGAGTTCAAGGACATCAGACAGTTTCCACTCTGCAATAGCAGAGTTCTGACTCAGTGGAACAGTGTCTGGGACAGCTCCATCCTCTTCAGAAAATACAGTTTTGGAGTAATTCTATTTTCTGCCCCCCCTTTAATTCCTGCCTCATCTGTCTCACTCAATCTGCTAACCCAGTGAATTCTTGCTTAGACAGGCAACTACCATGAATGTGGCAGAAAGGTAGGAAAGGATGCTAAAAAGATGGAATTTTGTCTGGCTTTCTGCAGTGAGAACTGTTGGCAAAAGTTCCTCTAGTGAACAAAAGCAGGGCCTGTTGTGTCCAGGAAAAATGCCTGGTGTGGACAGCCAGACTGCATGCAATGTGTGCAGTGACCTGAACAGTCCTGTTCTGTGCTGAGCTGTTGTTGAAATGCCTTATTTAAAATAAAGGCAAATATTTTCTAGGGGTTGGTGCTGCAAAGAATAGGTTTATGAAGTTATTACTACTTGTTTTCCAACTGAGAGGACAAAGAAGGGTTGGGGGCTTTTTGTTTGAGGTATTCAGTCCCCTCTTGCTGAGTTAAGTACATACCTTCCCACTGCTAGAAACATGTACAGGTACTGTGACTAATATATTTTCATTATAGATTCCTGTCTGCAGCTTTTACTTAGCTAAATCTCAGTGCAGAGTGGCTACTGTAATAAATCAGTTGCTAGCATGCAAATAGAGTTATTTTTTCTGCTTAAATCAAAAAGATGCTTTTGCAGATGATGTTTAGACTGTTCTTTTTATCAAAAGGCATTAACTTTGCATTTTCATACCAAGAATGCCAAAGCCCCTAACTCCTATCCCAGAACAGGTTTAAATGCAAGATAATCTGCAAGGGATGGTTAGCCCATAAATTATGTTCTTCAAGGTCAAATAGCTATATAAAAGTCAGTACCTAAAGCTAATTTTTATTCTGGGTATTAAGAAGGCTTCTTCTGTACAGATTTTATCCATTTTTTTTTCTTTCTTTCTTTTTTTCATTAGATTATCAAGTAGTATGCATGTTTTCAATAAAACTGTGGTATCTGTAATAAACTGTATTTGTAATCAACCAGCCTCCACTTTGTTTCCAAGTCCCTTTTAATCCAGGATTTAACTGATGAGAGGCCTTGTGTGTTTGGTTTCAACCACCTTGTTATTTATTTAACTGACAGCCCGACTCAGAAGAATTTTCATCTTTACCACAATTGCACAAGAACAGGAAATGTCAAAGTCTCGAAACTGTGGCAACTTGAGTAAATTCAGGTATTTCATAACCCCTCAGCCTAGAAAAGCACACTTCTACCACTGCAAAGAGCACTGCCAGCCCTCTGGACACGTATTTGCTTTCAGCCCTGGGATACTGCAAGACAGTAGGAACTTCTAAAACCTTACGTGGTTAAAGCCCCTTTTACAACACTAACTCCTCACAAAACTTCTCTGGGTCCTTTTCTGTTTATGTACAAGTTTTAGGATTCCCATATTTACATAATGAACTGGCAACAAATAATAACTCTTATCCTTAGATGTAAAAAGATTAAAGTGGTTATTCCAGTGGCATGCAAGAATTTTTATGCATAAAGGTCTTTATAAAACTGATTATTTATTACCTGTCATTGCACCTCTCTTGCCTCAGATTTGTGGAACTTTTGTTTTCTTCTGCTGCTCGAGATAAAATCCATTCCCTGCTATAACTGGCAAATATAATCTAACAGTTTCACTGCTGTGGAAACATCTAGGATGTTGGTGATGTCCTTGGTGCCTACCTGGTTTGTTTCTGTGGCAGCTCTTAAGTCTTTAAGTGGGCTAGCAGGTTGCTGTGAGAGGCTGTGGTGTCTGTCAAAAACTAGGGGTGTGTGAACTTTGACACTCCCATCTTTCTTCCAGGGTTGTTTTGGGTCTAAAGTACCAACAGAATGCTGGACTAAACCTTTTCCTCAATACTGCACAGCCCCTGCAAAATGCTTTAAAAAGCAACATTTTTGATGACTGTTGCTGTACCTGCAAACTTGGCTACTTACACACAGTAGCTGTATTTTTTTGGTTCAAAATGCTTTGCAGCCATTTTACTTTGGGCCTGCCCCCCTCCCCAAAAACATGCACCCCTGGCATAAGAAGGGCTGTGGTTGAACAGGAAGAGATGAGTAAGAGCCAGCCCTGACTCTGGTTAGAAAAGAACTGTGCTCTAATGGACTATAAGTAATTTACTGGACACCTCTGAGACTGGAGGCAAATATTATCTTCGTCTTACAGATGGAGAATAAAAAGACAGATGTGGTTTCACAACTGTAGCTAAAGTTCAAATCACACATTCTTTTGTGTTAAATTCAGATCAATTACTCTTCTGAATTAAAATCATCCAGAATAGCACTGCACCTAAAAACTTGAAAAATCAGATTATTTATTTGTTATAAAATTTGAACTGTTTTGGAATGTTTCTGTGTAATCAACTCTCATTTTAGCTCTTCACACCTTTCTGATGTTTACTAAGTATTTTAATAAAAGGATTTTTTTTTCCCTTAGCCTGGTAAGTATATCAGTGGTGAAATTTTGACTATACAAAGTGCCTAGAAAAGCATTCGCTCAGTAATGATTCACTTCCTATTTCTTTCAAACCTTTCTTAATCAAGACATGTAATAAATAAAGACTAATACCAACATGACAATGCTGTTTTTTTCCAAATTGTTCATTTGCCAGTTTTAACAAGATAAAGAGAAGAAATGAATACTTTGTGGACACTGTTTTACTGGGGGCAGGGGGGGAAGAGAAGGCAAGACTCTCAAAACAGACAAAAATGAAGACACAAAAGAACACACATGGAATGATGGAAAGGAACAATGATATTGCACAACTTCAGGTCTCTCATCCCAGATTCTGATCCATGTAATTAGGTATGTATGAATTCAGCAAAACATTATGTCCAGATAAGTGTGTAGCAAATTGAATGAATCTAGAATTATAGACTGCTTTCAATTCCTTCTGACTGCTACTTGGAGTTCTTCTCTAAGAGGGCAAGTTGCTGTCAGCTGCAGGAGTAATAAATAAAGCAACACACCAATTCTACATTTTGCTGACCAACCCTTTCAAAAAATTATCCACAACATGCACAATTCTTCTATATTATAAATACACTAAGTCTTCAAAGTACTTGGGTCTTGAAACACAACTTGATAAATCAAGTACTCCAACTGTGTATGAAAAACAATCAAGAACGCTCCCTGCTTGGTTGTAGTTAATTTGAGATTGCATCTCATTTTGCAAGACCAGGACTTCTTAATGTATCAGTGTTGTGTCACATGTACAAAAGTCACAGTAGGGTATCTTAAGGAGGAAGGTGAAAAATAAAAGGAAAAAGAAAGAAAAATATCCTAGGTGGCTAAAAGGTCTTTACAGCTACCATCTTTGCTTAAACTGTCTCTTAACAAGCACATACTGCTTAGCTAATCTCTGTGTCATTCTGGCTATAGCAGGACCATTTTTTCCCCCTCAACTGCTAGTTTGACAGTCTGTGTTTATATGAACTTTGTATTTACAAGCAGAACAAAGTATTTTTCTCCTCTCTGATTTCCTATCTGTTTGGTGGACTGATGTGTCAGCCAGCAGGGCTTAACAGATACATTTCATACAGGAGACTGAGATACAGTATGTTTATTCTTAACTTCTGATAACCTAAGAACTACAAGAATGAGAGATGCAGTACCCATTTGCTATGACCCAAGACAACCATTTTCAGGGAGAAAAAAGTAGAGTAAGTGTTCAACACTAACACTACATTAGTTCCAAATAATTTTGTTCCAATGATGGCAGCTTAACTATTTATTGTCCATCTGGCCCACTTCTAACCTGATCAAGGTAAAGGTGACCTTAAAGTTTAAGCACTATTTCATCAAAACAGAAGCTAGTTATAAAAACCGTTGACCCATAATTTCACCGTAGGATTTGTTTCATGTCTTAATATTCCACGTAGAAAAGGGATAATGCATCTCAGTTTGCTTACAAGCTAGGAGATCACTTTAAAGTCTGCATATTCCTAACTGCAAACAAAATATAGCACTTTTAACAGATTATAAATAAACCGGTTTTCAAGCATAGAGCCAGCCGAACAATAACAATACACTATTAAAAAGACCTAAGGCAATGAATTCCATCTCCAATGGAGAAAAAAAAAAAAAAAAAAAAAAAAAAGGAAAAAAGAACTGTGCAAACAAGCTTAAAACTATTTCTTTGTGCCAGTGTTATAAAATGTAGATTTCAATAAAGCCTTGACCCAAAATGCCAGGACTTGTGAAAAGAATCAGAACAAAACTGGTTAATTTTATTTAGGAAAAAAGTACGCTTATCTTGCTGCTAATAAAATTGGCTACACACAGTTTAAACATTTACAATTGCTGGAACACTTTACACGATTCCTATATATGGGTGTAAGAACAAACATTAAAAGACAATGGTGGGTCAAGGCTTTACATTAAAAATAACAACCTACTTTTCTATAGTCTCTAAAATACTATGTTTTTTTCCAATATTTGCAGCCATTCAGGAATATTTTTAAATTTATTTATTTATCAGGAAATGTATACTTGTGCATGATCTGAATTCCTAATTCCTGGATCTTTGGGCTGAATGACAAAAGGATCAAACCCATTAAAGTGGATGGTGTCCTTGAAGGTTCATGGAGAAACCCTGGCTCAGTTAGTCTCATATGATGAAAGCAGTGCTGCATCCACTGGCTCCATGCAGGATGGACAGGTAAAGGATCTCATCAACCAGTCATCTATACAGTCCAGGTGGTAAATGTGCATGCACGGCAGAAATCGGATAGGGTCCCCATAAACAAAGTCCATCATACAAATGACACATCTAGGGGGGGAAAAAACAAAATTAATCATAACAATATTTAAGCTTCTGATTGCACATTGAAAATAAAAAGTAGTGTAGTATCCACCCCTTGATTCATTTTGAGTCAAACAAACTTTTAATACCATGAGTAGTTCTTAGCTCTGTTGGTGCTGGCTGGTGCATTTCCTTTGTAGTGTAGGTGCCCATGGTTACAGTGTTAGCAGGGGCAAGAAGCCTTCTGTAAGCATGGACAGCACAGCAGACAGCATAAAATTAGAAACGGTAAAAGGGAGGCATAAAATTGAGGAAGTAACATTATTTCCCTGCGAAGAGAGGCTAAAGAGGAAAACAACCTTTAAGGGCATGAACTACTTGGCTTTCCTGCAATAGGGAAACAAGTGAAGATAAAGGAAAGCCTTCTGCATGGCCATTTTTTTCAGAAAGCTACAGTAAATTACATGACCTGAAAATATGGGAAAAACAGGAGGAAAAGATCAGATTTCCCAGGGCAGGATCATAAACCAATGCAACAGCCACGAGTTCAGTTTGATTTCTTTAACTTACTCTCTGATCTTCTTCTCGGAGCCGTCTCTCCCCGGATCATAGACTCCTTTAGGTAGATGCTGAATAAGGCCTATCCTCTGCGCTATTCTGATCTGTTCCTCTTCTGTCAGCTGTGTTGCTAGCCGAGTCTGGCTAGGAGTCGGGTGATAAACAGGAACAGGGACCTGCTCCTAAAATTAAAATACTTCAGTTAAAACACCACAGAGGCTTTCTTGGCATTTCATAGCACAGTAAAGGCAATGTATTTAACTTTTAATCCTACAAGTGTTTGAAGGCTCTCTTGCTCCAGTTTTGCAGTTTGGGGGCTATAGTAATATTGAGAAGGGGATAAAGAACTGAGCAGCAAGGAGCTGCTCGTGGTTGTTCTCTGCAACAGCTTTATCTCCAGGAATTGTTCATACATGAAATACATGTACACTGATCTCCACGTGACAGCAAGCACATAAACCTTACTACTAAGATACTGAATTGAGGAAAAGCCCCCACTACTTGCAACAAAAGTGGATTTTTTTTTTATTTAGGAAGAATTATTTGCAAAAATTAGGACAGTGCCTATTCTTCAGGGTTTTAGAGAGGAAGGTTTTATTGGTTCTGTAATAACTAAAATTTATATGAACTGTTCTAGGCCACACAAGCTCCAACCCAGAACTGTAGTTTTAAATCTTGTGTATTTAATAAATGGCACCCAGACAACAAAAAGAATAGTTTATCCAAGTTTTATGGTTGTTCTCATACACTGACAGAATTTTTACCAGTTCTCCCCAAGCTGGACTTCAAACGCTCTACATTTTAAAGCACTTATTTCCCAAACAAAAAATAGATAACATGTAGGTATTACACAATCCTTCCTTTGCAACGTTCTCGGAAGCTTCTCCTGAATATTAGCAAACTTTAGATCAAGTATCTTCACATGTACATTAACATGGTACTTCTTTTACTTGCTTTTAAAGCACTTTTTTGGATGTAAATACCGATCTGAACAGGGGTACTATTAGGACATTATTGGCCCACAGCAGAAAAAAATTCAAGTCATAGATGTGCTCTGAAAATACACCTGGTGCTTTCGAGACACAACAGCATCGATTGATCTGCTGGAAAAACTCAGGAGCTGATGTTTCAGAGGACACTGGCACAGAACAACCGGAGCACAGGAGTGTGGGCACCTGCCCCGCGGGAAGCAGTGACGCAGCACGCGCACCTTCGACAGCATGCCCGCTGCCAAATGCCCGCTCGCTCCTCACCAGTACGGGGCAAGATGTGGGACTCCACTGTCTGTGACAGAGCAACCACCTCCTGAAACGTCTGTGTCCCTACAGAGCATAGAGAACTGTGGGCATCTCCAGGTACTTCTGGCAGTGGGAACACTGCTGCTTTCCCCTCTCCTCTTCCCTCTTTGCCTTCTGGCTTGCTCGGCAGTGGTCCTGTTCAGTGTTCAACTGATACCAACGCCTGGCACCTTCCAGATATGGGCTTTAACGCATGTAATACTGCACTTGTAAAACCTGATAAAGCAGTTCTTCTTTCACTGCTAGGAAGCATGGCAAGTGGAAAGACAGACAGGACTTCTGGAAGGCTGGGAGAAAGCAGCATGAGGACTGTGCAGCCTCTCAATGGTTGGTGCTTGGGTGCCCAGCAGTAGAAGTCCTTGCTATGAGAAATGCTGGGCAAAAATAAGTCTGCCTGGCAATTCTTCTTCTAACGCAGTGCCCACCATGTGCAGTTCAACTGTGGAGGAAAATTCACAGTCTTCTTTTAATTTAGCTGCACTAGGATTTCCCTCTCTAATTCCCTAGCAGAAGAATTATGAGAAGGTTTAGAAGAAAGTGCCAGTGATTCTCCAAGTTTGATTAATTTCCTTGCTGCTCTAAACTGTATTCAGAGACAACTTCTAGATCAGTTGCCTTTAAACACAATGGTTTAAATTAGCTAAAGTATATGCTAATAACCATTTAGATAGGGAAAAGCACCAGCTGAAGCTAGGGATGACTTGTCAGACAGAACAGTATTCATGAAATGGCTCTGCAGCCTTTGGTACTAGAAAATAAAGCATTTTTCCCCCTTCCAAATGCTGCAGACCCTCTGGACTAAACACATCAGCTCAAGGCAAAGCCTAGACGTGGTTTTATGTTTCAAGAAGTTAACATGACAAACTGTCAGGAACTTCTTTTTTTCCAAGGTTTTGCTATACTACTTTGGGCAGATTATTAAATCAGTATCAGAAGACATTACTGCTAGTTCCTTTATTTGTCTCAAATACGTACAAATACACAGCATTTGGAGAGAGGTGCAACCTCCTTCCCCACTTAGAGAGAAAGAGGAGTAGTGTCACTAACCACATGCACAGCACAGGTTGGTGCTAGTAAGGGCAGAAGGATAATACAGCTCTGCTTGGCAAAACCACAACTGCAAGTGATAATGCTGAAATACAAGGAAAGGCAAAAAGACAAGGAGGGAAAAAGAGATCCAAGAAACTCTCAAAATGTCTGAAAGTAGTAGTGACAACTGACAATGCCTATAGCAGAACAGCAAACTGATAATCTCAGCAGAAATTACATAGCAAAAGGAAACTACAGTTAAGTAAGACACTGTTGTGAGTTAAAGCTATCACAGCTGGCCAACTCTGAAATGAGAAATCAGCCAAGCCATCCAACTGATGACTGCTTCACTTAACACAACTTTTAAGCCTGCAGTAAGCTGGACACAAATGAAAGCTCATTCCCATGTTCTAGTTTTTTACAAGTGCTTGCTGCAAGCAGCCACTGAGGGACTATGGAGTTGGGGAACCCATTACTGACTGCACTATTGCGGTGCCCTTCTCCCATGGGTGTCGTCTTCCCTACAGAGGCCTGAAGAAGAAAGGCCTGATGGACCCTCCAGGGCCCCTTCCCATGCCAAATACACAAATGCTTTCCTGACTGCTGGTGCTATATGGAAACACTCCTCCTTTTGGCATCCTGTCTCAGGTTCCCTCCCTGCAGAGCCACCACCCTGCACTACATGTCTGACATAACCACTTAAGGCAGGAATTTATAGTTGCCAGCTGTGGGCTTCTACAATTTCACATACTAGACCAGAATCTCTTTGTCACATGAGTAACTGTGGGTGAAAATGGTGCCTGTCTTTTACCAAAACATCTTCATGCTTTTGAATATAAAAAAAACCTGGGATTTGTGTGGCTGCCAAGCTGTTGTGGAAAATGTATAAACTGTACTACTGTAAATAAAAGAGTGACCACTCAATACCCATGATCCAGTGCACTTCCTTAACGTGCTGTCTGGTAGCACCTTAATCTCACCTCCCAAGTACTATTAAAAGCCTGCCCCAACTGAGCTAACAGCCCAGTGGATACAAACATACCAATAAAATGGAAGAACACAGCTGCACACATTGCAGAATGTCAAATTATTTGGTACATCAACAATGACCTTTTCAAAGCAGTCCCCTCCCCTCCAACAGATAAAAAGAAAAAGCATGTTTATACCTGTGGAAGTCTAAAAATAATTTGAACTACTTATTCATAAGAATGTGACAGCCTGGATTTCTCTGACTCAGTTTGTTGAGGTGACATTTAGTATCCACAGAGGGGCCAAAGTAAGCAATGGAGAAGAGCACGTGAAGTGCTCTTTCAACCAGGCTCTGACCACCACCCATCAGTTAAGCTGGGCTCCTTCAGCCCCAGTAGCCCTGCTGGCCCCATACACAGCCGCCACTGCATCACCACACTGGCAGCTGCATCCTCTGGTTCTCCACTACCAAATCTCTGAAGCATTTTTGGAAGTTAAGCTCACCCAACATTCCTTCCAAGCCTCCTGTTAAGGACAGAGTGCAGCCCTGCCTGCATGGGTTTACCATCCCTTTGCAAATCTTTCACAGTTCGTAACAGTAACTTTCGTGAACCCACCTTAAGGCAAGGTCCTGCTCACTCCAGCATGGATATTCAAGGGTTAACAATATGAGGATTCCAGACTTACACTTGTAGCTAGAGGCCCCCAGACATGTGTGTGTATATATATATATATATATATATATATATTAAAAAGATTGTATTACCAAGCAATTATTTTGTTACTCCAAAGAAGAACACTAATTTATTGCTAGCATCTCACTTTTCCCTTATCTACCATAGAAAATGTTTTTGCAGACAAAATTACAAAATACTGAATTTCTAGCCAAAGTCTGCTATTTATCATTTGATAAAGATGTCAGGCATTTTAAACTAAGATGAAATTTCATGTTAACTCTATTCCTCCATCCAAAAATCCTAAAAAAAAAAAAAAGAAAGAGGCCAAACCAAATACTCAAACCCACATATTAGTGTCAGGCAATGAAATAAATTTCTGACACTTAATTTGCTTTAATCTATTTTTTATTCCCCATAGGAATTTAGTAATGATGAAACAGCTCAGATGGCCACAGTCCTGCAAATACACAACTTTTTTCCTGTTCACAAGGTAGGTGGTGTCAGCACTAATTTCCCTAGCTTTCTGTGCACAGAAATGTGTTTACTCTGCTCTTAAATAACAGCATTAATTTAGACCCAAGGACTGCAGCAGGGTTTATGTCTCCATCTCACCCTGCCTCCTCCCTCCTTTGTGGGGGGAGGGGAATCACGCAGGGCATCTGGAGATCTGCATCTTTCACTTCTAATGAAAAGAAAACCATTTTTACACATGGCTTTAAAGACCCAGACATTGTTTCTGCATGCAGATTCCCAAAACCACTTTGGGTTCTCACCTAGAAAAAGGAGGTTACATCAAGCACAATTTTTAGTTTAAAGTTTTCTCATCAATGCCACTTACCTTGGTTACTTAAGCTGTTGTAAATCTGCTTTTCTCTTGTTTTACAGCACTTTCATCTTGTGTTTGCAAATGCAATGAATTTTGTAATACTCTGAAAACAGGTCAGTGGTAGATCAGAAACTCTTAATCCCTGGATAAAGATTATTTTAAGATCCCTCCACGCCACATATCAGCAGTACACTATCAGGGCTTTTGTTTGTTTGTTGTTTTTAATAATTGCACCAACATGCACAAATTATCCCTTCAGGAAAGTCAAAGGTGAGATGAATAATTCATAACATCCAATAGTTCCAGAGGCTGAAGCTTTACTGCTGTCCTCGAGATCCTGTCTACAGCCACTTGCCTTCCACTATCGAGTGCTTTGCTCAGTTTCCACCTCTAAATTTTCTTCCTCATCTAATCCAATTATTCTCTGTGTCTTACCCTGGCATATTTATTTGCATTTGAACACCAGATCAACAGCATATCTGTTAATTCAGCCCGAGAAAGGAGACAAACATCTTCCTATCTATGTTTATCCTGAATCTTTCTTATACTTATTTAAATACCAGTAGGTATAGTGCTTACACTCCTTGCAATTGCTTCCTAATTAATTAATGCAAATACAACAGTTCAACTTGAATTTCCCCAACCATTCCCACAGCTCTTTTTTGAAATCCCTTCAATATGCAAATGTCTGCCTTGAAACGTGTTTTCTGAAAGCAGCTGGACTGGTTCCCATACAGTTGCATCAGGGCCACATATGCTTTACTGCTCAAACACTGATCCAAGAAGTGGCCTGGCCTGGCCTTCCTGCAGCGCTAACAGCCTCACACAAAGCTCTCCATCACGATATGAGACTTTCAGCCTTGCTGCTCCCAGTTTTCTCACCTCTAAGGTGAGATGCTTACCAGGAAACCTGAATAACTAATCTTAGACAAGAACAACTTCAGTTTATAGATGTAAACCCAGGAAGTGAGGGGGGGGGAAAAGATGGTGCTTCTTGGGGTTTTTTTGCAAAATCCCCGCTGATTTTTATCAACTGTTCTCTTTTCACTGCCTTATTACTCAAAGAACAAAATAGGCTGGTGGTCCAGGGGCCTTTTCTGTGCCTGCCATTCTGATGGGAGTGAAAAGCCTCAGACTCATCTGTATGTGAATACACATTCTGAAATAACATCCTCCCCCAAGACATATTAATGTAAAACCACTCGCCATTATAATGTGCATTATACGACAACTAGAGCTTACTTTAATAATCCTTAGAATATTACAAGCAGCCTGCCAACTACAAAACCCTTTTCCTGCCATACAGAAGAGAACAGCTCATTTATAAAGCTGAATACCAGCTGCTATAAAACATGATGTAATGAAATCATTACCCAATCTTTTATATTCCTGCTTCCAGGCAGGCAGTCAGTAGTAATAACTGCAATAGCTGAACACTTACACTAAAAAGTCGTTCTGAAAGACAAGACCCCTCCTCTCACCACTCCCATCTGGGAAGGGACACCTGGGACAGACAACCAGATCAGGAACACAGGCGTGCACAAGAGGAGCTGTTCTGGCACCACCTGGAATGTTAAAGCATGGGTTTGTCTAGCAGACCCCATTCAGCTGACAGTAATTAGTCAGAAAAAAAGATTAAACATTAAATTAACACTGTGCTAAGGAAAACTGCAACTGATCCTTTACTGAATTTTCAAGCATGTCAAAGACTGATTCCCCTTTGTCTATGTGAGAGGTGCGAAGAGCCAAGTAGCTCCCTCCCAACAAATAACAGTATGTTTCAGAATGGATTCTTGCACCTCTCTACTGAATACATACCCTTTAAAATACACTTCCAAGTCCTTGAATTCCTCAGGATTCCCACATTCCTCCCTATGGAGACTAATCACACAAGTTAGATTTTGAATGTGCATTTGATTTATCTGGAATTTTAAGGCCAATAAATGTATTCTTCATTTAATAGACTTCTGGGTCCACTGCATGCTGGAGAGGGCTTACTTTAACTGTGACCATTTTAAACAAAGCCACTTTACTTTTACTTTACTTTGTTTCATATATTCCTCGGTGAGTTTGAAAGCACTGAAGAACAAAAGAAGCCCAAACAACATAGGAAATTTCATGTTGCAGTCTTTCCTTTAAAGTTGTATTAGTATCACAATTATAACTTAAATATTAAATAGAGAATCTTCATGAGAAGTAAATATGTTCACAACATCTTACTGGTCCATAGCAAGTAGAAGAGCAAGGCTCAAAAAGCCCAGCAAGGTTCCCCTGCACCTGGAATGTGTTCAGGTTCGTACACGCTTCCCATCAGGGCACTCTTAAGGAAGATTAGTAAGAATTCTGGCACTGTAGGAATTGGACACTGTAGGTATGGCCCATAATTAATGTAACAACAGACTAAGGAAACATTCAGCAGCAGAGGAGAGGAACCTGCAGCATCTGCACAGTGTTTCTCCATCTGCTAACACCAAGGAGGAAGGAACACTCAGGTTGCACCATCCATCACTTCAGAAGGAGATGGTTTTGGTGAAAGCCATGGGGGCTCTGCAGTAATGGCATAGCCTCCTTTAAGCTGTTCCTAAAAACATAAAATTGTCCTTTGCACTTTCCACACTTATTCCACTGAAACTACTAAGAAATAAATGTAAAGAGTTGGAAAAGATAAGCAACCAAGAAAGAAAGAGTCTTGGCTGATGACTCTTAAAATAACACCTGTGCCCTGAGCTCTGCTTTGCTATCAAAAATAGGGCTGGGGCAGAGAGAGAGGAAGTATGAACTAGACACAATCTGCCTGTTGCTTTCCTAGACAGTGACAAGGGCTATTAGAGAAAGCTACTTTGTTTTCAAGCTTCTTACCTGTGCTGTCACACAAAACCAAAAAAGGCTACCTCCTCCCAAGATAAAAAGCTGACGGTACCCTTTTCAGCTTGGCCAGAGCAAACCCAGCCTGACCTGGCAGACAGAAATCACTTACTGCTCTAGAGAGTCACCTGCTCTGAAATTTGATTAACCATCAGTGCAAACCTAGCTACAAAAGATTAGCAAAAAGGAGTTGTAAGGGAAAAGCAGTAATTAAAAAGTAGTAATTAATCCCTGGAAGCACAATCTCCTGACACAACCAGACAATTTTTATAATTATAAATTATAATTTATAATTTATCATTCCAAACTGCACAGCAGACTTCTCTGACTGAAGAGCCATATCCTTGAGCACAGTTCCACTAACTGAATTCTTGTTCACCATCTTCATCTCAGTTTTAGTTGTCCCTGTTCCTTTCTCCAGTGATCCCATCAAACATCAGGGTGTGAATTTCTTCAGGGAAGTAGGTAACGTATACACAAAAACATGCCAGACCACCAAACTGCTCACCAGAGAACTCTCCAGACAGCCTCACTGCCACAGCTCTGTTTACAGCACAAGGCTACAACTTCTGAGAGATAAAAGCCCTCTTAATACAGCTCCTAGCACATTTATTTTAATAGTTTGCATGAGTTTGTTTTGGTTTGGTTTTTTTAATACAGGGAGGGAAAAGATCCATAAACAATCTACAAAAAATCATGCTTTTCTGTCAAGTTTCTGCAGTGAGCAAATCCAGGAAAGAGCAGTTGCCCCTAAACATTGAATTAAGGACACTCAGGCACAAAATGCAGCCTCCTGAGACTTGTACACCCCAAGGACTACAAAGCAAATCAGCTGGATAAGGAGAAAATCTAGCAGAAAGGACCAGCAGCTGTTTTTGCAGCTGGTATTTCTGCAGCTGGTGGTAGAAGAACAGCACATGTATGCAGATCATCCTACCCCATAAGCAAACCACGACATCTGCATTATTGGCACACGTTCTCTCCTACTTAGGCCAAGTGGTTATCTTTGCAGAAACCCCCTCTGTATGCCTGGCAAGCGCAGACAGTTATTACAGTGCTATGGCTTTGTTAGACACAGCACTTATGGTTCAAGCAAGACAGGCATGGAGAAATGAGAAGCAGTTCTAATACCAAACAAAAACTTGAAGTTTTGGTAAGAAGAAAATGGCCTGTATTGGAAGACACTGAAAAATAAACCTCTCAGACTGCCTCCTCTGCCAAAAGGTAAAGAGCGTACCTACTGTATCTCATTCACTTATTGCTGCAGAACTGCTGGCTAGCAGGAAGCAAAAACAAAAAAAAGAACACCTCAAACAAATAAACGCAATTACCATGTTTTTCAGAGGCTGCATTCAAACACAAGAGTTACAGGAAGCCCTCTGGAGCTACGATGGAAAAGCTGACAGAATGCTAACATTCAACATAGTAATAGGTGACTCCTTCACACTTCCTTCAGATATATTTACATTCTAGAAAGGGTAAACATCAATCAGTGCAGCTTGTTTATAGCATAAATCAAAGGTGTAATAGCTAAAAACACTAGTATTGATCATCCTAGGTAACATGAAGTCTGCAGGCAGCCTAGACTCTCGCTACGCCTGGTCCCCTATAGAATGCAGCTAATAGGCTTGCTCACAACTCATCACATGACCTCAGATACATGTGATTTGTCCCAGACACCATCCTCCCTGCACACCCACCCAAACCACTCACTTTAAGGCTTTGACTCACTTCAGGGTACAGCAGACAAAAAAGCTTAAGCTCACATGCACTCCAGCCTCCCGAGACATAAGCTTGGCCCACACCTACCATCCTACAACCCCCAAAGCATTGCATCACTCAAACAAGTTTATGCAAGTCCCTTACAGGAAGGGCTTGATAAGGATTCCTGGACAGGCAGGCACCTGATGAAGAGTACAGGCTTACAGGTGACTTCAGGTGGGAAAAACAATGCCCTGAGAGTAAGCAACAGTGCACAATATGCCCTGAACTACTGAGCCCACAGACTCAGCATAGCAAAGCTAAAAGTATGTGCAGCCCCTGCCTACCTCCAAGAGCCATTTCAGGGAGTCTGGCAATTAGGGTGCAGCTCACTCCAGCTGGTCTAAAGCACTGCTGCCTCTGAACCACAGGTCCTGCCCTTTCCCCTGCAATGGCTCTAAGGACACTGCTATGACTGACTCTTCACTTCATGAAAAGCAAATACGTCATTAGCATTGACTGCGAGATTGCTCTAGCCACCAAAAAAGTTGGGAACATGCAGCCAAGAGGAAAATGGAGAAATGCCCCTGTGGGGACTTCAGCCAATTGTGAAAACCTATCTCCAAACACTTAAAAAAAAGAGAAAGAAATAAAAAAGGAAAAAATAGCAAGAATGCTAAAATGTATCTTTTGGCAAGAATTAGGTCAGCTTGAATGCAATAATTCTAAGAACGAAACAACCCTCCTGAGTACTTCAAGAAGAAGGCAGCAAAAATACAGAAGTCACCCTTAATTAGCCAAAAAAGGCTGGGAACAAACGGCCAAAACAAGGGTAAAGACAAAAATGCATGAGCAGCCCATCAGGGGAGGACTACTGAAGTCTAAATACAGGCTGTTCTTCCATGTGTACATAGAAGATGTGTATATGCATATTTAATGTGCTAGTTTGAAATAATAACACAGAACAGAGAAGTATTATGCTTAATTAGGGATGTATTTCAGAAAAAGTATTTAGTGAGTTGGATATCAAAGGATCAGTGAAATCAAGTGACGGATGAGCTCATCTTTAAGCTCAGTGTATGGTTTTACCTTGGCATTACCATTCAACAACATGGCAGGCATCCTCCTTGGGCAAAGAGGGTTACCCAGAATGCAATTTAACAGCCTTGTCTAAAGCAAGTTTCAACATACATCCAAAACCACCATATCAAAAACAGGACTTAGACACAAGAGCCTCAGCTGGAACATCACCCCCAGGTACAGTCTTCTGGGAGGTGTCAATTTAGCAGTAGATAAGAGGTAACACAAATAATGAAAACAAACAGGCAGATCAACAGCAGCTATCTCAGATTATCTGCTCCTGATGCACTATCTTACGCAATGTCACAAAGTACTTTTCTGTAACCATCCAGTTGCAAGCAAGCACCAAAAAAGAGGTTTGAGAGAAGACACAGTAGTTCTTTTTTTAGAGATACAGCCTGTTACCCAACCAAAATACACTTGGCAGGCAACACAGCAAAGGACTTCTGCAAACCTTGACAGGGACCTTCCCCTTGTCCACAGAGCAAGTAAAGAATGGCTGATGAGGCAGAGCCAAGGTGAGCGAGCAAAGGGCTCTTCCCAGCAAGGAAAGCCAAGCAGAAATCTGATGAACAATTTTCCATCAGACCTTGCAGCAAATGGGGACTCTAGCAGAGGCAGCACAGCGCAAACCTCTGCCAAATCACAGAGAAGGGAGAGAAAACTAACTGCTCTACATGGGATAAATTACTTGGGGGAGAAAAGTGCTAACAATCCATGACCTATTGCAGAAGAGCTTCAAAAAGTAGATGGGGCTCGTGATGAGCTGAAAAACCTGAAGCAGAGAGACTGCTGGCATGGGGCACGCAATTTGAGACTGTGTCAGCAAAGCAGCCCATGACAGCAGGGACTGCTGTTTCAAAACTCAGGAATCTTCACTTGACCATTAACTTCATACTCAATTTTAAATATTTTAATTGCATTTTTAACAAAGCCATCCTCAATTATGAATGCTTGCTCAAGCAGGAAGCTGCCCCATCTTGGCAGTTTGATGGCGTATTTAGACCCAGAGGCCCTTTTATTTTCTTAACAGCATCTGAATTTCTAACACCAAGTGGGTGCCCCTAAGATCCAGGTATGTGACACAACACCTCAGCCTAGACACTGCAACAGGGGACTGGGCTGTGCTGAGGGGCAGCCAGGAGGCCTCCTGAGGCCAACTCAAGGGCATAATCAACGCTGCATTTTGCAACAGCTTAACCACAGCTTTCTTTAAGCATGTCTCTGCATTAGCCTGCCACAAAGCCACAGACAGATGAAGCCTCACAAACACCTGCCATACATTAAGGCACCTCAAACCAAGTAGGAGTCCAGGTGTTGCCAGCAGTGCCATGCCTGCTTTGCAAGGACATCCCTACCATCCAGCCAGCCAACAGATCCTCCCTTTCACCAGATCCCAGGCAACTGAGGGGGGAGTTCTGGGATTTCTTTCACCTTTTGAATCTGGAAGTGGGAGTTTGAATAAAGAAGTACCAACAGCACCCTGCACTGTTGGGCTGTACATGAGAGATTTTGGTGCAGCATCATGCGGACATGGTCACCTCTCACAAGCACACACTTGTTGCCATCTCCCACCTCAGGAAGAATGAACACACTCAAAAAAAAAATTTAACTATTTGTTTAGTGTCATTTGATAATAACATTAATTACTTTAACTCTGAGTTAATGAGCAGCAGCTGTAAACAGCCAGAGGCACCGTCTCAGGCTATCAGCTCATCTCAGATGGTCATTTATTAATCTAAAAGGAACGTCTCAGGCATTAAAAAATTATTACTGTATCTGCTGGTTTGCTATTTTATTTAAAGCAGTGCTCTCACTAAAAGCAAGGAATAACTGTATGAATATTAAGGCAGACTGAAGAAGCTCCACTTTTCAATGTGTATTAGCAGTGAACACAAGGGCAACGTTTCTATTTTTTGCATCAGAGTCTTGTCCTCGCAAGCAGTGACTCTGCGTTTTTAGCTCTCAGGGCACAAATCCAAGTGTGATCTCATGCAACTGTCAAACCTCTTCTAACAGAAAAAAAGGCCTGTGCCAAGTACAGGTAGAAAAATCATAAACAGCTCTCTCAGGAGTTGGTTATACAAGCAAAATATTTCTAGAATGTGTTTTTCGTATTTAAAGTTTTAAATGCATAGAGGCAGTTCCATGAGCATCTGGTCAGACTTTTTTAATCTGTCACCAAGAAACACAGGTTCATTTTACTGCTGTGTATGAAAAATACAGCCAGTTGCTGGTGCAACCAGGACAAGCCACAGATATTTGGCTTCACAACACCCATCACTAACTGCATATGCAGCCACCTGTCTAATCAGCATTATCAGTCTACGGCTTGGGGAGGGCTGTTTTTTGGTTTAGCTTTGGGGGAAGGGGGCAGGGAAGGAGTTTTGGTTTTTGTTTGTTTGGCTAGTTGGTTGGGGTTTGTTTGTTGTTTCTGTTTGGTTTGTTTTGCTTTAAAATACTCTTCTTTGGATCTTGCCTGTGCTAGTCTTACACCAAAGCCACTTGTGTTCATTTCAGCACAGGTGCTTTCAGAGTACATAATTCAAAAGGGGGAACTGAAGTAGGTCCAAGGCTCTGCAAGGGTGATGGGGAAGACAGGGAGAGCAAAGCCCTGCCCAGCCTCTACAGCCACCATGGCTCCCATCTCACCTTGTTCAACCCCAGTGGGATGAACAGAAACTATTTCATCAAGCTATTCCCCTGCTTACACCTGTTCTCATGCAAGGGGGCAAGAGCTTGGTTTACATTGAAACTAGCTTTCCACACCAGATTAGTCCTGCTGACTGCAAGTATCAGATAGTAAGATCTTCAAACATCCCTACCACTACCCCAGTAGCACACTTAGTAAGGATTTCAAACACTACCAGGGACACAGCACTTGAGCACTTACTTAAGTACTTGCTTGAATTAAGGCTCAGGCTGCTACAAAATCCCAGAAGAACAGAAAACTGTTTGAGAGGAGAGACATGAAAACAGAGAGGTCATTTTTCCAAATATGGACTGACTGGTTGGAAGACAAAGCCCCATTTCACCCTGACACACCCACAGGCGAGCAGCTGCAAAGCCTGGAGATCTCCAGCCTTAGCTCATTCACATGCAATGGGAGATCTTTCACATTGTGTGAAGTACACCAGAAAACTGAACATCACAGGTTGCAGTTTTAGGGCTGGAGTTGAAAAGATCACATGGAAATACAAAGGTTATCTGTGCAAATTTAAAAGCACTACTTCCCAAGAACGTTACCTGTGACTTTCAAACACTCTAATTTAGACACAGGTCCAAGGAAACTGCTCAGGCCCTGCACTGAAGCATAACCCCTACCATAGGTGAAGTACATGCTACTTTTCGATGCCCTTCAGAGTCAGAAATGAAAGCCTGATGTCATTAACACTACACTACCAACACCCTTTTGGGCTTTATGAAGAAATACTTCAACTTAACTGTATTCTGCTGCATTATGGAATACCCATGTCCTGCTACAACCCACATGATAACTAAGGTCAGGTTTTGCCAGTTCATACACACACAGTCATAATAAAAGACCAGAATGAACTGAGCTTACAGGCAGTAAATCTAGAAGTATTCAGTATGTCAAAAAAATGCACACAGACACAGCAAAACAGCTATCAAGAAAACCCTGGGAGTTTTTTAGGTTTAATTTATGGCATTTAGTCTAGAATAGGCCTTGTTATCTTGGGAGTCATTTGGGTGTAACTACAGAGGTAAGTGTAACTGCTAGATAGGCTGGAAGAGAAAAGAACCTTCTTGCTTGAGTTTTAACTCCGTAAGCAGAAATATCATCACTCCTTTACTACAGAAATATTTCAGTCCTCTTTATAAGATTTTTTAGCTCACTGTACTGCCCCCAAAAGGACACCTCTCAAATTCATCTCCGAGAGGCAGCACATGCAGCAGAGTCGCCTGGGAAGCAGACGGCATTTGGCACCATTCTTCTAAGACTGAGGACCTACAGGACTAAACTCACTGTGTCTCAATATACACCACTGCAGTTGAGCAAAGTCAGATTATGTGCTTCCCTGGAGACACTAAAAGATTTGCCAAGTAATCTTGAACAAAATAGGAAAGGTAAGAAGACGAGTTTGATTTCCTGTCTTTTATTTGGGATACTTCCTTCCATATAGATGGATCTCCAGTGCAGTAAAGACACAAATAGAAATTATTGCAGCAAACAATTTTTTGTTCTTTCACTTGTTTTAAATCAAGAGAGCAGAAGCAGAAATAAACCAATTGTTTTGAGAGATGGGCAGCTTTAGAGGCTTCCTTGACTGGGTATGGCTTTCTCCATGAACTTTGGCAAAAATGAGTCTGATGTTCATCAGATGAAATCTGCTGAAAGCCATACAGCAATTACCCTCGAGAGCAATTTCAGACTGGCACTTCAGGTTAAGGAAAATTTCTTTGCTCTGCTGAAGCTTTGTACAGAAACTAGCTTTGAAATAGCTTACAAGACTGGTCCTGATTTTTTTTTTTTAATCGCTTAATATAATGCTGCACTCCTGTGAGGTCTTCAGTATGAGAAAGGATAAAGGCTAGCAGTGTGTGAAAAGGTGCTTGCCCCTTGGAGTTCAGAGTTGCACGTTCTGGAGATTTAAAGTAAATGTTATCTATGACTTGAAGTGAATTTTGTCACAGTGACTGATAATGTAAGAAGCTGAGCAGTGAATGATCCCTCAATCATTTAAGATATACTCTGCCCCAGTATTTTACTGTTTTACAGGTTTGGTTTGGGTTTTGTTTGGGGGTTTTTGGGAGGGTGGGCGTTTTTGTTGTTTTAGTTTCACTGGCTATGGATGAGACAGATTTTGTTTTTCAGGAAAACCAAACTGCTTAAATACCCTATCCATTAACAGACAAAATAAAAATAGAAGCCTTAGCCTAGAAAAACAAAGGCTGACAGGGATATCGGTCTGATCTCTAAATAAAGAAGGAGAGTAAACATCAGAAAAACAACTAAAAAGTCTGTTTGGTGTAAGAATAACAGGTGCAAGTTTGCCATAAATAATCTAGGAATGTGAAATGGCTTCCTGAGCCTTAGTTTTCAGTTATCAAAAGCACTCCCTGTAGGACTAGTATGGGTAAAGCTTTACCAGCATCCTTGCAAAAATCTTATTATGATCTGCAAAAAACTTAACTGAGCATACACATAACTATCCATACACCAGAAAACAGTCCAACTCACATACCTGTTAATGTGCAATTTCCAACACTGTATCAAACAGGGCAGTTATCTAAATTAATATACTCTCTGATGCTGTGTGACAGCTAGCAACGCTTGTCAGATTTAAGGCTAATTCAAAGAAAATATGGAAGATCATGCACATTAAATCTGAGCCTTGTTTTGTTGAGGTTATTATAAAAGTCAGCAGATACCTGGAAGTTTAAAACACCTATAGTGGAAGCACAAAGGTTCTTGGTGAAACCCTGTTTTCTGCAGCACAATCTGCATGTAGAAGCAAGAATGAAAGCAGGGCTGAAATAAAAAGATACTTAGAAAGCTTGTTCTGCTGACCATATGCTAGCTGGAAGGTTTAGCACACTCTGAAATCTCCAGCCTTACATGCCCACTCGTGTTGCTTGAGTTGCACAGGGCATTTGCACCACTGGCCAGGATTTGGCCTGTGGCAAGCAAAATGTTAAGATCACCATCGAACAAGCATATGTGAGATCATGCCACTCTTCAATTGATATAGAGAGACTTTATTGCTGGAACACAGTAACCATTCTGCATCTAGGTTTAAAAAAAATATGTATCTTTCTTCAGTTTGATGTGTCACTTAAGGGAAAAGGGCAATAGTCATCAGTCTTATTTAAGTAGCTATAATCTGTCCAGCTAAAATGCATTACTGTATTCAAACTGAAACCTGGCCAGAGGATTTTGTGAAACAAACCAAGGAAACATTAGTGGCAGCCACCAGTCTCATTCAGAAAACCATTTCTACAGCTTTGCAGTGCCCTGACAACATGCTGGGCCACCTGCCTACCAGCGACTGACAAGGAAGGGTGTCCCTCACTGTCCCAGCAGACCCTTCTCCTGTGGCTTCTGGGCTTTTTTTGTAGTCTCCAAACCAAAAACTAAGCCTGACCTGACTTAGTTCATGAGACCCAAAAAAGCCGTACAGATGGTATTTGCTGCTCACGTTCAGCGTTACTGGTTCTGAATTTAAACAAAAATAAACAGGAAGGGATCCCACAAGAGGGTTTGAGCTCTGGAAGAGCATGGCATCACCAAAGAAATGGCTAGAGTGTGTGATGCTGCATAAGCAGATGCATGAAGCAGCAGTAAGATTTGCTTCTCAAATTTATTTCTTCATGCAAGAGTTTTTTCCTCAATTTGCTTTAAATACAACTGGCTTGAATAGGAAACTTGTGACCTCTCCCAAGGGACAACAAACCAGTCACAGCATCCAAAACAGGACAATCAAATCACAGTGACCACCTTAGCTCTGATCTTGCATATTTACATAATTTCTTAATTCTAAACATTTTAGACAACAGGATGGTTGTTTTATTAAAAGCCACATACATTGGCAGTCCTCACATATGTTATGTACAAAGGTAATCAAGCTCCTAACAGCAGGGACAAAGCTTGCCAAGTTATGTTCAGACTTTGGAAGCCATCCACAGAGTCATAACTGGAAGGCTTGTGAGAGGAAAGAGGCAGAGCAGCACCCCACAATGCAGATGAATGATGTTACTGTAGTCAGTTGTGTCCCAAGGGATATCACAGTCTGCTGCACGACATGAACAGGCTGTGAAAGTCTTCACCCATTCCTGTACTTACCAAATATATTCATGAACTGCTAGGTAACATTAACAAAGCTGCTTTTTTAAAAAAAGAATAAAAATAAAAGATTATTGAGGAAAAGCATCCAAGCAACTTTAACAGTGTTAACAGTGGCTGTGGTAGAAAGATTTAGATTCTTTTATTATGTTTTGTTGGTTAGTTGGGTTTGGGTGAGGGAAGTGTTTGTTCACTTTTGGGTTGTTGTTTTGGTTTTTTTTAAATAAAACCAGAAAGCTCACGTTTAAGAAACACAGAATTGAGGCTTTATCTGTATCAGAATTTGTTCTAAAGTAGCAAAATCCCTCCAACTGAAATCACCACCCCAATGAAGTTAGAAATAGCACCTTTAGACTGCATTTCATGTATAGACCATTCCCAAATGACGTACTCACTGCCCAAACCGGTATCAGATACTCACTTTGAGCATGCTCTGGTATTCAGTCAAGCCCAAGTATATCCTGAATTGCAACACTGACAAGCCAAAAGTCCTGTAATATTTTGTGGTAACACCTGACACCTCTAGACCTTTCCAGAGATGTCACAAAGTACAATGCAATATACAGATGGCAAAGAGTGCAGATAAATCTGATCTCCAGCAGGAAGTCAGTTCAGTTCACTGATCTGACAGGATGAAAATAAGAGCAAGAGAACCCATTTCTGACACTCGAAGGGTATAAGCTGACTCACTGAGGGATCAGATAAGCACCAAAGCCATCATGAAATGACTGTGGAGCACATGGCTGCAAGTCGAAAACAGGAGGGAAAAGCAAAGAGACCCTTTCTGGCAGCAGAGGATGGTTAGATCAGACCTCTTTGCACCAGAAACATGGACCTACACAACACTGATCACAAAGGCACAACCACATTTTTGCCTGGTTTCAGCTCATGGTCTGCTGAACACAGAGCTAGACCCCAAGCCAAAAAAAAAAAGCTTTGGCTTTGGTGGCATTTGCTCCCAAGCAGTGTCTTGTCAAAGCCATTATTTGTTAAGTGCTGGAGCAGAATACTGCCTCAAATCAAGTTAAACAAATGCAGATGCCAAGTCCCCCACATGCTGGAAGCATACACACTCCGATGTTGAAGCACCAATGGATTCTACTGGCATCCATCCACAGTATGGTGAAGGCACAAGGGAGGAGTACAGGGTGTTATTAGACAGCATCATCTTCTTTAGGGACACGGAAAGTACCCTTTTCTCCCCAGAAAGGCTGCAGAAGCCCAAAAAGCTGAAGTTGCTTTTGCACTGGCTCAGACAACTTCCCTATATTTAAAAAAATACCTTACACTGACAAAGGGATGGATAGGTTTCCCTCAGCCTACAGTACTCTGCACCATTCAACTCATTACCCTGAGATGGAAACATTTGTCTGGTCCCTCAACACCTACAGCCTGTTTGGTAGCATCTGTTGAGAAGCTGTTACTACCATTTTCCCAGTTTTTGCCTTCCAATAAAAACATCACCACAGCAGCAGCACTGTTTGGAGGAATCTCCAGCTGCATGATCCGACCAGAGCTAAGAACACACTGACCCCCAGGATATCACGTTCAGAGTCCACTACAGAAACTCCTGCCAGCACAAATGATCCAATTCACTCGTTAACCAAGAGATAATTGGTCATTATTCAGCCACAGCACATTAAGGAGACACAGAAACATGAAGTTTTCTACATTGCAGCTGGGAGTTTGGAATTCTGGCCTTCACCATGCTGGAATCCAGATAGTGGCACATGTATAAAATACATCTAATAGACCCAAAAAAAAGAGGAAGGATAAAACATACTCCTTGCCTACCTCAGCCTACAACAACTGATTCTTTTCTCCTTAGTTTATCATCTCAGAGGAGGTGACAGACACAAAGACATTTCAGGAGAAACTATATATAGGGTGAAATGAAGTGTTCCCTATTCTTTGGTAAACTTACTTTTGGTAGTTTAGCCACACAGTAAAATGAAATTCTTATAAATTCTACACAGTTTGTCTAAATTCAGATACAATGTAAAAATCTCTCTTTACACCTCATTTTTGGTTCTTATAAATGGCTGGCTGGAAGGCTTACATGCAACCCAGGAGAGCTCCAGGCCAGTTATCATATGACTCCACTCTGACAGATTAAGTGCCACACTACCACTTCCAGTCAAGGACAGGATAGAAGAGCAACTGAGCATCTCACTCAGGTTTGGGCCAAAGGTCATAATTTAATTCAATCCACTGCTTGAGGGTACCTGGCCATCACAGCCACTGCATCATCACATGCATGCCATTAGCTTAAGAAATGTGCCTCTACCAAGGCAAGCAGAGGAGTTTTCTTGGCTCAGGATAGACCTTAGGGTAACATCACCTATGCAGTGCTTCTTGCAAGTTTCTGATTTGCAGATCCCTAAAAGTTGTCAAGTAGAGGTGTGGACCTGTAGTCTCAGTTTATGGACTACAGATGGCATTTTATTAGCTCTTGTGAGCACTGTAAAAACACTCCACAGAGCCTCAGAGATCCATGAACGAAGAGGCAAAAGAGCACTAACCTAGAAAAGAATTAACAGCCAATTAAAGTATTTCTGCTTGAATTTTAAAAGTGGTATTATTTTCTTCCAAGAAAGGCAACATCCGTTCAAGTGTGCCACTCTCTACAGGACAATGCACAACTGCCTTAAGGTCTACAAATATATGAAGAATTCTGTGAAGCAGACACTGAAGCAATGACTTTGTCATATTTCAGAAGCTAAATTGAAGATATATGGATGCAACTGCAATACAAATCATAATACCTAAAGAGAAAGCAAGCAATAGAAACCCAAAACATCAGAAACTTGCAATGGCAATTAAGTACTATTACAGAAGTCTATAGCTGTTAACATACTAACTTCAGTGTCTTAACTAAATCTGAATTTAGAGTATTAGTCTGGTGAGCTGAGCCTTTTATATAATTTCCATTGAACACAGCAGTTAACTGCTTTCTGTTAAGCAACAGTACAGACCAAACCAGCTCAGCAGTTTTGGATGTCTGTAGTCGAGCAATGCTTGCACCTGTTTGCTCAAAACACGAGAGAAATAATTTTTCTTTCTGAACTTCCAATAAAATGAATATATTCAGGCAAAATAAATACTTGTCTTAAACTATAGTTCAAAATTATACTATGTCTGAATTACAGATTTTGACAACTGTGTTAATAAAACGCTGTGAATAATGTTCAGTGCACAGAACAAACCCTGTATCTGGGTTTAATTATAATGATGAATAGAAGTCAGACACAGGCATCATCCCAGAGTAGTCATGCATTGTAATGTCCCATAGATACTGAAATAATGGAATCCGGTGCACTTTGTTCTCTTAGATAAGTCTCCTGCAGCTCAAACAGAAAGGCCAAGAGCACCCAGCCTCATCCAATTCTGCAAGGTTCGCACACTGAGTCATCAGAGGTTCCTATCTCCACCACTAAGATGCATCTTCTGGCAATAAATAAAGTCAGGTAAATATTGCTCCATTTCTGTCTGGCTAGAGCTTGTATACAAATTATCAGGAGAGCCAGACAGACTGATAGTGGTGAGGGCTATAGAGAAACCTTACAGTCTGTACAGAACTACCGTACAAATATACATAAACTAGGTTATAGATATATTTCTGGGTTATATTCTAGTCTGATTTTTTTTTGAAGCAGTTTTGCCGTGACAAAGATTGGAAACTGGCAGTATCTGGTAAAATTAATGGCTTTAATCATGGCTGCAGAATAGCAGCATTAGAGTCATAGAATCACTAAGGCTGGAAAAGACCTCTTAAGATCATCAAGTCCAACCACTGACCCAACACCCCCATGCCACTAAACCATGTTGCAAAGTGCCACATCTACATGTTTTTTGAACACTTCCAGGGGTGGTGACTCCACCACTTCCCCAGGCAAGCCTGTTCCAATGCCTAACCACTCTTTCAGTGAAGAAATCTTTCCTAATATCCAACCTGAACCTTCTCCAGCACAACTTGAGGTCATTTCCTCTTGTCCTATCACTAGGTATCTGGGAGAAGAGACCAACCTCTACCTCACTACAACTTCCTTCCAGGGATTTGTAGAGAGTGAGAAGGTCTCCTCTGTGTCTTATTTTCTCCAGACTGAATAACTCCAACTTCCTCAGCTGCTCCTCAAAAAAGACTTGTGCTCTAGCCCTTCACCAGCTTCACTGCCCTTCTTTGGACCCACTCCAGCACCTCAGTGTCTTTCTTGTAGTAAGCCTATGCAGCATTCAAGGTGCAGCCTCACCAGTGCTGAGTACAGGAAAAGAAAAAGCACTCCTTACTTTCCTCCAAATCAGCACTGACTGATTTTTTTTTTTTTTTTGCTTATCACTGGATATTCACATGCCTTCTGAAATTTTATTAGTCATAAGCCAGTCATTTCCTTGATGCTTTTAGGACCTCTCTTAGCAGTCCAAACTCTAATGACATGTGGACTAACTACAGTCCAAACCACTGGAAAACTCAGCATTGTCAGCCAGCTTAGATTTGTCTTTGACTGAGGATGAGGTTGTCCCTGCCTGGACATCTGGCCTTGGAGTGCAGTGAACTACAAACAAGGACTGCATCTGAACTGTGCCTCTAGAAATACAAACTGCTCCAAGTGGGGAAAAAGCAGACAAGAGGACACAGAGGCCTCTCCATCATCCAAAAATACTATCAAGGGAAACAGGTTTCAGTATTGCAAGTTTAAGTCTGCAAATTCATCACTGCACGCTAGGGCTAAGGGAGGAACTCAATTTCCTGAGTCACAGTTTCTCTCATTCCTCCCACAGTTTCAGTCCTCCCCCAGGTACCTCTCTGCTCTACACCATGCCCAAACTAAAACTAGTAGCTAAAAACAGCGGTAGGATGAGAAGGCTCAAAAATGAGCCCAGCCTTTGATACGATGGTATGTGTGCACGCACGTGTGTGCAGCAGAGAGCGTGCATAAACATTCTGGCAGATCAGCAGAAATGCCCAATGCAATAAACCAGCTGGTTGTGATTTGGCTGACGCAACTACAGTTGAAAGGACAGTTCTTTATCTCCTCCTCCAGTTGCTGCACACGTCTGCTGTTTGTCCGTGTAACTGCATGTGGATCCTGGCCCAGCAGCTTTTATGCCACCGGCATTCTGACTTTCTTCTTCACTGATGAGAAACAAAGTGGCTGGCAGATTCCTGTGGAGGAGTGGTAAATAAAAAACCCCACTCTCTGTAACTGTTTGGTCTCTTGAAAATTGTTTCATTAGTTCACAAGAAAGTCACAGTTGATTTGCTTTAGTCCATTCCACAGATCATTATCTCTTCAAAACATAAAACTAGTTTATTTTCTGTAGTTCAGAAACTGAAGTCCAGATGAACAGCCAGCAGCAGCTGCTGATCACAGAAATGAACCAGTGGTACATGTGGGAAGCATAAGAGTGTCCTAAACATGGTGGTCCTAGATTTTAGGGAGGGCAGTATCGCTTGTTTGGGTTGGCTTGACTGAAAGAATGCACAATCTCCCAGCATAATGAAGATTCATCATCCTGATAAGGCAGGATTTCTAATTATTATCTGCACAGACTCTTCATTCCTATCAATCGAGCATCTGGAACACGAGCTGCAAATAAATGCTGAACTATCAGATTCCAAACCAGATTTCAGGAGACTTATCTACTGCCTTAAACAGATCTTCTGATAAAGCTCCCTCTCCACAGCAGCAAGTCTGTCATAAATTCCTGCAGAGGTTCGTTTTATAATGGAGGAATATTATTTTACTAAAATCCAATTATCATGGAACATTTTACAAACACAAATTAAATTAGTAAGCATGCCTGCACTAAAGATAAAACTTTATTACTCCTCTACTTCTCATTTTACAGTGAGGAAACTAAAGCACAGATCAGTTAAGTGATTTGCAAAAAGTTACCAGCTAAACAGAAGACTGAACTAAGAATGACAATGGCTTATGCTAGGGCTGCTTCACTCATTTTTTTGGTGAATTTTACATTGTTTATTTTTGGGGGTGGGTTTTTTGGGGATTGAAATCCACAGTGCAGCTTTGCCCAGCAAGAAGCTACACACAATTCTCTCTCTGCTGGGACAGGTCACTACTGCACCCACCCCCCACAAGGCTGGTAGAATGACAAGAAAGGTAGTGTCTTCAACAAATTACATCCTACGTTCAGGAAGCAAGACAAATCTTCACTTTTGAGACCTTCACAATGTTAGAGCAAATTTTTCTTGTAGTCTAAATCAAGACTGAAGCTTGCTTTGCTTTGTAGGGTCAAAGAACGGTGACTCTTCCGCTTTTTCCCCTGAAGAGGTTTTACTCTAACTCAACCATGACATCCTGAAAAACCTGCTCATTTTGTAATTCTTTGGTCTCTTAGGAACTGTTTCATGAGCTCATAGAAAAGTCAGGGCTGATTTGCCTTAGTCTATTCCACAGACCATTACCTCTTCAAAATATAAATATGTTTCTCTTTTTGTGCCTATGGGGAGGCAGTAACAAGGACAAGCATAAAGACTGGAAGATACAAGTCTGTCACAAGCAAGTAGTGTTATTTTTAGTTTCCTGACCTTACGTTCTGCAACCAGTTTGACCACAACCATTACTAGTGTCTGCAGAAGCACTCTTGAAACGGAGGGTTTTTGGTTTTTTGAAGTGATCAACAGGGACATGGGAAGACAGGGAGGGCCTCTGTATTGCATCTTGACCCAACTTAAGACATTTCCTGCAGAAATCCATGTAGAACAGCAAACAGTACTCCATCAACTGTGATTATAAACATAGTCTCTTCTTTCAAGAATTCCTCTTGGAAAATCTTCTGGCCAGAACTGTTAGGAACAGATCTTTACCAATTGGTGACCACACAGTAAGTCTAGACACCAGCTCTAATTTTCGTAATAGAAAGATGGTAACACAGAGAACTCAAACATCAGCATACACTTCCCATTTCCTCTCACCATGTCTAACACATCCATAACCAACTGGGGTTAAAAAACTATTCTAAGCAGGCAAAAAATTACAATATTCAGCCCATCTTCATTAAATATATTCATCAAGAACATTTACGAATGGGTATTTTCAAGATTAAAGTTACCCAACTCTGCAGTACCACCTGTATCTGAACACCATTTTCAGGTTTGCCTTCCCGCCTCTTGTCTCCCAGCTTTTTACCCTAGCAAAATGAAGAAAGCACTAATCAGCCAGCATGGCAGGCTAAGCTGAAACCAGTATGCATTGAGACAGGAAATACAGGTGCACAGTTTTTTCTAACCTACCTAGAACAGAAGTTACATTAGGATCCTCAAGAAGCTTTCTACCTAGCACTGATTACCAGCAATAAAATTCTCTGGACAACTTGCTAAGCTCTTCAGACTTGGAAGGAGTAAGAAGCATCATGGCACACTGTTCCCTATTCAAATAACTTCAAATGCTATTACAATGAAGTTCATAATACATATATTCCATTACTATCTGGATAAACAAGCTGTGTATCCCTATGCAGATGTTAAAAAAATTATTATTGCTTTGCACATATAAATATGCACATACAAATAATTTACCAGAACTGCACCATAAGACATGAAGGGCTTATATATTTCCAAAGTCCAGCCATCTAAATTTATTACAACTATTTAACAGGAGGGACTTTACCACTTCATGCTTGGTCTCTCAAAGTTAGAGGTATTATTCCAGAACACTACTATAGCATTTGTTCATTCCTGAGAATGAGTTATATAAGGAATCTTAAGAAATCATATTCTTGAAAAGAAGTAAACACAAAACATCACAGGCTTATACTCTACCATTTCTTACCCGTGCAATAAATTCTCAACTTCAGCTCTACTGCCACCTTCTCTCCTCACCGAAGCTTATCCTCCACCTAGGGCACTGCTGACAGAAAGCACTAGCCAGCAACACAACAACAAAGAGACACTCTTGTTTGAAGCTCTTTGAAGTTTCCACCAGACTGCAGAACTGTGGACTGGAGCTGTATGTCAGTTCACATCCACAAATGCAGCTGTAATTCATGTATGTCATCACCAAGATGTGGAGGACAAGCAGAGAAAAGGGCAAGACCTCATAGGCAATTTTTAATCATAGAATCACAGAACCGTCAGAGTTGGAAGTGACCTTAAAGATCATCTAGTTCCAACCCCCCTGCCTGGTATATACTCCTTTCTCTTACATGAAAGTAAACTTACAAGTTGGTTTGCTTTTTTTCCATGCATAGCCTTCCATTGTAACATCTTCCCATCACATCTTTCCTTGTATGCTGTTCCAACACACACCAACAATTCTACCTTTTGCACAACCACTCAATGCTAAATTATAACATGTTCTACTACTGTAGCCTATCATCTCATACAATACACACGAAGATGATAAATCATCTCATTTACAGCCCAAGAGAATTTTGTACAGGTGCTTCTATAAACAGGTGCAACTCTCGTACCGGAGTTTTCAATTTTGAATGCTACTGATTGCCATACCTTTCAAAAGACAGCATCAGAACACCAAGGTAATATATTAAGGCACAATGAGAGCATACCAAAAGCATTGTGTCTCTGTTGAGCAAAATACATCCAACACATGCATCCACAAGGGCATGTTTCACACAGAAATGCAACAGATTATTTCAAGAACATTTTCTGGCTGTTCAAACTGAGAACCTCTTCAGTGTCTTGGATAAGCGACATTCCAGGGTTGGATCTATTGTGCTGCATTCAGGCCAAGGGGACCCTGGAGAGTGACTATCATTACAGACTGCTGTGCCACCTCCCTGAACTGGGAATGGCTGGAACAAAGCACAACAAGACAAAATAGATGGGCATAAGGTTAGAATGCATATAAGTGATGCTCAGTTAACAGAGGAAGCCCAAAGAGGCTACTTCAGCAACTTTGGTTTAAGAGAAGCCATGAGACATCCTGAATTTTGCTTTCAAAAGCTGCTGTCCCCAAAAGCTTTTGGAAGATTATGGGAGCACGACATTGGATTAAGCTCATGTTTGTGATCTCTCATCTCATTTTGTGCCTACAACCTAATCAAAGGAGTATCCAGGTCAAAAGGTTTTAAATTAATCTCTCCAAAGAGCAATAATAAAAAAATTAAAATCCACCAGATCCAGTGAAATATTTTATCTGGGCCTGTAAGAGAACACAGGGTGGTACTGACTAACAGGGCACACTTTGGATCTCTTCAGGTAAAGGGATAAAATATTTTATTAGTCTGTCTGCCACATCAACATATTAAACATGCCTTTATGAGTTCAGTATAAACACCAAGAACTGCACCTATTTCTCACGCTTTTGGCTTATTAAATTTAGCAAGTGGTATACACCTTTTTTAGAAGACTGCAGTGTATTTTCTCCACATTAGTACTTTTTTGAAACTTGGGGAGAAAAGATAAAAAGTATTTTGTACTTTACTGTGTAAAATTCCAAAGTTTAATAAACTGGCAAATTATTTCCTGCAACTATTAAGGAACTATTTCAAAAGAGAAATAGGTGACAAGGATTAAGAAAAGGGGTACATCTGTTTTGCAACACAAAGTCTTTGAGAAGAACTACTAGAATTAAGAGAAAGTGGAAAAAAAAGAACTTGCATGGAATAACAGCAGAAGGCATATTGCCAACAGATGGCAAAGTCATACACAGAAAAGGAAAACAAACTTGAAAGCATACTCAATTTTGAGAACTTGAGGAAAAACAAACTAACTCTTCCTAATCACAGATTCACTGGTTAAAAATGGAGTTGAATGTGCTTAGCACTTAGAAAAACAGTTGTAATTTCTGGGTTCTAAAATGGAGGCATCCAAAATTAGTATCTGTCTATGCAAATATTGGTCCACTCTTGAAATCACTTCCTTCCCCCCTGCCACACAGAGACACTTTTTTTTTGGTGTGTTTTAATTATTTCCCTTGTTAGCTATTAAGGTTGATGCACTGGAAAACATCTGACACTTTAATGGACCACTTTCTCATTAACTCAGATACCTGTTTAATACACTTACTCAAATAAGACGACACCTGTAGGTTCATTTATTTTCCTGTACACCGTGTTCTCAGCCAGCCATCCACACTTATGAACAAGAATTTCTTCATGAAGAAAAATAAAGAACACCCAGTCACAGAGGAAGAATACTTATCTACACTGAAATCCACATGAGAAGGCCTGCATAAGGTATATACTCAGAGCTAACAGGTTGTTTTCAAAGGGGAACAAAAAAAAAACATAACTCCACAAGTCTTTGTAGAATCACAGATGTAAATGCAATTAATAGAAAAAAAACACTCAAACTTTTTATGTTTATTTGACAAAAACACAATGTATTTCTAAACTGCATGGACAATTCAGGCTTAGTTTTTAGAACAATGCAAACCATAAAACACTTAATCTGCCACCAAGTACTTTCTATTTACTGGACTTCAGCAGATGCAGTTCAAAACTCAGAAAAAAATTTCCCTGATCAAGGAATTTAGTCTAGTATTAAGCTTTTGCACCCAAGTAGTTACCACACTCCCAAGAAACACCAGCGCAGCCTCACTGCACCAACAATGGCTGTTACTTGTGGGGCTTCCTATCAGGGCTGTAATTCTTGAACTTGCTAAAGCATCTGCAGATTACACGTCTGCCCAGTTAAATACTTCCTGATATTTTGTTAATTATACGTCAAGGTCTGCAACTACTGAATGACTCCCATCCTAGAAGAGAGCTCCGAAGTCTCCCTCCAGAATTTCTGTCTCAACTGGCATTCCTATAAATTTCTCTGCAACATAACCTATGATCTCAAATAGGAAAATACTTTTTAAACTTGAATAAAATGGAAAGTGATACCACCGGAATTTACTTTTTTCTTATTTTTTAGTGCTCTACAACCTTTCACAGTAGATGTCCTGTTTAGGGCAATATACATTTCTATATATGGGGATGGAGATGATACGGAGCAGACAAGTGCAACCCCAAGTTCAGCTTCCCCTTTCCGCGGCCATCCCCCCGGGAAGCAGCCAAGTACAGGGTTCTTATATTAACGCCATCACACCCCGACATCAAACAGATCCTCCGCGGTACAAGAAAATATTCGGCTTTTTTTTTTTTCCGTCCCTCCAACATGTAAAGTAACAGATTCTCTCCGCGACGGAAAACCCGAACAATGGGAAACACTTCCCCGCTGGTGCCTCACAAGACCGAGGGAAACAGGATCCACTGCCCTGGGAGAGTTACTTACTGGCGATCAGATACTGCTAAAAATACAGGAGCGAAGACCTGGCGGCGCTGAGCGCGGCCGGACACAACCCAGGCAGTACAGGCGCCCGCGGTCCCCGTCCCGGAGCGACAACCGAGCAGAGACAACGCCAGAGAGTGATGTCACCACAGGCAGCCAACAAAGAACGCGGCACCGGCCCGAGGGCCAGCGTCTGTCCTCCTCCTCCTTCTTCGGGACCCCGCGGCCAGACTGACAACGAGACCGATCCCCTGTCCCTCCTTGCCGGGCCCGGCCCGCCCTACGCTACCTGCCACCGGAACCTCGCCTCCCGTCTGCCGAGAGGCCCGAGCTGTGAGACTAGAAGAGACAAAGCGGCTTCCCCCCTCGGTACGCGCGAGCGGAAAGAGAGAGGTTCGGGCGGGCGCCCAGCGTAGGAGCGGCGGCGGCAGCAGCGGTCCCCGACCCGGCCCTCAGGGCTAGCGGCCTGGCGACTGTCACGCGCCGCGGACCCCGCGACCCTCGCCTCATCCCCTTCCCCGGGGCCCCGCCGCCACCCCCTGCTCGCTCCGCTCCCTCCGTCCCCTTCTAGCCTCCGCTCTCCGCCGCGGCGCTCCCCGCCCCCTGCCCTACCTGATATGGCGGCGGCGGCTCCTGATCCGGCTCGGCCCCATCCCCGTAGCTGGCTCTGTCCGACTGGGACTCGTGAAGCAGCGAGATGTCATCCGAGGTGGGGGACTTGAGGCAGTTCCCCATCTTCCCCCCGGGGAGCGGGGCTCCCCCTCCGCCTCTTCCTCAAGGACGGACCGCCAGCCCCACCGGCGGCGGCTCCTCGCCCTCAGCCTCCCCGCCGCAGAGCGCAGCCCGCAGCCGCCCCACCGGGGAAGCTCATGCCAACCCCGGCCCTAAGCGGCTTAGCAACAGCCTGGCCGCCTCCCGCTTCGCTCCACAGCCGCCCCCGATCCCCGATCCGGGGGGGGCGGCAGGACTGGCCTCCCACCCCCCGGGGGGGCGGCGGCGTGGGGCAGCAGGCTCCGGTAGAGTCCGCCCGCCCCACGGCAGCCCAGCGCTGTTCTGCTTCCTGGTCACCAGCTCCCTGCGCACTGGGCTTTGTCGCACAAAACGCCCTAGCTCCTCCTCTCACTCCTCCCCACCGGGCCAGGTTAGCAGCTCAAAGGCCTCACTCTGCAGCGCCCGGTTCTGGCCTCTCAGCGGAGTGAGCCCTGCCTGCCCCCGGCGGGACGATGCGAAGCGGGGCGGAAGGGGGGAACGGGGCCGGCTCTGTCCAGTTGCCGCAGCCTGATGGGTGCTAGGCTCCCCCCACCGCGGTCCCCAAAATGGTGGGTGCCGCTTTGCTCCACCTCCGGGAGCGCTTTGTTATTGTGGTGATTTTTTTTTCCGAGCATGGCGGCAGGGCTGGCGCGGAGGGGTCGGGCCGGTGGTACCGGGGTAGCGGCCTCTTTGCGGCGGCTGCAGAGACTACCTCGCCGCGACCCAAGTCGGTGTGAGGCCGTGGATTCTTCCCCGGCGCGTGGTCCAGCCTTGGGTTCTTTCTGAGACCAGACAGGAGATTACTCTGGTGCTTATCGCTGACTTAAGTTACTTGAGTGGGCACAGTTTGTAGTTGTAGGGGCAAGGCACTGAGCCCCGAATGTGGAGCGAAAAAGGCAACAGGCACTTGTTGTATCACTTCTATGTTTCCGAAGGTAGCTGGTCAGGCCTTTCATGTGGTAAGCAGATACTTAAAGATATGTATGTGTGTACATAAAGTATGTATTTTTAGCTCTTTTCTGTTCCTTCATAAACATTTATTTTCACTTGGATATAAGTATAGATAAATATATATATACATGCAAATTTCAAAACAGTGACTGCCCCTTTCTCACTGCGTTGGTATGCTGGCACTGGCCCACACTGAGAGGAACCACACATTTTTTTTCCCTCTGCAGGATGATCCTTTTAAGTGTTTTTTTTCCAGCTTTGTCATCTGGGACAGTTCCTCAAAATCCCTTCTTAGCTTTCAGATTCAGACCATGGAATATATTTTAAAAATCCATTTTTGTTACAGTATTTTTTTTTAAAGTAGAGCAAATTCAGTGCAGATGAGAAGAGCTAGGAAGTATGGACTGTTCTGCTATACAGCACAGCCAGTGCTTACCACAGAGTTCTTTGCTGATCCATGTCGGTCCTGGTTTGCACTAGGGCTTCCATCTTGGGTCTGTGTATCTACAAACCAGGTGTCCACAGTGACATATTTGACCCCGCTACTTTTACTTAAGCATTTGAGAGGTCCTATGGTAGACCCCTCAGCCTAGGAACATTTTGCTGATTATTTGTCTGAGTTCTTCCTTGAAGATTTCATTTGCTTACTGTGTAGGAGGGAGTTTTTTTACTGCTTATCAGTGCATAACTGAAACAGTTCCAGTGTAAAATCTGTAGCAATAGAAAAGTTATTGCTGGCATCTATGGGATTCAAGCACAGTTTTAGGCTGTTCTAAGAAAATGTGAGTAAAAATGGTTCTTGAGTTGTGAGCATTGCTCAAGATGAGAGGCTTTGCAATGAAGTACTGTAAATAATGAGTGTTGTACATGACTTGGTCATTTGGGTGTTTGAGTATGTTGAATTAGTTTAATAGGAGAATTAGGCAAGCAGTCATTGGAGAGGATCCAGCAAATCACTGCATCATCCAGTCATGGTTTAAAGGCTAAGGCAATGTCAGAGCTGTCTGCTGCAAGAACCTTGTGGTGAGGCTTCAGCTCTGTAACTTGTATTTTCACTTGTGCAGTGGCAATATTGGGAACAAGATTACTGGCGACTAGAAAGACTGCTTTATTCAGCTGTTATTTCATGGTTTATTCTCTCTGTGGAACTTCAGCCTGTGTCCTTGGTGTAGTTCTATGTAGACCACAGGCATGTGCTGCAGTCTGCCTTGCAGTCCTGATTCTGTACAGTGTGCAGGTCCTTTGGGAGCATGTGGTGCCTCCCTGCTGGCAGGCATGCCAAGATTTCCTTTCTTCGGAAACCAGCGTGCAAGCACAGGTCTCTGGCCGTGTCCTGGGATATACTCTGGGGTCCCACAGTATAGATGTTGCATTTATTAATCTTGAGGCAGATCTCCAAAAGGAATAACTGCTAAGCCCAGTTAAAGCTTTCCCATTAGTAGGTACAGGATGCTGTAAATCTGGACTCTGTTTAAAAGATGGAAACTTGTCAAATACCAAAAAATATGTACTTTTCTTGGTGGATTCACAGAGAGCGAAGAGGAAACAGCAGTTTGCATTTAGCTTTGCAGCATGGCAGGCTCTGCATCCCTGGGAGCTCAGAATGAGGAAGAGCCGTGACCAGTCATTACTGGGTGCCTCAAAGTAGGGATGGTTTAAGCCACTTGTTTTTCTAAGCCATTCACTCCTGTTATGTCAAGTAGGTGATTAATAATGGCTTTGCAACACCAACTCAAAACTTGTGCAGTAGTCCAGGAGACAGAGAAGGAAAAAATTCTTGTGTTCATGAATGCACAAATGTTGTCTTTTAAATATCTTTGCATACGCTGTGATGTGACTGTGAGGCTACATCTTTTGATACCACATTTTTTGCAGCTTTTTTACTGAAAAATCTTTGGGTTTGAGTTAAAAAACACTGAGGACTTGAAAAATCTTCCTTGATGATAGTTTTTCTGAAAACATGACATCATAAATTGCCTAACTTAGAGATAAAAGACCCTTTGGTCATTTTACATGATCCATATTCATGTTATTTTTGGACAACATTTTAGGTGTGTTTGGTGTGTCATGCTCAAAAAAAAATTCTGAAAGACCTTTTCTGTCCTCGGTGTGGAAAAGTTTTTTCAATTCCTTTTGTTCCACCAGATTTATTTTCCTAGCACTTATCATCTCTTATTATGTCTTATCTTTCTTCCAGATAAGACTGTTTTCTCAGTTCATATACAGAAGCCCAGTTAATTTCTGTGTGCAGTCTTTCCATGCCATGGTACCTGTAGGTTCCAAGATAGTGCTGTTTGCTGAGGTAGTGTTGGTGAATAAGGTGCATCACATTTTAAAAACATTTTTCTGGAAAAGAAGTCCTTGCATGCCCCTGGAGACTGGAAGTAAATTCCATTCTTCTGTTATGTATGTGAATCTAATTGTGGGGATGACAGAGTTAATTTATCTGGTTGTAAAGAAAACAGCATCTTCTAAAATGCACATTATTATTTTTAGTTTTGTTGATTTTAGCTAAACTGTAGACATTTCTCAGTATGTTTTACAACTGTATGTTGTTTTCTGAGAGACAGTGAATGCACCACTAGAAAGCAATTACAGGACTAATATATTTCCCTGAAATGCAATTTGTGATGCAGCAATTTTGCTCATGTTTCTAAAAATTACTTAAACTTCTGCTTAAATTATCCTGGTATCACAAAGACCACTTATATGAATTTACTCCAAAGATATCATCTTGGTAAGGATGTGTTTTCCCTTATTGCCATAAATAAGCTGCTTTGCATAACAACAATGTAACAAAAATGTTTACCACAAGGAGTGTGGTGCCTACCTGGTCCATATGCTGAGGCACCTACACTGTATGTCTCAAAGGAAAAACCCAAACAAAGCAGACAGTCATCATACAAAAGCAACCTCTTCAAACAAACCCTCTGTCACCCAGCTTCATGGTGAATTTTGTGTAGGAGTCAATTTTCCTTTTTCTCAGTGTATCACATATTACCACAGTCTCAACTTCAAGAATGATCAGAGACCTAGAAAACATGATCTAAGAGGAAGGACTGGAAGAATTGGGGTTGTTTAGACTGAAGAAAAGTGTTCAGAAAAGTGGTAATGATCTTCAGAAATGTAAAAGGTTTCTCTGCCAAGAGAAGGAATATGTTTTTCTTCATGTTCAGTGGGTCTAGGGCAAGAGAAGATGGACTTGGAGATTTAAGGTAAACCTTAGGAAACAATTTAAAACTGAAAAAGTAGTTTAGATTGCATGGGAATCTCTGAAAGGTGGCTTAGGTCAAATGTTTCAGGAATGGTTTTAGTTGCGGTTGATTATATACAGATAACCCCAAAAGGTTCCAGACTGGTTTATATAGTTTCATTTCTCTTCAACAAATGCATTACTGCTTTGTTCATTAAAGTCTCGCTCTTCATTGTATTCTTAGAAAATGCCAGTAGCAAAACATAGCAGTGGGTAAAAAAACTGGGTAAGTAGAATGGGTGGTTAAGTTCCCAATAGCAGAATATTAAGGAATCAGAGTTACTGCAGGATAACTGTTGGTTTTGAGTGGGAATGTGACTTGCTAACACATCCTGCTGGCAGGCTTTGAGACATTTGAGTACTGGACTGGTGTTCAGCAAGTTGTGGATGTCCAATACACAGAGCTCCATGTTTTAACTAATCTCTTAAATTTCAGTTTAATTTAATTTTAAATGTTAGTTGAAGTACAGATCTTTCTTTGCTTTTTGCTGTGTGTGAAGACTTCCTGAATTTGCTAGAAGGAAACTCTCTCCAGAGTTCACCAGTGGCCAGTTTGTTAGTCATCAAGTACCATCACTGCAAATTTAGGGGTATTCTGCCCAAGATGTGGGGGAAAAAGATGGATATTTGGAGTAACAGGTCCAGAAGCCAAAATTACACCAGCTAATTAGGGGTGTGAAGTTGAACATGATGTTGTTTCATCTGAATTTTACTTTTATTTGGGGGGCATTTTGTTCCTCATAAAGCCTGCAGTTCACTGCAGGAGTAAGGCAATATCCAAAATGCTTCTTCCTCTTTGAAACAGAATTGGGACATTTACCATTTTTCCAAACAGAATATGCTTTCTGCTGCACAACTCAAAATATGTCTTCTTCACTTTCTCCTAAGTCTTCTAAGTCTTAAATTTTTATTAATTTTCACCATTTTTCCTGTAGCCTAAAATCTCTGGTTTCTTCCTGTAGGTAGCTACAGGTCTTCTGCAATAACAGAGTGAGAAAATGACACATGGAAAGATTCTTGAGAACCTATGGAGTGTGACCCTCTGACATACAGCTCCCCCAGTCCACAATCACCCATGTCTTTTTCACTCTTTGACAGAAAACTGCTGGAACTGTTTCTGGATGCTGAATGGTGGCTGTAGGTGCTGTTTTATAATACCTTGCAATTTCAAAATTTTTCTTAACACCTAACATTTCTACAAGTCAAACTCTTTATTACATCTCCTGTCTGCCTGGTTGCAGTGATTTTAGATATCTGAAGACTGATACATGTGCAAAAATGCCATTTATCAAACTTAGTGTCTTTCATTTTCCATAATACAGCAACATTGACTCCAGTTTGTAGTGCGCTGTCACTTCCTATCCTTCCCCATGGAATTCATGCCTACTCAGATGTCTTAATTTATGCTTCTCCAGATAATTATTCTGAAGGATACCATTTTGCACTTCCTGTTGCAACTCTGGTCTGTGACAGCTTAGGTGGCTGAATTGCAGAAGAAAAAGTTACTGGAGACTGAACCGAAGGAGTGTGAGGAGGAACCCATGAAGATTTTTTTTTTTGTGGCCTTCCAGTATCTGAAGGGGGCCTACAAGAAAGCTGGTGAGGGACTTTTTAGAAGGTCAGATAGTGATAAAATCAGGGGAAATGGGTGTAAGCTAGAGGAGGGTAGATTTAGATTAGACATTACGAGGAAGTTCTTCACTATGAGGGTGGCTAGACAGTGGAACAGGTTGCCCAGAGAGGTTGTGGAAGCCTCATCCCTGGAAGCTTTTAAGACAAGTCTTGGTGGGGCCCTGGGCAACCTGATCTGGTGGATGGTGTCCCTGCCAGGCAGGGGGGTTGGAACTAGATGATCTTTGAGGTCCCTTCCAACTGTGACAATTCTATGATTCTATGATTTTGTACAAAAAGTGTGATTGTGAATCACTGCCTCTGGCACTGGGGAGTCTTTGGGAAATGAAGTGTTTCACCTTCCAACTCTGACAATTCTATGATTCTTAAGATTCATTTTTTCTTTTTGAATAATCCATATGTGTACACCATTCTTGGAGGGAGAACAGACTAGAAATTTGTACCAATATTTACTTTTGCATGCACAAACACTTCTGTTGTCTGATGAAATACTGTGCTTCCTGCCAAAAATTCTAGGAAACAACTGCATCATGCAGAACACAGGAATGATCATAAATTAAGTCTTCCTGATTTCTCTGGTACTACAAAGAGGGATACAAGAAGGCAGTTGTACATCCCAATTAGTCTGTCCTGGTTTTGGTCGTGTGGAGATTCCTATAAGACATGAAAATGTCAGTTGTTTAAGCTTACAAAAGAGGAGTGAGGCTTTTTTTTCAGTAGAGTAAATACATTTTAAATAAATGCTTCCCACACACTGATACAAGACAGCTAAAAGTCCTGTAAGTCTATTCCTGGGGTGGGGGGTTTTAAATGTTTACTTTTTTTTTGTCTCAGAATAAATTATTTCTCATTTATTTTGAAGTTCATGCCTACAGTTAGTTTTTGTAACAGCTAACTTCCCTTTTAGTTAAGTCTGTAGAAACTGCAGGCGATGTGGAGCTACTTTCTCTAACTTTTTTTTTTTTTTGAGGTATTATCATCTTAACAGGAGCATCCTAATGTGCCATTGTTTGAAAGTGTGGGCTAAAAGTGTTCTTGTCAATTGTGATGCCATTCATAGCTTTTGCATCAGAATCTTAAAGTGAGATAAAAATATCTCTGTTGTAGAAGCCCCATCTTGTGGACAACCAATCAATGACTACTTCAGCACAACAGAGATTTTAAATACTTTGAAAATTGGAATCAGTAGTCCTTGCAATAAACTGGAGAGTCTTCATATTGTTGAGCCATATGGGAACTTCATTCATGTGTAGAAATCAGCATATACTTTTTAAAGACTATTGCACAATTTCCAAGAAGTAGTCAATTACAGAGAGGTGGTAGACAGGGATAGAAACAAGGACATTGTCCTCAGAACTCTGTTTTAAGTCTGCATCAGCTAAAACACTAACAAGCCTGACTCCTGCCTTGAATTCCCAAATAGTTTTGTGTAGCATTAGTATAAACAAGTCTTTGGGAGGTAAAATCACATAAGGGCAGAAGGACATTCTTTGAAAATACTGTTAAGACAGAAAGAATAGCAAAGTATGCATGAAAACTGACCCTGGAAACTTTGGGGATATCCTTAAGGAGATACTTGGATTCAGCACAAAATAATGGAAGAAGGCAAGGAACTCCAGAGCCAATGGGTCAATGTACTTGGTAGGAAAAGTGTTAGGAAGGTAAAGAGTGTGAAAACAAGGCTGTGATAAAAGCTATTTTCAAATTTCAGTTTGACATTAGTAGAATATATTACATATATTCTTTTATATAGAAAAATGTAAGCATATACTTAGAATATCTTTTTGTCACTCTGGAGGAATTGGGTTTCTGTATAATAGTTTTCTATTTCTCCTATATGAAGATATTAGGAAACTGTATAATAGTTTTCTATTTATTACAAAGTAGGCAAAAAGTATAGCGACATCTAGGGAAAGTTTGGCAGAAGTGCCTCCATGCTCAAACATCAGTAACTCCATTTTTTTACTGCTCAGGTTGGCATTTGACAGTTCTCCTCCTCGCAGAAAGAATAATGTTTGGAGTAACATAACTTCTTGAGAAACAAACATAACGAATATGACAATATGATCTTTATTTTAAGGTTTTAGAGTGGTCCCACTGGGCATTTTGAGTGGCTATAGTAGAAAAGAGCTTCACCTCACTGAATTTGCAAGTAAGATCTGTGTGAATTTTAAGCAGGAGACAGGTATGTGCTTAAATCCAATCTGCTCTGCAAAAGACATCCTACAGCTCTAACTGAATATGTAAACACTTTTTTTTCTTTGAAGGTAGTATACCCAGGGATGGTTTGTTTGGAGTGGCTTGCTTGAAAGGGATAATGAGAGAAAAAGGAATATGGTATGTGAATTGGGGCCATACCAGCCACTTTTCTGGGAGGAGAAGAGAGGTTGCTATTCCTACAGGTGGATGTCTGACTAAGCACAGTGATTAAAAAAGAGACAGAAGTTCATGATCTGGACATCACAAAGCCAAGAAAGAATTTCCTAGTTCTTATCAAGAGAATTCTGAATTAAGTCTTCACTTTAAAGACATATGAGGTACAATATATTTTAATACTTAAAATTAACTGTAAAAGTGACTGTACATCTGCCACTTTAAAATCTAGTTTAATGTAACTGTTTACTTCATATTGAATCTAAAGACTTGTATTTTCATCCTTCAGGAGTCTGGGATTTCATAAGCACAACTCATTTGTAACATAAACAGATCTAAAAAAGTCACCATTCTTAATAAATTAATAGATAAAACTATAAATGCACATTACCACCCTATTATTATATTGCAGCAGTGCCTGAGGATGCTTAGGAGTTCCTAAGAATCTCCTTTTGTTTCACACAGCAGTCGAAAGCCTCTTTTGAAATCGAATCTTATGGTTTTGGTGAAAGGCATCTTTGAGGAATTGTCTAAGCCAGGGCAAAACCTTTGAGAAAAATGCATATTCTCAATTTTAACCTCAGTCTGCTCCTTAAGGAAGGGAATGTTAATATTTTAGCAATATATTGGACTAACATTTTTACTTGAGAGCAAATTCCACTGGAGCCAGCATCTGCAATAAAAATCTTTCTTAGCGTGAAATGAAATCATGAAAAGAGCTTTGTGGCTCCTTTCTGCAGAAGGTGTTTCATTCTTAAGAGACAGGGAACAGCAGATGCAAGTTCACCCCTTAAGGGAAGAGTGTATGAAGTGGGAACAGCTACTTAGAATTCCCTGCACTTAAATAACGAAGCATGAAAAATTCAACAAGAGAATTACAGACAGATATTAGCATGGTGTGAAATCTAGAGAAGAAGCTGTAGCCTAGGAAAAGAAAATTAATATGTTAAGCTTGTAATAAAAGGGTGTTGGAAAGCAAGAATTCATTCCAGAGGTGTTCAGGGAGGGAATGATTGCTCAGAATCCCTGCTTCACCAAAGTGTCTTCATTGTAGTACAGAGGAAAGGACAACCCCTGGTATGAAGGACAGACTATTCCTTATTCTGGAAAGAATGCTCTAGAAAAAGCCAGTATTAGTAAAACCAGAAGACTCTGGAGGCAAATAAGACAAGGGCCAGCATTCAGTGATATTTTTTATTTTAGATTGTATTAGAAATTACAGCTGTTTGTATATGCCCATATAAGAAGCAAGGAAATGTGACATCAAGACACTGAAGAGTAATCTGTTGTACGTTCCTCTGCTAATATGTACTGTATAAAATGTTCAGATGCAGTGCATCATAAACAGAGGGATAATTGCTAAAAGTTGCAGAGTAGTGTGAATCCCTTGTACTAATAGATTTTATCAAGAAAATACAGCAGGACTGGAAACTCAAAACTTGCAGTAAGCCACTGGCAGAAGAGTTGTGTAGGTGTATGACATTGATTTGAAAGGGAATGAAGAGGTGTGACTTGTGAATTGCTGCTTTTTAAAATTAGTGCACATGTAGGTCATGTTAAAAAAGCAAGTAAGTCTTCATCCTTTTCTCTTTATTATGCACATTTTTGTGTTTTGTTTGGTTGCCTTTAGCCTTCCTACTATTTTAAATCTTTGCATATTATTTTTTTATTTATATTAAAATGTTATAGAGATATAATAATACCCATATATCAAGTGATTTAGCATTTAAAAAGAGAAAAATTTTCAATGGCCATTTGAAAACAAAGCTTGATGTGTTGTGGTACTACAGAATACATGCAGTTGAACTCTGAGCACTTCTGTTCATATTATATGAAAGCGTTGTCTTAAATCTGTGTCTCTATCATGCTGTTTGAATTCCAGCTCTGGTATGTAACCAGCATAGTACTTTATGTCTGATTTTCAGCAGTGTAAGGTTTTGCAGCTGGGTGGCTTATGCAGATTCTTCTTTTTAAGCAAAAGGAGAAAAGCTTTTGCTCTGCCTTTTTATAAACTCTCTAGCACCAATCCTTCATACCAGAGTTCATGTTTTATTGACCAGTGTTTTGTCTTGGCAATTAACCTCTGAAAGGATATAGTGCTGTAGAAACTATTCAAGAGCAATATTGATGTTATTGTAATATTTTACCAGAATAGGTTTGTTACTTACATTTTCATGTCTGTGGTACCAGCCTATTCTGCTACTCTGCACCTGTACTGTCTTTGCCTTGTGTCCCTTCTTCTTCCAGCCCTGTCTCTTTCTCCAGAGCCGTGGTGGTGCCACACTGCTGTAACCCATTGCTTCTTGCATTAGTCACCACAATAGGATCCACTTCCCCAAAGACAGATCCTGGTCCCTCTGCATAAACAGATCACTGTGGTAAGGAGAAGGAAAGGCCTCTGCCATCAACAAAGACAACTTGAAATCCTTCAAGCTTTGTCCAAAAGGTTCAATAATTCTGCAGTTCCTTATGGTAAGACACTTTTTCTGGTATTAGTGTCGTGAACATTTTACAATGGCATCAGCCATTAATTGCTATCACAACTTTTAATTCTGTGTTTCTGTTTCAAATTTTCCCCAGTTCAATCAGAACGAAAAGTTAATGCCCTTTGGCTAATTTCCAGTGCATGCCTCTGCAGAGCAACTGTTGCCTTTAACTGGTGGAGAGATCAAGGCTTGAACTGACAAAAGACATCTGTATTTTGGAAAACAAATTAATGTTTATGTTTTAATTTATAAGTTCCTGGCTCTTTTATGGTTCCTGTTTTTCAAGTAATGTCTCTTTGGATCCCTAGCTGATGGAGAGTCAAAATGGAAAAGGCCCATGAGAGAATTATCACAGTACAACATCTGGTCTGCATTGGAAAAAGCTGAGAAAGATATTCAACATCTCTGAGACTGAGAGGCAGATATGAGGCACTTTGAAAGTTAGTTTATGAAAAATTGTGCAGGTTGTGGCCACCTGGGCCAATCTCATGTTGTTTTGGGAAGTGCTACTCAGATGCTAGGAATAGTGTCTGAATTTTAATCTCACTTCAGCATAGGTATGTGAGAGCTGGGGGTAGTATGAGTGGTGTTTGCTTTTAATAATGTTAATCTGAATCCCAGCATTGTCCTAATTATTTTGTGGGGTTTTGCCAGTCTCCTGATTTTCTTTTGAGCATGTTAGCTGAAGAGTCAAAAGGCTTTCCCAGGGCTTTTGGCGTAGGAAAAAGGATGGAAAGGACTGTGTGTATTTTTGGAAGAATGTTATGCATCCTGCTTTAAACTATTCCAGAAGGTAAAAGGACATTAGCTAGACTGTGTATTGACTTGTGTACTGCTATGTCACTAATGGCAAGGAGTTTTGCTTTGCCTAATTACTTCTGTTTTCTTCAATCACAGACTCTGAGAAAAGCAAAGGAATCATGGGCCACCCTGGACAATAAAAGTACCACTGAATTCAGAGGGAACAAACTCCTTCCACTACGTGAAACTGGTCCTTTGAAGTCGTCATAGCTCATGCAGAACAGAAACCATTTGACATGTACAACAAAAAACACTGCACATTGTTTGCCAAACAAAGATGTATACTGCAGGTGGAAGAACTGATGAAAATTGTTGTTTATAGATGGGGAACTAAATGTAGAGTTTTCAAGAACAAGGTTGCTTTCTTCCTTGCCAAAACAAACAAATCTGATAGAACGTGTCGCTGCTTTGGGCTGCCTGAGGACCCACTTGGAAAACCTATGGACCCTTCTCTACAGAAAATTTGTGTGCTGTCAACACATAAGTGCATTGTCCACACTTGCACTGTGAGAGCTGCAGAGGAAGTGGAAGGTTCTCAGCAATACATGAGGGAGAAGTGGATTTTTGGCTCCTGAAACAGTATGGAGTGCCTTTGGAAGCTGTGGAAGTTTATGAGCTGGATGTTACTGCTGTGAAAGGTTCTCTGTGAGTTAAACATAATGGTGATTAATCTGCTATCTTTAGATCTCAATACCAACATGATGAAACTGAGAATTCCTATTATTTAGAATTGCAGTTTTCTAAGATGCCTTTGTTCCTATGAAGATAGACAGATTTGCCCTATTAGAGGTTTCCATTGTTACCTTTAGAAATCTGTGCACAGATAGGCCATGTATGGTCATCCCAAACAACTTGGTTTTAATGGGCCAGTTATTTAGGGAAATCACATAACAAGAGCATAAATACAATCCCTGATACTAACATAAAGCATATATTAGCAGAATAATGTAGTTTGCATTTCCCTAATATATACCAGGCCCTGGAAATATAAAACTAATCACGTCCTTAAGATGCTGTTATATGTGTCAACATATGTATTGGAACAGAGGGCCAGCAGTATCCTGAGCTGCATTAGGAAAAGCATTGCCAGGAGGTCAAAAGAAGTGATTATCCTCCTTTACTGTGCCCAGTTCTTGGCTCCCCACAAGAAGCATGTGGACATACTGGAGCAAGTGCAGGAAGGGGCCATAAAGATGATTAAGAAACTGGAGCATCTGTCATATGGTTGTCCAAAGAGGTTGTAGAGTTGGCATCCTTGAAGATACTCAAAATCCAACGGGGCAAGCTCCTGAGCAGCCTGCTCTGAGTATTTCTTCTTTGAGCTAGGGGTTGGGCTGCATCACCTCAAGAGGTGCTTCCAACCTCAGTGATGCTGTGACTGTCTGAAGCAGTTTGCTTATGTCTTTTTAGCATTTTAGGTAGACTGGAATCCTAAAGACAGGAAAGGCTGTGACCCTAGAAATACATCCAGATGGCTGAGGCTTAGAAAAGACATAATGGGAGCTGCAGAGTATTTTTAATGTCTCATCAGAGTGATATTTGACTTAAAAATACAAATACAAAAGTGATTTGGGTACTATCAATGACAGTGAATACCCATGATGATCTCTCGCTTCATCTGGACTGCAGATGGTAACAACCCTTCTCTCTGAACACTTATTTTAGTTTAGTCTTGCTCTGGAGAATCTTATCATATACCTTACTCTTGAAATGAGTATTTGGTGCTTTATAGTGCAGAATTCATTCGTTGTTTTGCATCGTGCTTTCTTTCCTTACTAGTACTGATATTACAGATTGTTATGTATTTTGACATACTATGTCAGTAATAGGCATATACTGTGTCTCAAGGAGTTGAGATTATCATAATTTGAGCAAGGTAAAGTCAAAATGTATAATTACATTGCCTATTCTATAGCACTTGGAATATGAACAAAGATGAAATTAAAAAATGGCTTTCATATTTTAATAAATAGATTTATATGGAAAGGCAAATGGTTTTTTTTTTTAGATCAGCTGAATAGTGATAGGAAGATTTGCCAGTGGTTTTGCATCATGAAAATGCCAAGGAGCTAACCTGCAATGTTAAGAATTCCTGGATCCTCCTCCTTTTGAAAATTCTTTGTCTTTCATATTGCTTCCAAGAAAAAGGCAAAGCACTCTGGAAAACAAGAAATTGAAGAACATTGCACAAGGAATTAGGAAATAAATAGATTATAAACAATTGGATTCTATATTTTGCAGTTCAGCAACTGAAACAGTAAGTAAATAACCTATTTCTTTATTATCAATATATGGAGTCACATTGGGCCTGGCAAACCAAGACATAAATGTATAAATAACACCTATGATAATTATTGTAAGACATCAAATTTTGCTATGCATGAACCTATCCTGAAAGCACAAAATTAAGTCTTCAGATATAAATAACATATGAAGGTCAAATACACTTAAGTTGCCATCTTCTGCCACCACTTTTCCCTGACTTAATGCTTTTATAGCGTACATCCTCTGATGGCAGTAGTTCTCTGCATAGGATGGGATTTTGGGCAGGGAGAGTATTACTTTAAATTGACACCTCTAGCATCAGTTCCTACTTCTACTGTTTCCCTTTTGTAAATTTATAGCCTATTATACCTATTCAGGCCTGGCATAGCTCCAAGTCACCCATTTCTCAGTAATACAGGAAATTAATGTCTAATAAGCATAGAGGCTTATGCAACCTTCACTTGCTGAAAAAAAAGTATTATTAATTTTGTAATATTACCTTGTCTTTTGGTAGCTAGAAAGTTGTGCAGTTTGTTTTTCTGCAGACCAAAGAGGTTCTGCATTTGGACTAGAGGAGACTGGGTTTATTTATTCCTTTCTGCAGACCTTCTGAATGTCACCTTAATATTCTTCTCTTGTTGAAGGACCCCCTAAAACTTTGATGTCTGGGGTTTGGTGCCCTTCTCCACTTCTCCCTTTGGTAGGAATCCCTTTTGTTCCCCAGTGCAAGGGCTGTGTACCCTATAGTCTTACCCTGGGAGTGCTGGCTGTTTCCTCTCACATTCTCTCCAGCCTGACCAGATTTCTGCTTGTTCCATTTTCTGTTAATACCCACTGTGGTTCTGTGTCAGTGGCTACGGCACATAGAAATGCAGAAATCTGACTTTAAGTCATATGGATTAGCACCATAATTTCAGGAGCTTGTCTTCTGCATGTATCAGTTTAATAAATGGATTTATACTGAATAATTTAAAACTTTTAATAGCCCTCTGAAACTGTTTCTGTCTAGCTTCTGTAATCTGTAAAGGGACATAAGGTCACCGATGCTGTGGAAATTGGGTTTGCATTTGATATGCTAATTCAGCAAGAAATCAGTTCTTGCAGAAACATGAAGAAAATTGTTTTAATATAGTGCCATGCTACTTGCTTGACTTTCAGGAAAGAGATAATTAAAACATTCAAGGAAGTTCCAAGTCTCTGGAGGAAATACTATTATGGAAATATAAGGTTATTTTTACCACACAGCTTATTAACTTCTTTTCTAAAAGTAAATTGACTGAATGTGATGAACACAAAATAACATTTTCACCTGCTCAAGAAGATTAGAAATAAGATATTTTAATAAACTGAGTTCAGTATAAGAATAGATGTGGCACAGTCTCTCCTGTGTCACTCACCCCAGGTTTACAGTAACCACTGCTGCAATTTTCTGGATGAAAGCTTCCCCAAATACATCCAGGGCCATTAATAAGGCTGCACTCATGCAACTGATTGCAATGGGGAACAGAACTACATCGATGGTGCCTACGGAGGAGAATCTCTGCAGTAAGTAAGAATAAGGGGTAGCAAGTGCCTTATTTTCTTTTAGAAACAAATAATTAAGTTAAATTGAAAATCATTTTAATAGTCAGTCTCTAAGAATATAATCACTAAGAATTTATAAGCCCTGTATTTTTTCCAAACACTGCACTTATACTCTAGGGAATTACAGAGCATGAAAAGTAAAACAACTGTAATATTTACTGCATGAAGATACTAAAGGAAAACACTTTTACCATCATAAACTGCTTCATCTTTTTGAGATAGAGAAGAATTAAAAAATTTGTTTCTTGAAGAGTATCTGCATAAAAATGAGGTTCTAAAAAACGATTCTAAAAATAGCTGTATTGTATAAATTGCATTGTCATTGTCACCTTTTAAGATTGTTTGTTCTGCTTTTCAGCAAGGATTTAGAAGATCCACTAGTTTATCTCTCACAGAGATTATTTTCTCTTGTGGTTTAGCCTGGAAACTAATCTTACTCTTGAGTTTATATTTACAGAGTAGGACCTAAGGTTTTCTCTCTGTGTGTTCATAGAATCATAGAATCATTATGGTTGGAAAAGACCTCTAAGATCAAGTCCAACTGTCAAGCCAACACCACCATGCCCACCAAACCATGTCACCAAGTGCCATGTCTACATGTTTTTTGAACACCTCGAGAGGTGGTGACTTCACCACTTCCCCAGGGAGCCTGTTCCAATGCTTAACCATTCTTTTAGTATTATGGTTCTGATTTTCAAGCCTTGTTGCTTGGGATGCTTGAACAAGGCTTGTCTATTTGCACAGCAATAACAGAACTAGGGTTAAGATACTGCTAGTATCAAGAAGGAACAAAAATATTTCTGAAGGCTGCCACTTTTCTTGGCTCAGAAGAGTTGGTAAACACTGCAAAGACAACTAAGTATACTGATTAAAATATTTATTGTACATTTTCTTTCATAAGTGGATTTTTAGGAATCAGGTTTTTAATTTAGTTATTTTACACTGCTCTAGCAAATCATACGTGAACATAGTTGTCTTTCCAAAATGCCTGCTCTGGTTTAGTTGCTTTTGTTGCCACTAGTCAACATTTTGTTCCGTGTAGTAATGTCCACAAGGTGGTGCCACAGCTAAGAAGTTAGCAATAAATAAGACCTATAATTTGATAATTCTACCTGCTTTTTATAACTGACTAAAGCATCTGTATCGTTAAATAACTAATTATTTTATAAGCATATCATCTGTGTTTGTAATTGCCTTGCAGGTTTGCAAGCTTTTTTTAAAATCACTCATGTGATCACTCATGAGCTGAATCAGTCTTCTGTCTGAGTGGGAGCAACACCCACACACCTGTGACTGCCCAAAATCATGTACAAAAAGGAATAGACAGCTCAGGATTAAGTAGATAAGCTAATAATGAAGAACTCAGTCTGCAAAGACTAAGACCAGCAGAGCTGTGTATGTCCTATTTCGAGTGGAAACACCATGCCCCACAGATGTGTCTTCTCATGGAGAGAATGAAGAGATGTATGTCTAGATCACTTCAGCAGTACCGTAGGAGCCACCCTGAATCCAGACAAGCAGAATAGTTCATCCTCAACTTCAGCTAAGTCAGCTTCCATGCAGTCACCCTAGTGTGGCTATGGCACATGGTAGCCTAATTTTCAGAGATTTTTCTACAGCCAGGGATAGCCAGGCTTCACCTCATCCTGTCATATGAATATGTACAGTTGACTATCAATGCCAAAGGGGTATGAAAAGTGCTTGCAAATGGCTCTGGTATGAGAGCAACTGGATTAGTATATACAAGTAAATCTAATAGTTGTCTTTTTTTTCTCAATCATGATTAAAAAGGCAGCCATCCAAATGGTGTCAAATTTCTGAGCATCTTTCTACACAAGATCAGACTAGAGAAAGTAAAAGGCAATAATGGGAAATGTAAAATAAGTACATGAATTAACCACCCAGTACAGAAAAGACAATAAAACTTAAAGGAAAAAGGTTTTTTATATGGATCTGAATGTTTTATAGCTGACCTACATGTGCCAGATGAGCTGGAGTGCAGAGGGATTCTTCTCAGCACGTGTGTTCTGTTCTTCAGCTACCATTGGCCACGTGGCCATGGTTGTTGCTTCTTGCACCACTGCCCTGCTCCCCTCAATAACCTCAGCAATGCAGATATGCATGTTAACACAATAAATATTGTCTATAAGCTTATGCATGGGGTAGATTGAGTCATTTATTCATCACATTATTTTGTGCTAAAATCAAGAAAAAGGGATGATTTGGTTCCTGCTAGAATCTCTTTGTGGTGTGATAGACCTGTATCAGAAAGAGAATAACAACAAGGTTTGCATAATGTATTTTTTCTAAATTGCTGTATTATTATTTTTAAACATGCTAAAATTCTGGTGGCTTGTAAGAGACCTAATGAAAATTACATACATGCATGAAAGATGGTCTGTCACCCAACTATAAAGCACAATGAGAGAGAAAGGCTTATTGAGTCTAATTCTAAAAGTTGTCAAATAACACAGGTCAGCTAGATTTAATTTCTGAAGCAGTCAGTCCAGTTAGTTTGGACTAACTGAATCATATGACACTAATATTCAGTCAGAGTATTCCTGTAAGATTGTTGAGTGTATGGCTGGAATGTGTGTTGCAATTTAAATGGCATATTTCTAGTTTAGTTTGGACTTCACTTTTTCACTGGCTTCATAAAATTGCTTTCAAAAATGTCTATTTTTCAGGTATTTTACACAGAGAAGAAATTATGCTCTATTCTAAAGGGAACAGCAGAGCATCTGAGATCATACATTTCAGTCTCCACTGTATGTATAACCCAGGTATCCATTATTTTAGTGATTTTACAACCAAATTTAAATCCTGAACATTTGTCCTTGCAATGTTTGCAATGATTTTGCTCTTTTGTTGGAAATCAGTAGGTATTTGTAAAACATCCTAAGTGGTTTTGCTCTTAAGTCTGATTTTCTGGTTTCCCATTTAGGCAATCACGAACAAAACATGCTTTAGCTCTATGTCTATACCTAAATCTACATTTAGATCTCATTAAATATTAGAAGAAGGTAACTTCCAGTACTCTAAATTAGGAGTCAGTCTGAGCACAGCTCAGAAATCATCCTGCAGATGCACAGTGTTAACCGGAAACAATTCAGAATGGCAGTGGTATCCTGCAGGATGTGTGCAACTCGTTCAGCTCTGGGTTGATTTACACAGGACTACACTATAGATTATGCATTCTGGTAATTGTGGTATTGTTATTGCTAGGCTATATCTAAGCACAGGAAATACATATAAGCACATTTGAAGTGATAACATCCACTCCTGTTTGAAAAGCAATATTTTATTCTTGTCAAAAAACTCATACATAATATGGCATTTGCAAGAGAAAACAGACAATTTCCTAATTAGTACTTAGCAAGACTTTTAGGGGAAAAAAAGCTGATTCATGATGGGAGGCCCATAACCAGCATTTACAAATAAAGCCACATAAACTTTTATTCTTAATCACTTAAAAGAAAAAAAAAAATCTGTATAGACTCTAAACTGAGAGGAAGAAGGGGACAGTACATTTCCATCTGAAAATACAAGAAAGATCAAAATAAATTTTCAGTGTGTCACCAAAACCACAGTACTAGGTTTCTATTAAGGAGAATGAGTAATACCATTCTAGCTATATAGAATGCTGTGAGTGGGTAATAATTCTGTCTAACTGATAGGGTGGATTATGTATTCTGCAAGAAAATTATCCCATCTAAAATCTTGCCCTATTTCTTCAGCTCAAAAAGAAAGCCCACCCACCATACCCATTTACCTGAAGTCCTTCTATGTCTACTTGTCTAATATTAGGATTCAGGAATAGGCCTGTTCTCCATCCAACATCCCCAGACCTGTCTTGCAACTCAGGAACAGGTTAGCTTCAACCTTGACTTGAGACTTGAGAAGAAGCATCTCTTCCTGCTGCTGCTTCCAGGTCTGGGATTTGGGTTCATCCTCAACTCAGCAGCTGGAGATAGTGTATGTTGAGGCCCCTCTTACAGCCTCTCTCACCATTCTCTTTAATAGTGTAGTCTTCAGACCTATCTATGCACATAGGAAAATTACTGATTCAGTTAGGGATCTCCTAGGTTCCCTCCTGGAAGGGGATATGGATCTGTCCAGAAGAGGGAGGGAGTACTCATCAGATTTTGTACACCAAGCACTTCTCCAAGACAACACTAACTGACAAAACATAGTTAACATACTGTGCATGCCAAGCCTATTTCTTACTTTGTTTCATCAAAGAAAATATATTAAAATTAGTATAAAGTTTCCCTCTTTTCCCCCCAACAATAAAAAATTACAGGGAAAAGGAAATAAGACAAAGATTTAACTTTATGGAATGATTAGAGAACATACAATATTCTCTTAAAAGGCCTCACAGCTAAACAGTTTGTGGTTTTTTAATATTATGAAACATTCTTGCCTGTATTAATACATGAGAAAAGTAACAGTAGAACTGTGAAACAAACTAATACCTCTAAAAAATTAAACCCCTGGGCCATAGCTAAATCTATATCCATACTGCAGCATGATGCCAATTATATTGCAGAGTAAAATCAGAATTAAGAGTTGATGCTATTTGATACTTTTCCTGTTCATTATCCTGCAGCTTGTAATACTGTTGCAGATCGATAATACCATGCTATACTGTAAAGATTGATTTGTTGAAATGATAGTTATGAGTGAGGTTCTAAACAGACACTGCAACATACAGTAATAAAAAGATTGACCTACTGACAGATCTAATGGTGATGTGATAAACACATACACAGAACAACCCAAAGCCTAATGATTTGCTTCATGATTTGAAAAGCTTTCTATTGTTTTCCATCTAAATTATTTAACTTTAATAATACATATATCTTTATGAATTTATAAACACGACTTGTTTTATAATTTTTGTGCTGACAGTCAAACTAACACTGAACAGAACTTCTGTTTTGTCAGATCTTATATTAGTAAAATTATGAAATAATAAAGTGCTGATGCCTTTAAGTTAATATTAATATGCCTTTGCCTGGGGAGTGGGGATCATTGTAATGTTCTTTCGGAAGTGTCATCTGCTTAGGTGAACATATGTTTGATTTTAAATATGATCTTTGGTATTTTAATGAATAGGAATCTCTATCCCTAGTTTAAACTTGTAATAACTTGTTTAACAAAGGAGCAGCTTCAGTGATACTTGGAAAAAATGAGTACTTCATGTTATGCAAGTTTTCCAAGTTTGCTGCAGGGGTCAGGGCTTTAAAAGCAAAGGTCAGGTAAAGATCCTTCTTGGAACAAACTGGGATATGAGCCCCTATGTTTGTTTTTCCTTCATAAGTCTATTTATTTAATAACTTTACCTTTAATATAATTAAAGATATTTGTATTTGTGTGAAGAGATATATGTATTCTGTTGAACAGCATGCCTGACACAGCTACAGAGCACGTGAATCTTTCTGCAGTACATTCAGATGTTGGCTTTCATTAAGTAGTAAGACATGTTGCCTGCAAAAGTATCTGACAACTTCAAAAGAGATTCTAATATCTGTCTGTCTATCACACATGAGAAATATATATTTCATCACTCTTTTACATGACATCAAACAATTTCTGCCCTTCCTTAATCATGACTGTGGAGGATCAATTACAATGTAATGAAAATACCAGATTCTGCTTGCCATACAATTGGTAATTAGCTCGAGATGTCCAGAGGAGATTCTGCAAGTTACTTTAGTCTCTTGGTTTTGCCTTGTCTCAAATCTGTCTGATTTTGTTTGAGATTATAAGAGCAACTTGTCTCTGAATGTTTAGTGCAAATGTGTATGTTTCAGTTGCAGCGCTCTAACGACTCTCTGAGTTCTGTCCCTTGCAAGGAACCGTGTGGAGCCCTGGAGCCCTTGTGACTGTTGGATAACTCAGAAGCTTCCTCACCTTGCTTGAGCAGTATGACATAACTCTAAAACACCTGAGATATATTAGGGCTTAAATACTTGGTTTAAATAAAAGATAAAGAGTCTCTTAAGTATTAGAAAAGATCAGGTTGAGACATGCCTCTTGTATTTACTTCGCCACTAAAGCTGTCAGGATGCTGACCAGGTAGACTGCCAGATGCACTCTTCCATATTTTGGGTAAGTACTCACTTGAGTCTGGGATCTACTGTACAAGTTATGTCTGTTATGTCAATTATTTTAGGTAACACAATAAAGTGGTCAGCATAATCTGAGAAAACTTTGTCCAGCACTTTGTCAGCATGCCAGAAGAAATTCCTTGGGATTCAGAGTCTAAGGCTTAATTTCAATTAATTTTCAGGATGCTGAATATTATTTATTCCACACTAGGGTTCATTTTACTCCAAAACACTGTCAGCTAATACCAATGCCTGCAAAATGATATTTCTTCCTACATAGAAGCCCATTTAGATACAATCCAGTTTGCTCTCCTGTCTTTGAATTTGGTCTGCAAGGACAATACAAATGAAGACTGCAGCTAGCCTGGGGATTCCCTTGCACTTGATATTGTGTCAGCAGCCTGATCTAATTAGGCACATCTATTTTTCCACAAAATAAAATATTATAGATAACAATATGATTAACTGAAGAGTTCTCAAAAGTTGTTAGATTATATCTTGTTTCAAAAAGGAGCTGAATCAAACAGATACTCAGCAAGGCAACAAAGCCTAGTGGGCAGAGTGCTGGACAGGGATTGAGAAATCTGGGTTCTTTTCCAAAGTCTCCTGACTTTTAAATGACCTTGAGCTGCCACTTCTCTGTGCTTCAGTTTCACTGTCTGTATGAGGAGGATAATAGACCTCCATAATGATTTCAGATTTACTGAAGAAAGGATCTGTATCAACACTAGGCATTTCTTGCACTTGCCTGAGCTAGATGCAGCTGTGGTTAAAGATGGCCGGGATTTGGTCAATACCTCTTGTATTCCAGAAAATCTGGGAAACTTTGGTTGTTAGACTCCTTGCTTTCAATTGTCTCACAAAACACATTTCCATGTTAAAGGTCTTCGTTATCTTTCAGACCATTACAAAATACCTCCAGAACATTTTGTATTATTTGGTTGCTGCATTAATACTTCCAGTTCTTAACTAATGTTACTGAGAATTGTGGAGTGCCTCTAAAGATCTTACAAATAATAACACAGATAATGTATTTTTTACCCCCCAAAAAAGTGTTTTGCAATATTAGCATAACTGGGTGAAAATTTTATCAGTTAGTTTATATTATGAGAGATTTAATTGGACTTTTAGTTTGAAACATGATGTTTGAAACTAAAAAAAAGTAAGTTTCTTTAAAATTATGTCTTGATTTTACACATTTTGTATTAATATACAACTACAAGCTCTGTGCACAAAAAGAACAGTCTACATTCAAAACCGTTGAATGCTTTGACCTCAAGGGCATAGAAACTGTTGACTCATTGTTTTTACTGCATATAATATTAGTCCTTTGTCACATCCAGGGAATGACATCATCTTCTTCATTGTTAGCAGCAGGTTTGAATAACAGAAAAAGTACAGCATTAGTTGTCTGTTGTATTTGCTCATGATAAATGAATGGATATCTGGTATCAAGATTCAGATGAACATTTCTGAGTAACATTTAGAACAAGTTTATGCTCAGTCCTGGAAGGAACTTTGCTCCTGCCCACCATCTGCAGGGCAGGCAAGCTGGCAGGAGCACAGAGCCTGCAGAGTAAGTGTCACTGATGGTACTGGCTTCTCAAAAGCGATAAGGGGAGACAAGAAAGGAAGAGATTAGGCACAGAATGAAACATCTTTTCTTCAAGGTCAGTTTAGTAAAAGGAATCCTTGAACTTCTGGGAATCCTATTTTCTCTGGAATCTAAAATTCTGATAGGTAATTCTCTGAAAATAAGTCATCTCTAGGACATGCTAACAAAATGGGAACTGATTATTTTCAACATTTGTATTCATGTCTGTTAATCTTCTACTCCCTAGACATAAAATGTCCCATTTTGAAAGAGTAATTCCCAGTTAGAAGTATTTCCTTACACCTGCCTGCTTCTTGAAAGAAGGATACATCATTATGGGTAGTAATCTAAGGTTAGTGGAAGTCTTCTTTGGCATAACATACCACTTTCTCCTTTAGTATTCTGCAGAATTCTTTCAAGGCAAGGAACATTCTAAGTGTTGTTTCCTGAACAATAGATATTCCCTGTGAAACAGAGTTTACTCAGGGCAAGATTCCCTAAGAATCTGATAAAATGCCAAATCATAGTCTGTCTCCATTACCCACTGCCTTGAAGTTTTCCCAGAAAAACGTGATGTATTTAACTAGAAAATTATACTTTGTGTTCCCAAAAAGATTTTATGCTTAATGTAAGTTCCTGTGTTGACAGACTGAATCAACCTGAGCTTTGAAAAGCTGAAATCCACACAGCTGTGAGAGAAGAACGAAGGCAGCATGGCTGGGAAAGTTGGAGGCAATGGGTTAAGGATCCATGATTACTTAATTGTGGAGGCCCACATACCAAGAGTGGACTCAGACAAGGGGTACACACATGGGAATACTTCCTAGAATTCCAGAGCTAGAAAAGAAAAAACAAGGTTTGCTGTAAAAGATCAAATTCAGACCCATTGAATTGAAAGCCACAGGGACTTGCTATATTGGCCTTTTTGCAATGGACTTACCTGTACTTGTGCAGGTACAGACAGCTGCCTTGCACTTGGAGCAGGTGCATCCATCCCAATTTCTGTCCCAAACTTATATTCCAAATTTTAGACATATCTGTTATGAGAAGTAAAAAATGTTATTTTTTTGTTGTTGTGTTTCATATGTGTTTTGCTTCATATAAAGCCTGACTTCTTTTCTCAGTCTTCTCACCCAGTCCACAGTTCCTCTTCAACCAACATTTCCAAAAGATCTCAAGTAGCCTGAATTTTGATGAGACTAAATCACTTTGACACTGTTCAGAAGAGGCTTTACTTGGACAAAAGCAATGATACCAGCCATTTCCCTTCACCCCTTTTAAATTACTGGCCACCTCTAAAGAACTTGGTCTCTCTTTTATGACACTTTGTGATAACCCATCTGAGTTAAAGAGATTGCTGTGGCCAAATTAAATGCTTGGGAAATAGACCATACAATTAATCTGCAATAGTAAATTGCCTCAGTATCATTTCTCTTCCTCTCCAGGGGAATACTGGCTTAAGCAAAAGAAAAGATTAACATAATAAAAATATTCTAAAGACATCCTGTTAATTGTCCTAAGCTCAGATGGTATTCTCTATTCTTCTCTTCTACATAGCCAGCAAATAGTGTAAATTTCTTCCCACTACAGAAGTAGAGCCTTCAGTGCTACAGGATAATCTCTGCCTTTCTGGAAAGTGGATGAAAATAATAACAGGACAGCTTAGTTCACATACATCAGCCACTTTAACGAAGAGAATGAAGGTATGTGAGCAAAAGGAAAATTACAAGCAAAATAACAGAAAATTTTGGAAAAGAAGGAAACATTTTTTTCTCTGAATATGCAAATAATGTTTCCTGTGTTTGTTCAGGAACAGAAAAGACCTGAGGTTTTATTTGTCCAGAATAGAAGCTTTTATTTACAACTGCATTTGCAATGTCGACCTTGAGTATCGTGTTCAGTGACAGCAAATCTCATAGGGAAAGCTGGTGAAAAAAGCCAACAGAACTCAGAAATATTCACAAATAACTGAGTGAAGCACAGCTTACAGAAAAGCTTGGTGTAAAAAGATGTAACAAGAGTCTGCAATTCTCTATTTGCTCTAAAATGTCCTTTTTTTCTCTAAAATGTCCATAAAGTGGACAAAGTCTGGTTTAAGGCATTTTTGCTTCTATTAAAATACTCCTATGTCTGAAAATAGTGTTATTTGCTTCAGTTCATGTAAACTAATCAGACTAAATGAGAAAGAGTGTCTTCCTGTAATTCAGAGCACTGCTGAATACTATGCATGAAGCAGTGTGATAAACAGCTTGAGCTTTGCATATGTATCAATACAGAAAAATAAGCATTGACTTATTCATCAATTATGCTTTAGGCACTGGATTCCCAGAAGCATATCAGTATAACAGCATCTGTAAGCAAATTAAGCTGTGGATAATTTAATCAGGTTTTCTTTCATTTTATGGCCTTAAAAACACCTTGATCTTAAAAAAATTGCTTGTCATTTTGAAAAGCAGAACTTTTATTTCAGCTCTGATGCTCACTTCCTTCCTTCTTCATATATAGATTTTTGACATGGATTCATTATGCCCTGTATCATCTTCTTTCAGACTGCCAGTTAAGATGTTTCTTAATATTTTATCAAACAAACAGGTTCTTTAGGAAAGGCTAACTTGTTCTACTGCTTTTATTGTTGATGTGTCTTTCCAAAATGAAATATTTTGAATGTGGTACAGTTTTTTCCCACCTCAAATAGGGATGTTTTTTTCATTCTGCAGAACAGTGAGGAGAGAAAATAAATCAGATGTTTTATCTGATTATACCCTGATCAGGTTTTTCTGTGTTCTCAGGAAGAACAGTGTGAAGCTTCACTTGCTCCAGAAAAAGCATTTTTAGTTTTGAAAATATTTTAAAGACATCTTAGGAAAGCCAGACCCAATTTTAAAAGTGGAGTTCTACTCACCTTACATTGCTTTAACATGATTATATCTGACCATTTAAAATCTTCTGGTATTTAATGTCCATTACATGAATTGGAAAAAACTTAGTGGTAGGAGCCAATATGCAGGCAAAATTTCACCCACTATAATACTTGTATCACTCTCCATCACTGATGTGAGTGGGTGGTGAAAACTGTTATTTGTGCTTCTGGGTACATCTTGATACATAGAAACCTAGGAAATACTGATATTGTGTGTTAGTTAAGTAGTAATCATGGTGAGAGAGGTGTGTGAGCCTTCATATTAGGCAATTTTGCTGTCTTTGAAGTATAAATTGAAATTAATAATGTTAGTGATCATTTCATGGTGGCCATGGAAGTCTGAAGGTTGTGGTAGGGCTTGTGTCTTTTAATAGTCAAGTTAGAAAAGGCAGGTGAGGTTTTGGGTAGACAAGAAAGTAATGTTGCCCTCCTCGTACGATACTCTTGCTGTAGGCAGAGGATGATGCACATTTTTTCTGATCATTGACTAATCCAAGAAAACAATAGGACTGTGAAAATCCAGCAGTTCTACTTTAATTACTTTCCCTCTTTGGTACTTTCTAAATTATATAGCAAAGATCCAGAGCATAGACCTCTAGGAAAGCTCCTCAAACTCTAGGGAAAAGTCTGAGGAAGATGTTCTTCAAAATAATGTGCCATTTAGTTTCCTCAATGTGGTAGAAATTAGATGTAGCTCTTCTGGCTCCTCTCAGTCCTCCATGGATGCCTCCCATTTATAAAAGGCACCTAATAACAAGTAAACTTTTTAAAAATGTATGAAAGGCTTCTCAGTGCTGCAAGATAGCTAGTATTCTCATTACTTAAGATATGTACTCAAATTGATTTCTCTCTTCTAGTGCCTCCAGTGCAAAATTGTTACATTGTCAGACATAAATCAAATCTAACTCATGGGGGAAAAAGAATGAATTCCATTGTGTGTTTCATATTGTACCATTATGCAAATGGTATATTAAATTCCAATACTTCAATTGTGCCATTAGATGGTGTCATTATGTGGCTTACTAATTGGTAGGTTATTCAAATGAACATTATAATTTTAGATGACTTAGATGCATCCATATGAAGAATTTCTAAACTTCAGAGAGGTAAACTGAATGTTAGGAAGGAAAAACATTTACTGAGAATATTTCTTAATGCATGTCACTGAAAAATTGTTACATAACTGCTGTGTGCATTCCAGGACTTGGTACAGTCTATTTTTAATACCTGGTATGAAAGAACTTCCTGCTACTTTTTCTGTTTAAAGGCTGCTTTGTGGTTCATTAGATCATGTTGTCAGGCCAATTTTTCTCCTATCCTTAAACCTCATTTTTCCTGCAAAAAAAAGGTGAAACTGTATCAAAGGGAAGAAGGTAATGAGTATAAAAACCCTTAAGAGTAAGGTACATGGTGTAAATGGTGCAGTGGTCCCAGAACTAAGCACTCAGGCTTAATATTCAACCTGAAAGGAAAGCTAAACATGTTAAACACATGCACTTTTAAGAAAAGCAAAAGAACTTTTGTGCCAAGGAACAGCACCTAGCAAGAATTTTCAACTTTGTGTTTATGAAGACAGATTTTTTTTTTTTTAATTAGTGTAGCTTTAATTTCATACTCTTCTCCAAGCAGTGTTATCACAGGTCACCATTTTGACTATAATTTATATAATCATCATCATTAACATAAAGCATTTTGCTTAAATGCAACCAGACTTCTTCAAACATAGGCTATGCAAGATATTGCAGAATATTTGAACTGCATGGGAATTTACAGCATTGGAGTAATTTTGCTGCTAAAATCTTAAACAGAGACTGAGAGAGATGAAGTGGCCAGAGAGACCACCATTTTCACCTTCTCTGACTTCCTGCAAAACAAGGGCCACAGGACTTCCTGAATTAATTTCTTTTCAAGCTAGACCATACCTTTAAGGCAAACATACAGTCAAGTGACAGACAAGCCATTAGATCTGCTAAAATAATTTAGAAGTATTAATTTTATAGACAAAAAAATAATGAATGTACTGGAAAACTAACAAGCAGATTGTTGTATGTTAGAAAGGACTTCTGTGACTCTTACTTTCATCCATAGCAGAAAAATGGAGTGACAATTACAAAAGGAAAATAGCTTTCCAGGGTAATTGCTGCAACTGTTGTGTGAACCTGCTCTTGACATCTCTAGCAGAGAAGTAGTGGAGCGTTTAAGTCAGATGACTGAAACAGGTAATACCCTCAGCTGTCCAACCTGCTGCTCTGACACACATCTGCAGCGCCATAAAAGGGAGGTTTCTACATACAGAGTTGCTCCTGAACTGCCTTAGTTTTAACAGTTTGGTGTGAGAAGGCAAACAGTCAACTATGGGAGACATGCAGCACCTTTAGGGGCTGTCAGGTTATGCTTTCCCTGGGGCTTGTGATAGTAAACTGCACTCATGAAGGTGTGGGGACAAGGGTACCTGCTTTACTCTCTAGGTTTAATCCATTGGCACATGCAGAACAGAGCCAGTCCTGAAGAACACCAGAGCTAACAAAATATTTGGACTTCCCTTTCTTTTGCTTTGATGTTCTCCCTCCAGAACCAGTTCCTCCCCCCCTCTTCCCTCTGCTGCTTCCAGAAAGTTTTGTCTCCATAGAATACTTTTTGATGATTTATTTCTGCACTTCTGTAGATCTTTCAAGGTTTTTTCGTTGCCAAAGAAACTGCTCCAGCCCTCAGTCCCAGTGCTCCCAGTCTCGCTCTCAGTGCACTCCTCCCTCTCTCTCTTCACATCAGAGCACTCTGGATCATAACCTTTATTTTAAGAGGAAATGTCTTCACCCAAAAATGTGAAATCTGACTGAATTCTGATTACTTCAACAAAGTTGTCATTGAATGCATTACAGGTCACTTAAAAATCTTCCACGTTTAGGCCAGTCATGGAACTGCTCTGCTTAATCTTGTTCAGTGCTTCCTAATAACATCTTTTTTTCAGTTGCTTGTAACTGTTTAGGCTGGTATTTTTCAAGCCAAGTATCTGCCCCGGGTTTAATTTTTGGCAGTTTCCAGCTAAACCACTGTAGTAATTTTCAAGAACAAGGTTAAAAAAATATTTTGCCCCTATTAAAAAAATAATAATCCAGTTGCTTCATTCAGAAGTGTCAGTATCCAAAGAGTCAGTATCCCCATTTCTCTCCAGAAAGGATTTGAAATGGAACATCTTCACTGGTCTGGTTTCATCCATGTACCTTTTGAGCAGCAGCTTGGAATTTGGCAGCACGGTTACTGCGGTTTCACAGATGTGCATCCAAATGTAACAAAGTTATGAGACTCCATAAAATCTCAGTTTGCACATGATCAGTTAAGAATTGTTAGCTTTTGGCAGCTAAATTTTCCGAAGATCAGCCTGTGCTGATGGAGCCCATTCTGCCTTCCTTCAGCTGCTGTATGGCCTGCAGGCACCATCTGCAGCTTTTTCTCAGAGCAGCCCAGTTTGCTTTCAGCCTGAGGCAGTGGGGACCGAGCAGTGTTTCTGTGCAATTTCTCCTTCTGGGTTCCTAAGAGATTACTGTCTGTGAGATCTGGGTTATCCTCCCTGTGTGCATCATCTGCCTTCCTTCTGTTGCTGCTGAGGCAGTGAGAAAGGGAGGATGGGTCACAAAGATGGAAGAGTTTAGGAGAAGGCCTCTAAACAGCAGAGCATAGGAGGGAGCAGAAAGTGAGAGGCAGAAGAAGGTGATGAAGGTGAGTGATGCCAGGGACACAACTATGACTGGCCAGTGCTAGGACTTCTCCTAGGACAATTAGGACATCATGCACAGCAATCAGTTGTGGAAGCAAGTTCTTCATTACTGGGGGAGGGCTGGGGGGGGAATAAAAATATTATACATATATACATAATGAGATTCTGCTAGGTAATGGGGAAAGGATATATTAGGTAAGGAGGTTAATAAGCATAATGGAGATAAAGATAAAATGCCAGGGGAAATAATTAAGAAATAATAAGAGGGTGGATGTGCAGATGAAGGAAAGGAAACTAGGAGATTAGAACAGAGCATGAAGAGTTCAAGAAGGCAGAAGCCAGGGAATGGAGAGATGGATAAACAAAGCATGGTAGAGCAGCAGCTGGGAGTTACCCAAAAACAGCAGAGGAGTAGGAGCCAGGCAGAAGGAAGATTAGTTAAGAGCATCAAGGGAAAGAAGGAGTGTGATTGCAAACTGAACTCTATGAATAGGCTGATTTTTTGAGTCAGACTTCAATGCAAATTGTGATTTATCTGTAATGGTATAGGAATAGGAATTGGGTATGGCTAACATCTATAGCCACACTTTTTTTTTTGTTAGAGAGCTGCTTTATCAAGTATTCTGGATCTTTTGAGCCAGAGCTCCAGAGTTAAGGTGACCGCATGTTATTGTCTGTTTACTTTTCAGGCTTCCTCTGACTTTATTAACAAATATTTGAAGTGCCTAAAGTGCAATATGCTGGTCTTTAAACCACAGTAAAAAATATTTCTGCAAAATACATTTGAAAAATATTTTAAGTAATTTTAAAATTATAGGTGGGGCTGCCAGCAATACCTCTCACTGGCAGGGCAAAGCAAGGCTCTGCTGTGCTTAGCTTGATGGCCCTTCACCGTGGGTGTTTGTCACCTAAGAGAGCTTGCAGGATCACCCCAGTAATTAGGCACATTTCATCACAGAGATGAGCAGCACTGCCTTGGCAAATTTTTCTCCTTGCAGCTAAGAACACCCCACCTGGACACATGGGACGAGAGAAATGGAGAGGGCTGGGTGCACTGGGTGGCCTGTGCATGCCCATAGGCAAAGCAGAATGGAGGTCACTCGACCAGGAGCCAGGGAGTGCAGCAGCTGGACGTGGAGTGGGAGGTGTCCTGCCCTGTGGTACTGCCAGAGCTGCAGATACACCAGAGTTACACTCTGACAGTGATAAAGTAGGGGGAAACAGTGATATTTGGCTCTATCATGATGATTCAACTTGCAAGCTGGAATTTCTTTAACATAAATGGCAAATGCTTCCCCACTGCCATCACGTTTGGTTTGTCACATTCTCTGTCAGCTGGAAGGCAAGCTTTGCAAAAGAAAAAAAGCTGTGCAGTTAAAAGAGCTGAGCTCTTTACTTTCCTTTTGAGAACGAAAGTAGCACTGCTGTCAGAAGGTTAAGTTGTTGGTTATGTATCAGGTGATAGGAGAAATTATTCTGAAAGTGCAAATGGTCTGACATACATTTATTTTTATATACTTGGGAGCTGCAAGTGTTGATTTGCTGTCTATTTATCAGTTTCTCATACTGATAGCTTAGAAACACAAATTTCACTCTAATAACAACTCCTAGGAGTAAGGCTGCTGTTAACTACTTGGTTCCTCCTAAAGAGTAAACAAAGCTAAGAGTTGATACATTGACCTATTGCTTCTTGAAGCAGATCTCAGTTCAAATTCTGACCTATGTCCCAGCTAAAAATGCATTCAATCTTTTCTTAATTTGCAATAGATACTTGTGTACATTACAAAACCATCTCGCAATTTGGCAAATTAAGTTGTCTGTGGTTAGCTCTGGAATTGCAGAGATATTGCAGTGCTCTGCAGCATTGCATAACGAGCTTCCCCAGACTTTGCCTTACTCAAGTGAGTAACAGTAATCCTTATCTCTAGCCAGCATCAAATTCATCCCATTTTTGAGAAAAGAATTAGTATCAAATATACGATGGGCATGTTATGCCTTGTGGCTGCAATGTTTTTTCAATTAACTTCTCTGAATACACCACAATGAAAAGTGTCAGCTTTTTTGCCTCAGAGGCCTATAATTACATTAAATGAACACAGTTAATTATCTAGTACCTTCTTTATACATAACAATATGTTTCTATAAATTAAAATGCTTGTAGAGGAAGGAAATTGTTATTCACTCCAATATATGCATGCAGTGCTGCATTGGGAATACTGTGAATATATCATGGTGTAGTGCAGCTTTTTGCCTGCAACCCTTATTTTACAGGAGCTAAAACAAATTACTTCTGAAAAATCCACAGACATAACACTACTTAGAGCATATATGTTGGTACAAGGAGGTGATATTATTGAAAGTTACAGTGCTCACCAAACAAATACACTTTTCTCTTTCACAGATTTCTCTATGAAATTCCCTTAGAGAGATTAAATACAGCTTTGTTTGTGTACCTCAGTCACACCCTCAAGGACTATGATATGTCCAAACATAAAGCTGCTTTTTCTAGCAGTGTACTTGTCCTTATAGGAAAAAAAAAAAAATCTGTGGGAACTATTTACAATTAACAACTGGGTTTCTAGGCCTGCTGCTATTCTAGCTACAGTGGACTGAAAATCTTCTCTGCCTGTTCTCCAGCATTACTAAGTATAACAAAAGTTCATGCCAGATCAATAGACTCCCATCCTGGCATGCCTGTTTTCAAGTGCAGATATTCAGATGGTGGTACATCACCTCTGTGGTAACATCTCCGAGGCAGAAAGCCCTCTTTTCTTTTGACAAAGTGTATCCATCCAAATGTCCCTATTTCCATCAGAATGGATGTTAATAACTTAGGGCCTAAACATGCCATCCTCCCTCACCAGAAAATCACAATTAACTTTAGGAGAAGCCTTTACTCGGGCCTGAGGTATACTCTGCATAGAAATGTTATGTGTACCCAGGATTGGTCTTGTGTTTTATCAGGGTCAAACCCCAAAAAGCTTTTGAATACTCCGTGTTTCTACAGGGCATCGCATTTTATTGTGGTCTGTGCTGCGTGGGTATCTTTTCCTTTAACATTCATCAGCTCCGTGTATAAAAGTGTTTGTTAAAAGATCATTGTGCTGATAATCATCTTAATATTGAGGAGTGAAGAGGGCTGTGCTGCCATATAAACACTGCCCCGTTTCCTGCTCCCAGGGTGTAACAGGAGAAAGAAAGACCATCTTGATAGGCACTATCTGCTGAAGGAAAATTCACCAGGAGCTATGAACTGACTTTAACCTTTTAGTGGCTGCACTCTGGAGCAAAATGTTTCATGCTTCCTACACAGAATTAAGCTTTTTTTTTTTAAATTTAAAATACTGATAATGTTCCTAATTACTGCTACAAATATCAGAAAGCAGTTACAGAGGAACAAAGAAATGCAACTGGAAACAGGGTTCAGTGGTCTTGTACTTCCCTGAAAAGCTGATTATACTTTTGGCTGATTCAGTTTCTTTCAGAGGGAATTTACCCTTTTTGGCAGTTCAAGTTTCGGCAGTGCTGATTGGACTAAGGGCAGAAAATGCATCTGGGGCTAAGGAAATGAACTCAGGGTCCTCTGTGTGTGTCAAACTAAATTTTGCCAGCGAGCTCTAGATTTTGTCTTTCTGCCCCTCAGTGTCCCTTGTTTTGTGGGATTCAGAAGCCATTTTAATGCTACTTTAAAAACAGAGACATTTCATTTATGCTTCTGCAGGTGCCTTACCCAATTCCCTGCTTTCTTTGTATGACTTCTTTTAAGATAAGAACTAATGAAAGGTCAAGGTTATTCTGAAGTATCCAACATATGAGAATTCTCTTCCTTGTAGTTCCTTAAGATGAACTTCGCACAGTTGTAACTGATACCGTGCTGAAAGGTAATACAAATGTGCTGGGAAAACGTATGGAATGACGAGCAGCAACCTTTAGCACTGTCGAATGTCCCTGGTGATTTGTACTTAGTGCTTCTTCAAAATGCAAGGAGCCATCTTACCACTCAGTGCTATGGCAGCAGTGAAATTTTTTCGAGTGGTGCTCTGTAATTTGGGCCTGCAGAGCCAGACTGGGCACATGTGGCTATCAGAAACGTGCCTTGGAGTTTGCATCCAAAGATAATTTCCTCCCTCTGGGACACACAAACCAAGAAGTGAGGATTCTGGTTTGGGTTTTTGTGTTGGGTTTCCCCCCCTCTCTCTTTTGCCTGTCTGTAATTTTCAAATTAACAGAAGGTCTTGAAAAGCTGTGGTTGAGAGGTACACCTTGCTTCTCATTTTTTTAAGGAATCCTGGAGACAAACCTGCTTCTTTTTTGTCTTCTGCATGGGCTGCGCTTGGGAGAAGATGCTTCTGCATCCCTGAAATCTGAGGGTGGGGGAGGAGAGCCCCGAGCTGCAGCGGGCAGCAGCCACAAACATGTGTCATAAACATCCCCCGGGCATGCTGTGGGTCCCTTTTCTGTACTCACTGCGGCTGAGGACTGCGAAGGCATCAGGGTCTGGCTGAGAAGGCTCCAGTCCTGGCTGCGGAGGG